>OY744603.1:94890508-94930508 GCA_963556255.1 Allolobophora icterica
AAGAAGGAAGCGGGAGCAAGGAAGCAATGAAGGATGAAAGGAAGAAAGCAAGGAAAGATGGAAGGAAGGGAGCAAGGAAGGAAAGGAGGAAGGATGGAAAGAAAAGAAGAAAAGAAGGAAGAAAGGGAATGAAGGGCGAAAAGTGTGACGCTGGGTGTAGACGGAGGAGTTCAATTTATCAATCAATTTCGAAGTAATAAAAATTTTACGATTCAATGCTGAATATGAATTTCTGTTGCTGAGAAAATAAATATTCATAAGCTGATTAATAATTCATCAGATGATCAATAATTCATAAGGTAATTGTTTATTCATAAGCTGATTATTTATTCATTAGTGCGATCTAATGGCAATCAGGAAATTGCGGATAATCCGAAGACACTTCGGAACTGAAAAGACTCAGGATATGAAAACATACGGAAATATAGACAAATTAGGCGCTTGAACAATTGGCAATGTCTGGTGCCCAGTGACATTTTTGTGGCTGAACCTAACCCAGCGATTGTCTAGTTCTGCGTGCGCGTCAGCGTGTGGGAATTACTAATCAATGCTCTCTAGTAACTGATAGAAAGTCTGTCGTCATTAGTGTCTGGCGGTTTTTGTAGAACGCTATAACTTTTAGCTGTGGCCACATTAATATCTGTATCTCGAGGTGCTACTTCTTCGCTACGAGAAGGATTGTTGACATAAAACGTTGGAAAATGTCTGTTTTCAGAGAAAGGGGTAGGTTTGGTGTCTGGGTGAAGCAGTGCACATATAGCGGATGAATAATGCTATATAAGTGACACAGAAGCGATTGGTTGTTGGTCAAAGCTGGACTAGACGACGGAAGATGAGAATGAAAGGTTCAACGGCTGACTAAGGTAAGTCTCATATACTTCATCTTCGGTTGTATTTCGATTGTACTTACACACCTCTTTAAGTCTTGTTTTCGCCCTATAAAGTAAATTATTATTATAAAGTTAATTATTAATATCCATTATACAGCTCTTTAAGTCTTATACTCGTCCTATAAGAACAGAAGTAGGCGATCCCTTAAACACCTGTTTAAGTGTTCAAATTACCCTATAAGTAGAGCTAGCAGAATACTCGTTCAATGCAGCTCGGGCAAAGTGAACAAGAAAATCGGTCAACGTAACTGACAACTATAAGATGTTGTTAAACTTTGAAAATCGCCAATATTAAATCCCTGAAGCTTAACCCTGAGAGGCAGCCATGTGTATGAAGTGTTAGCGACTTCACATTCTTAGCCTTCGCATACGAGGGCGGATGGTCAGTCCTCTCCCTCGCCATCTAATCTTTCCGCTGACCGCGTACGGTCAGTATGATTATTTTATTTTATTTATTTATTTATTCCGGAGATTTCTATAGCGCCTCTCGAAGTCAACTACTACTCAGAGGCGCTCCCGACTACAGCATTTGATGCTGTGCCGGAATTTTCAGGCCGAAGCGCCACGAGCAATTGCGAGTGAAGGACTTGCCCAAGATCCGTACGCAGCGGCTATAGTGGGGTTCGAACCTGCAACCCTCCGGTCACAAGGCGCCGAACTTACCACTGAGCCACCACGCCCCACAATTTCCTTTCGGGACAGAACCAGATGAGTTGGCTAGGGGCGCAGGTGGAGCAGAAATTTAAAAGAAATTTCTGCTCTGGTGGGGTTTGAACCCCGGATTTCTCGACTGACGGCTAACCTCCAGTCTTTCAAATTTCTGGTAGCGCTACTTAACAGCTGGGTCATGTCAGACAGGTTGTCCAGAGATATGAAGTGAAGAACCAAGTCAAGTTGCCAGAAAACTAGGGATAGGAGAAGAAAAAGTGGCTGGCAAGGCGGCTTCCTGGAGGATGTGAGAGAAATTGAGGGAGAGGGAGAGAGTGAAAGATAGATAGAGTGAGAGAGTGAGAAAGAATGAGACAGTGAGTGACAGTGAGTGAGGGAGAGTGAAAGAGTGAAAGATAGATACTGAGAGAGAGAGTGAGAGAAAGATAGTGAGAGAGTGAGAGTGAGAGTGAGTGATAGAAAAAGAGTGAGAGAGTGAGTGAGGGAGAGTGAAAGAGTGAAAGAGTGAAAGATTGATAGAGAGAGTGAGAGTGAGAGAGTGAGAGTGAGTGAGTGAGAGAAAGAGAGTGAGAGAGTGAAAGATAGATAGTGAGAGAGAGAGTAAGAGAGTGAGAGTGAGTGAGAGAAAGGCGGAGGAGTGGTTGGGTCACTTTAAGAATTACTGAAGAGGTGAGACCTAAATATGGAGCGGAGAGTCTTTTGGGTTGATACGTCGGTGCGTCAGCTTGGTGTTGGTGGTGGTGGCTAATGGTGAAGGAATGGAGATCTTGCGGATCCAGGAAGGAGATCATTCCATAGTCAACGTGTAGTGTGGTATACGGATTAACCATTTGGTGACCTGTGCAAACTAGGAGGTAGATGATAGATAGATAGATAGATAGATAGATAGATAGATAGATAGATAGATAGATAGATAGATAGATAGATAGATAGATAGATAGATAGATAGATAGATAGATAGATAGATAGATAGATGGACGGACGGACGGACGGACGGACGGACGGACGGAAGGACGGACGGACGGACGGACAGATAGATAGATAGGCAGATAGGCAGATAGGCTGATAGGCAGATAGATAGGCAGATGATAAATAGTAACGCACTGTCCTACTCAGAATCGACCCCTTCACTTCTTCTGCTCTTAGATTAAACCCTAACCAATCGGTCAACTGTGCGAATGGTCATCTCTCCGCTGGACACGATCCGTCCGAGTGCGCTGGACGCTGGGACAGATGCCTCGATGTCGGGGGGTGCCTCGAACCGGACTAACAGTCAGGGAGGCGACGATTGGCTCTACGTTGTTCTCTACCGCATCCGATGGACCTTCCTTCCGATTGTCGTCGCTGGGACGATCACTAACTGCCTCAACTTTGTCGTTCTGTCTCGAAAGGAAATGAGGTAGGCCTACCCTTGACCTTGACCTTGACCTTGACCTTGACCCAGGCTATAGTTAAGTTACTGTGTTTATCTAGAGCTGCTATATCTCAAAACGAGGCTATGGGATCACCTCGCTCCATCACTATACTTTACTTACCTTGAATCCTTGACGCTTTACCTCAATATCTTACCTTAACTTGCCTTATCTAACCTTATTATAACCTTATTGCTTTAATACCTTACATTAACTTACCTTTCAACTGTGCCTCATTACCCTACCTTAATGTACCTTATTACTTTACCTCATTACCTTACCCTACGTTTCAAGCCTCTCCTTATCTCTCCATGTTATCCTACCTTATCTTATCTTACCTTTCTTTTCTTCACCTCATATTACCGTTACCGTTGTAACTTCTATAGCGCCTGTATCATGACATACACAAGTCACCATTTGTTTCCTTGTCTCGAGTTTACGTTAGCGATTACGCTTACGATTACGCTTACAATTACGCTTACGTTTACGTTTACATTTACGTTTACGATTGCCGGACAGGTCGTGCAGTACGTCGGTCTACCTGACCGCCCTTGCGGTGGCTGACCTTGGAGTGATGTACTTCGAGCTGTTCCGCGTCTGGTTCGAGTGGATGCAGCTGGTTCCACCGGAACTCTACTTCACGAACTTCTACTGTAAACTCGTCAACTACATGAACGGAGTCGTCAGGGATTATGCCAACTGGCTGGTCGCCTGCCTTACCCTAGAAAGGGTCATCATGATCGCCAGTCCCTATTGTGCCCGAGGCTTCTGCACGACACACCGAGCCAAGGTAAGCCATTCACTATCAGTCGGAGAAAGGGTTATTGGAATTGTAAGCTAGAGAAAAGGGTTCAGTAGTCGTAACTTTTTGTAAATTGTAATTCTACCGGTTGCTGTAACTGTAGTTGTAATGAGATTTTATAAATCGTCGCTTTAGATGAAACTTTACAGATAAATAGTAGTAGTAGCAGCAGCAGCAGCAGCAGCAGCAGCAGCAGCAGCAGCAGCAGCAGCAGCAGTAGCAGTAGTAGTAGTAGTAGTAGTAGTAACAACGACGACGATGATGATGATGATGATGATGATGATGATGATGATGATGATGATGATGATGATGATGATGATGATGGTGATGATGATGACGATGATGATGATGATGATGATGATGATGATGATGATGATGATGATGATGATGATGATGATAATAATAATAATAATAATAATAATAATAATAATAATAATAATAATAATAACAACAACAACAACAACAACAATAATAATACCGTTGATGATGATAATGATGATAATGATGATGATTATAGTAATAGCAACAACAACAACAACAACAGTAAAAATAATAATAAAATTTATACAGTGTGTATACATAGACGTTCTCTAATGTTAAGGTCGTGACCCTGTCGCTCCTGTTGACGATCTGCCTGCCTCACATCCACTCGCTCTTCTTCAGCACAGCGCAGAACCGCATCAGTTGGGTCTGCTGGGAAGACCCTGAATCCTCCCTTGGCTGGATCCTTGCCGCCCTCGTCGAGTTCCTCGTCGGCTACGTCGTCGTCATCGTCGTCTTCGTCCTCAACATGATCCTCATCGTCCTCATCGCCCGCAACCGGATCCCTCCGACGTCCACCGGATTGACTTCCGCCCACCGTCGCTGCTGCAACAAGCGACTGACGCGGACGCTCTTAGGAGTGGCAGTCGTGTTCCTTGTCTGCGAGACTCCGAAGGTCATCACGTCCGTCGTGTGTAAGTTCATCGCGAGGAGTCCCATCCTCCGGATCGTCCTCAATTTGTCCTTCGTCCTCTCCGGACTCAACCACGCCACCAACTTCTTCATCTACATCGTATCGTCCCCGAGGTTCCGTCAGCTGCTCCTCGAGTCGCTTCGGAGGGGACCGCTGAGGTCTTGCGGCGGGAGGATCGAAGGACCGGCCAGACAGCAGCGAGGAGTGGCGATGGATGGGCCGCATGAGGAAAGGGTGGCGGCAGAGAACTCGAGGGATATCTACGTTCAGATCAACCTCAAGGTCATCGTCAGTGCCACCAGTGAGGCCTCGCACTGATAGTTGTGGTAGCACCATCGACTGAAACTTCTGTAGGTCTAAGAATGGCTGAGGATGGGCAGTGACTATGATTGCCCGGAAGAAGGGAAGTTTATTTCGATGCTATAAGCAGGGTGATTGGATCGTAACAGAAGTTGTCTGGTACGTAGATAACAAACACCAGTGTGTCACTTGACGTTTTTATTCAGGATGAAGCTGTATTGTGGCTATAACGAGACATTTCAACACGATTGTCCGACAAAGTATCGTCTGTGACGAAACTGCGTTCAACCTTAGATGACGAAACCTCAGCAGATCCACCGTCAGGGCTTCTACCATTTCTCATTATTATTATTAATAGGGCCTAGTAGCCGTAACAATAGTAGTCAGTACTTTTTTCAGCCGGAACGCCGTTCCGGCACCTTTTTTCAGCTACTAAAAATAATTTCTGTATTTTAATAATAAAAACAATAATTGAGTTATTTTGATTGAATTTCAGTGTTGTAAATTGTTTTCAGTGTTTATTGAGACCCCTCCCAACCCCCGATCTCAATTTTCTCGGGATTTTAGCCCTTCCATAATTGTTCAGTTCCGGAACCTACTGTTCAGTTCCGGAACCTTTTTTCTCGAAAAAGCACTGGTGGTAGTAGTGGTGGCAGTGGTAGTGGTAGTAGTAGTATCAACATCAATATTATTATTACTTAATACTATATTATTAAAATGTACGTGCAAGACTAAGTGCCTGCTGACATTGAAGATAGACGAGTTACAACTAGATGCAGCCGATTTCGCAACAATGTTACGGTGCCATTAATGAACATATAGTGTAAGTGCCACCGTTTAAAAGGTGTGTATTTGTATAGCCATTATTTTAATTATTACCATTACTATAACAATTGCAATTGCTGTTGTTATTGTTGTTTTATTCTCCTCCCAATTATCATCATTATTTGCTTCCTCTTTCTCGTAATCCTCCTCCTGTTCCTCATCCTCTATGTCTAAGCCTTCACAGCGGGTGCTTTGTCTAGAGCCTGACGAAGGTCATTGATGAGGTCATCACAGTGTTCAGCGCCAACGCTAAAACAATATTCACAAAACACCACAATATTCAATTCAGTTCTGTTATTAAATATCCGACATAAAATGAGACATCGTTTCAAAATCTTACGGCCTCTTCATGCATTACTGTGAGACAGAGAAATCCACAACGATTGAGTGTGATCTAAATCAGTGCTTCCCAAACTATGGTCCGCGGACCGGTACCGGTCCGCGATCCCTCGGTTGCCGGTCCGCAACGTGAGTCAAGAAACTGGACAAAAAAGACGATAGACGTTTTCTCGATTGGGTCTCGCTTCGAACTACCTTCAAAAACACGATTGTCTCGCAATCAAAACCATATGTCTCATATAAATTAAAAAGATTTGTTCTGGCAGTGAATGTCAGCTATTGTAAACGAAAACTGCCGCAGAAAGTTATTCGACGAATTGCTGGCAGGTCAAATAGAAGTTGTTCGCCTTTACTAGAAATTTTGATCGTAGCCTAACATTTGCGGCTTTTGACCGGCAATTAGAAACCGGACGTAGGCCTATCTCTTTCGTCTTTAATAACCAGGTCACTCCTTCCGTCAATAGAAAATAAACACGCGTGCTTTTAGATTCGATATTGTAGGCCTAAGTATAGTATATTATAAATTTTAAAATTATAACAATTAAAAAATACCAAACCACACCCGGAGACGAGGACGGCGTTCTCCAAGCTGAAACACTTTTCTGTTATATAGCTGCTCAGAGCCTTAGGGATTGTTCCTACCTCGGGCGTTAAAAAATTAAAAATAATAAATGTATTAATAAACAGCGCTTTTTGTAGTTGTAACCGAACATTTATATAGCGCCACTCAGATAAGCGGCGCTCTCGGCCCGCATCAATGCCAGGACCGGCAAAAAGAAAGGTTTTCAAGCGTCTACGGAACTAAAGAGGAGAGAGGACAAGAAGCTCTTGGCATGTATATTTATCAATTTCTTGAAAAAAATGCAACTTTTGATTCATATCAGATCAGTAAAAATAATTGAATTGATATTTAGTACTGAATTATATATTCCCGCTACTATTAAAGAATAATTTAAATTTTTTGACCCAATTTATATATTTAAAATAATTAATAAAATAAAATATGGGCACGGATCCTGCTGCAATGGGAAAACTTCTGCCGGTCCGCCACACTGAAAGTAAATTCTTGCCGGTCCGTCACACTGGAAAGTTTGGGAAGCGCTGATCTAAATATTTATTTATTTATTTATTTATTCCGGATATTTCTATAGCGCCTCTCGAAGTCAACTACTACTCAGAGGCGCTCCCGACTACAGCATTTGATACTGTGCCGGAATTTTCACGCCGAAGCACCACGAGCAATTGCGAGTGAAGGACTTGCCCAAGGTCCGTACGCAGCGGCTAGAGTGGGATTCGAACCTGCAACCCTCCGGTCACAATCATTCTGTCCATCAATCAACCAACCCACCACCCACCCATCCACGCAGCCATCCACCCACCCACAATCCCACCCACCCAACCTACCATCCACCCACCTATCCATTTATCCATCCATACATCCATACATCCATCCATCCTTTACATCATTCATCCATCTATCCATGCATCAATCCATTCATCACCCACCCTAAAAACCCACCCACCAATCCTTCCATCCATACATCCATCAACCCAAGCCAAACCCACCCAAATACCTACGTATATGCCTGATTAGTTCCATTATGCCTAGCTGAACTCAATTTGATATATTTTACCAGTCTGTTATTATACCTCATTAGTTCCTATAACTGAACTTGATTTGAATATACCTGCCTATGAAACTTGAATAGTTCCAATCATCCTATACCTGAAGTTCATTTAAATATACCTGTCCATGGACTTGAATAATTCCAGTCATCCTACCTGAATCTAATCTGTCCATCTCCAATTCCGTGTTCATCCCTCTCGTCTTGGGTCATGATATCCGGTCCGTGGGTCATGGTGGCTGGGTGAGAGATGAGACTGCCCACTCCTCCCAAAGACGTGGCCAACTGGATCACGTGCAGATTCTGCAGCACAGCAAAACCAGCGACATCTTTAGTATCCGAATCGGATCGTATCGAAATACTAGTTGTATTGTGTTGCATTTTACCGAATCCTACTATATATGCTATCATGTTGCATTACTACACAATATAATAAATTGTACTCTAACTATCTTCGATCGATTACAAGTGGTATGTTCCTTGAGGCTTCAAATAAAAAGAGTGCCTGAACGAAGACTTTGGCTGGCTCCACTGCACCTTTAACGTCGAGCAGTCAAGCAGACTATCAGTCTGCCAGTCTGTTTATCTGTCAGTATGTATGTTTGGCTGCCTATCTGTCCGCCTGCCTGTCTGTCTGTTTACCTGTCTTTCTGTTTGTTTGTTTGTTTGTTTGGTTGTCTGTCTGTTTGTCTATTTGTCTGTCTATCTGTCTGTATGTCTGCATAGAGGAGTTCGACGTTCCCTTGAGGGATCTACTAAAAGGAGTGGCCCACCTGTACGAAGAGTTTGGCTGGTTCCACTCCACCCTTCACATCGAAGCAGATCATTGCACCGAACTTTCGCATCTGTTTCTTCGCCAGTTCGTGGTCACGGTGGCTCTTGAGGCCGGGGTAGTGGACCTTGTCGACCGCAGGGTGGCTCGACAGGAACTCGGCCAGGCGCTGGGCGTTGTCACATTCCCTTTCGACACGAAGGGGAAGAGTCTTCAGACCCCGCAGCAACAGTGAGGCCTCGAATGGAGACTACAGACAAGTAGACACATTATCATCGGTAACGACACTGTCATCATCGTGATTATCGTTAACACAACAACAATATCACCGCACTCATCATCATCATCAGCACCACACAACCACCATCATCATCGTTATCATCATCATCATCATCATCATCATCATCATCATCATCATCATCATTATCATCAACATCATCATCATCATCATCATTATCATCAACATCATCATCATCATAATCATCATCATCATCATTATCACTATGCCCATTATCATCGTTATCATTATCGCCATGATCAGCATTATCATTATCACTGTCATCGTCATCATCAACAACAACAACAACGTAGTCATGTTGAAGAAGTATTAGCATCATCGTCAGCATCAGTAATTTTTATAGTTTTCAGGGATTTACATGACGCTTCTTCTAGAGAGATTCGTCATTATCACCTTCATCATCTCCGTCAACATCATTTGTAATATCATGGGCACAACCTCCAACAACAACAATAATCATCGTCGTCAAAAACATTGTCGCCGTTGTCA
Organism: Allolobophora icterica; assembly: GCA_963556255.1. Taxonomy (NCBI): domain Eukaryota; kingdom Metazoa; phylum Annelida; class Clitellata; order Crassiclitellata; family Lumbricidae; genus Allolobophora; species Allolobophora icterica. The sequence continues at coordinate 94,899,885 of OY744603.1, forward strand.
TCATCATCATCATCATCATCATCATCTAGAACATCTCTTGAACGTCGTCGTCGTGGTCATCATCGGGCCACGTCATAGTCATCGTCTGCTTCACTCTGGCCTACTTTTTACTCATTGACTTCATCCTCGTTAATTAATCTTAAATTAATAGTAAACAAAGAAAGCAATCAGCAGAAAGCTCTTTCTTTATTCTCCTCTTAGCCTTCCTCATCTTCATCATTAGTTCCTCTACTTCTGTGTCTACATCCTTTTCCTTCCCTCCTCTTAATCCTCCTCCTCCGCCACCTCCACCTTCTCTTCCTCCTCTTCGAACGTAATTCCTCTTCCTGTCAATCCTCTTCTTCGTCTCAATTTTCACCGTTTTCCTCTTGTTGTTTCTGCTCCTCTTCCTTATAATTTTGATGCATTCCTCTTCCTCTTCTTCCATCTTGATTCCCCTCTTCCTCGTCCTCTTCGTACCCCTCTTTCTCTCATACTTTCAATTCCACTTCTTCCCTCCGATACTCCTCATATATCCACCTCCTCTTCCTCGTCTTTCTCTATAACTGACCCTACTCTTACTCCTTCTGCTTTTCTTCGCCTGGTCTTCTGTTATCTTCCTAGAATTTCTCTTACTGGATTTCCTCATCCTCTTCACCTCCCCTCCAAACAACACAATCTAATTATTTCCTCTTCCACATCCTTTTGCACATTCTCTTCATTCTCTTCCGCTTCTTCCTCCTTTTCCTCCGCTTCGTCCTCCTTTTCCTCTACCTCTTCCTCGTTCTCCACTTCGTCGACCTCCTCATCTTCTTCCTCCTTCTCCGCCTCTTCCCTCACTTCCTCCTCTTCCTCCTCGTTCTCCTCCTCCTGCTGCTCAATATCTCCCTCCTCTTCCTCCCCTCTGCCTCAACTTCTTCCTGCTCTTCCTCCTCTTTCTTCTCTTCCTTCTCCGCCTCTTTCTCAACTTCTTCCTCCACATCCTCCTCTTCCCTCACCTCCTTCTCCTCCTCTTTCTCAACTTTCTCCACTTCTTCCTCCTCTTTCTTCTTCTCTTCCTCTCAGTCGTCCTCCTCCTCTTCCTCCACTTCCTTTCTCTCTTCTTCGATCTCTTCCTCCTTCTCCTCCTCCTCCTCCACCTCCTCCTCCTTCTACTCCTCGTCCTCCTCTTCCTCCTCGTCCTCCTTCTCCTCCCCCTCCTGTGCTGGGTCGGAAAACCCAGCGACATCTTGAGGTGAACGACCGCTGATGGCCAAACACTCTACAGCAGAGATTCTTTGCTGAGACCAATCATCATTAGCTCTCTCGGTCACTTCTACTCTTCCTCTTCCTATCAATCCTCTTTTTACTTTTTTTACTGGATATCATCTAAACTGTGCTTATGCGACATAGAGGTCGTAGTTCAAACTTCAGGCAACTCTGACCTGCAACGAGAGACTATGTTGACCCAAAATTGCGGCTGTATTGTATACTTAATTACCATTTGTTGAGTAGGTGTATCGAAGGAGGGCTATATAAATTTTCAGAATGAATGAATTTGTTAAAACGGTTTCCATTTTCATCGATTGATGCCTCACGCATTATGATAAGGTCGCCATAGATTAGATTGGTTTAGATTAGATTGGATTATATTATATATCATTGAATTAGACAGCATTGGATTAGGTTCTGTTGTACTGGCCTGGACTAAGCTATAGGCTAGACCAAGCTAAACTAGTCTAGCCTATTTAGATTCGATTAGGTTCAATTATACTGCAGATAATATGCTAGCATTTTAGAATCGATTAGATCAACAGACAAGATCAGTTTACATTATTTGCAAACTAGTTTGTAAACATTTATAAACCGATAATTTTAGGCCAATTGTTGAATCATATTGATGAAACCAAAGCTTACATCATAGATAAGACCATTTATAAGACCACAGATTAGATCATATACAAGACCATAGATCAGATACTGGATACTTACAAGGATTCCTCCGTAGGCTCTTCTGTTGATGAAGATGGATCTCCACTGTTCCTCTGTCCTGGCGGTTGCCACTCCTGCGCACAGGTCACTGTGTCCTCCAAGAAACTTCGTCCTAAGCACAGAACCAGCTCTCATGCACCACCCAGCTAACTTTTACAAAGATCTACTTAAACTCCTCTTCAAATATAAACATGTCGTTTATCAGGGTTTTCAAATAAGTCTAAGATAGACACGTGTTTCCATTATGTTGCCTGTCTAGAAATTGGTCCATTAAAAGTAGCCATGTTCGTTTTTATCTTACTTTCGTCCATCAGTTTCGTTTGCTTCTCTCGTGGCTGATTTTGTTTTCTTTTGTTTTTGTTGTGATGAATGAATGGATTCAGATTTTAGCGAAATCTTATGGCAACAAAGAAACGGTGAGAACTGTTCAAACAAATTTCTGTTGACGTAAACGGCCAATGTTGCCATAAGTCGTTAAACGCTGGATCCATCCACCTTGCCTATATTTTGCCCAAGTCTTTCCTCTCAGTTTCTTTTACCTTCGCATTTACCTTAGCATTTACCGTTACTTACCCACTGTGTATAACTACGTCGACACCATATTCGATGGGTTTGATGATGACTGGGCTGGCACAGGTGGCGTCCACGATCGTCGTTATGTTAAGAGTCCGTCCAATGCGACCGAACTCCTCCATGTCTAGTACGGTGATGAGGGGATTACTAGGAGACTCACCATACAAGACCTAAACCAAAGACATCGTCATCATAATCATCATCTTCATCATCATCATCATCGTTGTCGTCGTCGGCGTCGTAGTCGTCATTATCATCATCATCACAATCACCCTCATCATCATCTTCATCATGTTCGTCGTCGTCATACCATCATCATTTTCAGTCTCTCAAATACGAAATAGAAGTATTCATGTGTATGTTTGTACGTACGTACGTGTGTACGTGTGTATGTGTGTGGGTATGTACGTATGTGTATGTATGTGCTATGCTTGTAGGATGTTTACTTTGGTGTTGGGTTGAATAGCTTTCTTCATCTCGTTGACGTCATTTCCGGTGAAGGTGACGTCAATGTTGAAAGTCGACAGATAGTTCTTCAGAAAGTCATAGGAACCACTGTAGATCGAAGCGCACGATACCTAATCAAACCATTTCCATTATTATTATTATTATTATTATTATTATTATTATTATTATTATTATTATTATTATTATTATTATTATTATTATATGGGGCTGGTACTGATTGTTTCTTCTACATTATGAAATGAGTTAGAAAATTAAGCGAATAAGCGAATATAATTTTTAACGATCAATCGATTAACTAATCGTTCAAATTAGTTGTCCTAATTTTATTATTACAACTATTTTATTATTATTATGCTTATTACATTTACTGCTATAACTGTTATTTTCCTCGGTATTGCAAAAATTAGGGGCCGCTGTTCTTGAACGGCTAGTCTTCGCAGATTTTTTATATTGTAATAATAATAATAATTATTATTATTATTAACTAATTAAATCACTATTATTGTTACTATCACTAGTATAATTTTTCATAATCGTTATTATTATTATTATTATTAATTTTTGTTATTATTATTGTTATAATTATTATTATTATGTTATTATTACTGTTATTATTATTATTATTCATTCATTCATTCATTCATTCTGAGGATTTGATATAGCGCCTCTTCAAGATACCTGATACCTACGCAGTGGCGCTCCCAGCTCAACCACACTAAAGAAATGAGATTTCTGGGACTTACAAAAAGCAGGAGAGTTTATTATTATTATCATCATCATAATCGTTATTATTAATATTAATTTTGTTACTACTACTACAACTACCACTACCACTGCAACTACTACAGGCATTATTATGATAATAATAATAATAATAATAATAATAATAATAATAATAATAATAATAATAATAATAATAATAATAATAATAATAATAATAATAATAATAATAATAATAATAATAATAATTATTATTATTATTATTATTATTATTATTATTATCATCATCATCATTATTATTATTATTATTATTTTTTCCCCCGAGGTACATATGATCCCTCGGGAGTTCAAAAATTAGGGGGCATTGTTCTGGAATGGCTAGTCTTCGCAGATGGTTTTATCGGTGCAAATGGTGCTAACAAAAGCGACAGCATTGAAGCGTTGGATTGCCATAGATAAGCGCTGATAAAGGAAAGTAGTCTCTCTTTTGTCTCCTGATATTTGGGCCAGGCGGTAGCCGAGGAGGTTGATCAGTGCGAGGCCTAATTATTATTATTATTTTTATAATTATTATTATTATTGGCATCATCATCTACGTCATTATTTGTAGTATTGTTATTCCTCTCGGCATAGCTCTTCCTCCTCTTCACTCACTCTCTTCTCCACTTTCGTAAGTACCACGTGATCAGTGTACCCCAGACATGTCTTAATTAGATCGTACGTACCACGTGGTCTCCCGCCTTGAGGAAGCTCAGTAGCGTCGTGCTAATGGCTGCCATTCCGGATCCAAAGACGACTGATCCTGCTCCTCGCTCCAGGAGCTTCATCGTTACCTCGACCGCCTCACAGGTTGGGTTGTTCAGGCGAACGTAGAGGTATCCGCCCTGAAAACAAGGTCAAGGTCATTCCGTACAACTTCCAAGACCGTTTCAAGACCGTTCCATTGCAAAATCGACATTTTCAAAACAAGAAGCGCGATAAGGAACACAACACTGCGAAAAGAATTATTTGACAAAGAAAATGAAAAATATTGTGATAATGAGGAAGAACAGGATGAGGAGAGGGAGGAGGACGACGACAACGAAGAGGAGAAGGAGAATGAGCAACAACAACAACAACAAGAAAAGTACAAGAACAAGAACAACAAGAAGACGAATAAGGACAAAAACAAGAAGTATAACAAGAAAAGGAACAAGAACAGGAAGAAGACTATCATTCAGCCCACCTCCTGAAGGATGTCGGAATAGTGTTTGACGCTGTTGACTCGATAGGTGGCCGAATGAACAATGGGGATCGTGACCGGGACTTCTTCTTCTTTGAAGTCATGGTGGGCTCTCGTGATGATCACTTTCGTCTCGTCCTTGATGTCTTCCACCTTCAGTCCATCAACACCAGCCTCCAGCTGGGACACGGTTGGTTTCCAGTGTTTGCTGACGAAAAGAAAATGCGCCTCATAAGCCGCGCACTGCGCTGTGCCGTGTCAAGTATACATGAATGAAATAGATGCACTTAACAGTGCATTGTCTTGTATGAATGCATATGGTATGCATGCATGGATGGATGTAAGTATTCATTGTCTTGAATGTGTATATGCCAGGTAAAAATGGCGCCAAGTCTATGGTCATACTCATACATATACAATACAATACAACTGTATTTTGATACTGCCCTCCTTACAAAGTTCAGAAGTGCATACGACCATACGGCAGAACATCGATGGCGCATGGGTCGCTACGCAACGGCTTGAGGTAGATTCGAACCTGCAACCCTCCGGCTACAAGGCACCGAACATACCACTACACCACCACTACACCACCGTACACATACACGCAAGAAAACATCCACACAGAGCGAGACATACAGACAGACGTGCAGTGAATGCTGATAATATTATCTCTCTCAAAGCAACGTCTGTTGAGTCAGATAAAAACAAGTTTGTTTGGAGCTGAGTCAGCACAATATATGTTTCTCCATTGCTTAATCTTAACTAGCACCTGTCCAGACCGCTTGAACGGTATCTAAAGCTACGTGAGGCGACTACAGGGGCTATATAAATTCTTTATTCGTACATACATTTCACACTTACATACATGCACACAAACATATATACATACATACATATTTACGTAAACAGACGTACATACACACATACACATGCATGCATGCATATATGTATACGTACATACATACGTACACATATATACATACATTTATGCATACATAAATACATACATACAATACATATATAAATACATACATACATGCATGCATACGTACATGCCTACACATACATTCATAGGTATTTAAAGTACTTACCTCATTATGGTATGGTATCTTTATAAAGAAATGCTGTCGGATGGTGTACGAGCTCTGATGGTATTACTCTGGCCGCCAAAGTATTTCTAACAAGCAAGTCACCCTTAGTATTATCTCGGTGATCACTGTATTTTTTCACTTCATGCTACTTACGTAAGCAAAGCCTTACTGGGACACGGTAGCCGATTTGTTAAAACGCAGGCTTTGGAGAGTAAGGGTTTAGGTCTTCTATAAGGCGGTAACTGCGTATGGACCTTGAGCAAGTTCTGCAAAATGATAGCTCCATATCATTAATCAGAAACGTTAATTTCATATCAACCCTCAATATTATCAATTAAATATTAATATTAATGCAATATTACTAATAATCTTATCGAAATTACAAATTATACAATTAATTTTTAAAATAATATTAATATTTTAAAGTTAACTATATCCAGTTTGTTTAACTGTTATTACGATATATGTGCGAGCTGCTTGAATACTAACCGTGAGAAAGAAGCCGTTTCAAAACCAGCACAGATGATACCAAAGTGGACTTCAGAAAGACTCCTTCTCAGCAGAGGGGTAAAGGGTAAAGTTCGAAGATCATTTGTGATTTGTGATGCTCACTTGTCCTTGTGTGGTTTTTTTAGAGTGGACTGAGATTAAAGGCGAATTGGAATGGCGGCGAAGATCGGTTTGTCGCCAGGTGGCTGCAGACGAGAACAAAAGAAGTTCGGAGGGCAATTGCCTTTGCGGTTATTATACCCATGTGACAGATACATGTATTCCGACGGTCATCAGAACGGAGAAAGTGAGACAGGCATACGTACTCACCAAATAAAATCCACACGAGGATTAGGCATCGCATCGATATTTTTGACACTTTCACTCTGTAATTTTGGTTTACCATACAGTATGTATTAATTATCATATGCGTGTGTTATACTGTATTTTTTATGAGTCACTCTGAGTCATTTTCAGTGTATGACTACTAGTGGCAGACAGAGGACGGGTGTGGATGGGAGAAGACGGGAGGGGTGTGCGTCCAATTTTTTAGTGCCTGCGGCTCCTCTGGTACAGACAGTAAGAAGCACGATGCAAACAAGTAAGAAAGAGAGTTAGGAAGAAAAGAAGAACGAAAGGAAGGGAGGAAGGAACGAAGGAAGGAACGAAGGAACGAACGAACGAACGAAGGAACGAACGAACGAACGAACGAACGAAGAAACGAAGAACGAAAGATGTTGAGATCTCTGCTTCACCTGCGCCACCTAGCCAACTCAGCAATAATGAGTACATTGTCCGCAGATTGACGGTGGGAAGATGAGACGGGGAGGGAGAGGACTGGCCTCCCTCATAGGCCGAGGCTAAGGAAATTAAAACGCTAACACGTCACACCCATGGCTACCTCAGGGCTCTGGCTGAGGAAAGGGTGGCGGCAGAGAACCCGATGGATATCTATGTTCAGATCAACCTCAAGGTCATCGTCAGTGCCGCCAATGACACCTCGCACTGATCGCTGTGGTAGCACCATCGACTGAAACTTCTGTAAGGAAACTGCAGCCTTCCCGAAATAATTTTTAGGCCTCTCCAGAATATTTTGAGCCGTTCTGAAATAACGCATGCCTAACCTGAAAAGTTTAATGCCTCCCCGAACAGTTTAGGCCTTTCCCAACTTTTTAAGCCCTTTTCAAGTAGTTGGCCTAACACATTCAGTATCTGATTTATTCAGTCCCTCCCGAAAGAGAGATGGAAGATGAAAGAATAGCGATGGCATGGGAGTGGCAAGTTTATCCATTTTGTTCGAAAGGACAAGCACAGAGAGAAGACGGAGAGAAACATCTAGTGACAGGCAGACACAGAGAGACAGAGAGAGACAGAGAGAGAGAGAGATAGGATGCAGAGAAGCTGCTGAGAGGCTTGTAGCAAAGCTATGCTTATCAAATGTCATGTTCAATGAATTATTTAAATAATATTATAGGGTTAGAATAAGCAAGTTAATGACAAGCGGCGTTAGGTTAATTGTAAAGCGGCGCTAGATAATATTTAAATAAGGGTCAAATGGCAGGCAACTGATTCATCACGTGATCAACGATTTTGTGGAGGTTACCATAGCAGCCGGAAACGCTAGCCAATGGGGAGGGAAGGAACGAATATTGAAAACACTGTCAAACAGAGAGGTTGAAATGACGGCCATGACTGGGTCGCTAATTTGAATTTCGGACGTAGAAATTGCGAATTGTCTTGGACATAATCCTTCGACTCGAGTGTCAGATGTTGAATAACTCAATCGTTGAGTTGTAGAGTCGTTGCGTTGAGTTCAATAGTCAAATAGTGGATTTATTAGAAACGATGGATGTTACGTAGGCCTACGGTAGCCCTATAATGGTTGAAACGAGTTTACCTAATCTCGAACCATAAGGATTTGTACGAACGTTTTCATCTTCGGGAACGTTGTATCGACGGAAAGAAAGATCGACGAATAATCTTCTCAACTACTAGAGACTCGGGAGAGAATTACGAAGCGAAAACAGAACTATTCAAGGAACTTCATCATCACGAGGAACAGATAAGCCATAATAATAACCTATAGTAATTACGCCGCTTTTAGGTAAATAGGTATTGTTTTGACTGAATTGTCTTATTTTCTTAAAATATAATTAACAAATCTATAAACATGTGTGATATTTATTTACAGCTTCTAACTCAATTCAATGTTAAAGGAATCTCTTCAGCTAAGCGAGACGAGGCAAAATAAGTTATATTTATATAGCTTTACAAGGCTCCCAAACCTTAGTATAGCGCCTTTAATCGGTCCCCAAGACATTATACAAAATGTTCACAGACAGACAGACAGACAGACAGACAGACAAGACACAGAGACAGGCATAGAGATTAGAGACAGACATAGAGACATACATACACGCAGACGGACATCGATGGGGACGAAAGAGAAGGAAGTGTGTTTCCATGAGACCCAAGTGCAAGATAGACAGAAACAGAGGGACACAGACAGACATACAGAAGAGGCAATTGGACACGACAGGTCTAAGACTGGCTGAAGAAGGGCAGTGACTATGATTGCCCGGAACAGAAGGGGAAGTTTATTTCGATGCTATAACCAGGGTGATTGGATCGCCACAGAAGTTGTCTGGTACGTAGATAACAAACACCAGTGTGTCTCTTGACGTTTTTTATTCAGGATGAAGCTGTATTGTGGCTATAACGAGACATTTCAACATGATTGTCTGATAAAGTATCGTCTATGACGAAACCGCGTTCAACCTTATAAAGATGACGAAACTCCAACAGATCTACCGCCAGGGACTTCTGCCAAATCTCATTATAATTATTATTATTGGTAGGCCTAATAGTAGTTAGTAGTACTGGTAATAGTAGTTGTAGTAGCAGTAGTAGTAGCAGTAGTAGTAGTAGTAGTAGTAGTAGTAGTAGTAGTAGTAGTAGTAGTAGAAGTAGCAGTAGTAGTAGAAGTAGTAGTAGTAGTAGTAGTAGTAGTAGTAGTAGTAGTAGTAGTAGTAGTAGTAGTAGTAGTAGTAGTAGTAGTAGTAGTAGTAGTAGTAGTAGTAGTAGTAGTAGTAGTAGTAGTAGTGTTGTTGTTGTTGCTGCTGCTGCTGTTGCTGTTGCTGTTACTCAGTGTTGTTGACCTGAAACCTCAAGGCCAAGACCAAGACTTTGAATCTCAAGACCAAGACTTTGAACCTCAAGACCAAGACCAAGACAAAGACTTGGAACCTCAAGACCAAGACTTTTAAAAACGAGCTCGAGTGCACTCGAGACCAAGACCATGGTCTCGAGGACAAGAAAACTGTTGTTATTATTAATCTTATTTTTTTTACCTGAGTACATGTATGCCTCAGGATTTCAAACATTAGGGATAGCATTATTCTGGGATGGCTAGAGTATTGTTTGTGTTGTATTCTTCTCCTCATCATCATCAGTATTATTTGTTTCTTCTATCTCCTATTCCTCCTCCTGCTCCTCATCCTCTTGCTCCATCTAAGCCTTCACAGCGAGTGCTTTGTCTAGAGCCTGACGAAGGTCATTGATGAGGTCATCACTATCTTCAACGCCAACGCTAAAACAATATTCACAAAACACCACAATATTGAAGCCAGCTCCGTTATTAAATATCCGACACAAAATAAGAAATCGTTTCATACACAATGGTGGATCCATGCAATGCTGTGAGTCAGAGAAATCCACACTGATTGAGTGTGATCTAAATAGGATTGCATATACTCATCGATCAATCAACAAATAAATCAACCAATCCATCCATCAATCTATCCAATAATTCATCCATCAATCCGTCCATCCATCCCTTCATCCGCCCAATCATCTATTACATCCATCCATCCATCTATTCATCTATCCATCCATCAACCCTCCCACCCACCACCCACCCACCCAACCATCCACCCACTCTAAAAATCCAATCATCCATCCGACCCCATCCACCAACCAACCCACCCACCCATCAACAACACACCCATCGATCTATACATCCATCAATCCATCCATCTAAAAATCGAACCACACGCCCACCCACCCATCCATACATCCATCAACACAACTCAAATCCACCCAACAACCTACATATATGCCTGATTAATAATTATTTAGTTCCAATATGCCTACCTGAACTCAATTTGATATATTTTACCATTCTGTATACCTCATTAGTTCCTAACTGGGTAATCCTAGGTTTTAGCGTCCGAAATTATTTTCTTTGAAACGTTATAATACAATAAATATTAAAACAATAAATAATCATCGTTCATCCAACTTCTACTTGATTAGGCAGACCGCCCAGTGACATCCTGCTGCGACCCCCTCTCCCATTAGTTTTCTATGTAAGATGTTTTTGTTTTTCAGTGCCACTTGCTATTCCCACAACCAGTGTCCACTAGTCACCAACTTGTTGCTTCTAACCAAGCCTACTTGATGGCTCATGTGTACATGGCCGTCGTCGCGCTTTTATCAAGTAAATGGGGGCCCTTTCTAGCGGGACCTCTGTCCTTTTAGGGTTTCCCATTGACCCACCCACGGTATGACGTATACCCATTCATTTCTTAACGTACTAGAATTTCCATCATCATAGTGGCTATTTAATTTTGTTTCTTGTATGTTATCTTGGTTTGCCTGCGTGGATCAATAAACTGAATTGATTGATTGATACTTTCAGTTATATTTTCATCGATCTTCCAACTTCTAGTTTAAGTTTTACTATGAAATGTTTTCATCGCTCATCCATGGCAATGATATCGGCGCTAAAACCGATATATTTTCATCGCAATTCCAACTTCTAGTTTGAGTTTTATTATGTATATTTTCATCGATGATCCAGCTTCTAGTTTCAGTAATATTCTCATCAATCTTTCAACTTCTAGTTTGAGTTTTACTAAGAATGTTTTAATCGCTCATGCAATGTAAATAATTTCGGACGCTAAAATCCAGGATTACCCCTAACTGAATTGATTTGAATATACCTGTCCATGAGCTTGAAAAGTTCCAATCAGCCTATCTGAAGTTCATTTAAATGTATCTGTCCATGAACTTGAATAGTTACAATCATCCTACATAAACTTGACTTGAATATACCTGTTCATGAGTTTGAATAGTTGCAATCATTCTACCTGAACTTGCTTTGAATATACCTGTTGAATATTTCCAATCATCCTATCGGAACTTGATTTAAATATACCTGTCCATTTGCTTGAATAGTTCCAATCATCTTACCTGAACTTGATTTGCATATACCTGTCCAAGAGGTTTTATAGCTACAGCCATCCTACCTGAATCTGATTTGTCCGTCTCCAATTTCATGTTCATCCCTCTCGTCTTGCGTCATAATCATTGGTCCGTGGGTCATGGAAGCTGGGTGAGAGATGAGGCTGTCCACTCCTCCCAAAGACACGGCCAACTGGATTATGTGCAGATTCTGCAGCAGAGCGAAACCAGCGACATCTCCATCATCGGAAATGGGATCGTAGCTTAGTTCTAATTGCAGTGAATTGTACTGCCTTGTATTGTCTTGCATAATATTGTATTGCAAGACATTGTAGTGCATTGTATAGCATAAAATTGTATTGCATGACATTGTATTGCATTGTATTGCATTGTATTGTACTGCATGACATTGTAGTGCATTGTATTGCATTGTATTTTATTGTATTGCATGACATTGTAGTGCATTGTATTGCATTGTATTTTATTGTATTGCATAAAATTGTATTGCATGACATTGTAGTGCAATGTATTGCATAATATTGTATTGCAATGCCATGTACTTCATTGTATGGCCTTGTAATGTATTGTATTGTATTGCATTTTACCGAATCCTACTATATATATGCTACAATGTTGCATTGTTACCCAATAGTTCTTTATGATCCATCGATTACAAGTGGAATGTTCCTTAGTGGTGCAAATAAAAGAATAGTTTTGCTGGCCCCACTCAAGTCTCCACCCTTGACGTTGAAACAGACCATCACTCTATCTGTCTGTCTGTTTCTCTGTCTGATTGCATGTATGTTTGGCTGTTCATCTGTCTGTTTGGCTCGCTGTCCGTCTGTCTTTCTGTCCGCCTATCTGTCTGTCCATCTGTCTGTCTATCTGTCTCTCTGTCTGGCTGACTGTCTGTGTGCATGTCTATTGGTCTGTCTGCCTGTCTGTCTGTATGTGTGTCTATCTGTCTGCCTGTCTGTCAGTATGTATGTATGTATGTCTGTCTGTCTGTCTGTCTGTCTGTCTGTCTGTCTGTCTGTCTGTCTGTCTGTCTGTCTGTCTGCATAGAATAATGGGACGTTCCCTTGAGGGATCCGCTAAAAGGAGTGGCCAACCTGTACGAAGACTTTGGCTGGTTCCACTCCACCCTTCACATCGAAGCAAATCATTGCACCGAACTTTCGCATCTGTTTCTTGGCCAGTTCGTGGTCACGGTGGCTCTTGAGGCCGGGGTAGTGGACCTTGTCGACCCCAGGGTGGCTCGACAGGAACTCGGCCAGGCGCTGGGCGTTGTCACATTCCCTTTCGACGCGAAGGGGAAGAGTCTTCAGACCTCGCAGCAACAGCGAGGCCTCGAAGGGAGACTACATACATGTAGAAACAGAGGACGACGTCGTTATCATCGGCAACAACATCGCCATCGTTATCATCGTTATTATCGTTAACACAACAACAATATTACCGCAGCCATCATCACCACCCCCACCACATGCAGTCATCATCATTATCATTATTATTATCATCATTATTGAACACAACATGTAGTCTAATAATTATCATTCTGATTTAAAAATAAAATTAAACTAACATTTATAAATAAATAACATTAAAAAACATTGAAATTTTTAAAGATAATTTTTGGAGCCGTCCTTAACACTTGAATTTTGATGCAAATGACGTCATTATGACGTCATCATTGCACGACAGGAGCTTTTATGTTTTTACCAGTAGGCTAAAAGCTAATTCTTTCTGGAATTAAACGGTTTTGAAATTTTAGACATCGATGAGTATTTGCTAGTTATCTTCACATTACGGTAAGGGATCCTTTTTTCTGTGACACACTGCAGATTAGATGATTTCATTTTAAATTAGATTGGATCATAAGACAAGATCATAGTATATTAAACAAAATAATTTAGACCAATGGTTGGATCATTGATAAGACCAAAGCTTACATCATAGATAAGACCATTTATAAGACCACAGTTTAGATCATCGATTGGACTATTGATAAGACCACAGATCAGATGATAGTTGCTTACCAGGATACCTCCGTAGGCTCTTCTGTTGATGAAGATGGCTCTCCACTGTTCCTCTGTCCTGGCGGTTGCCACTCCTGCGCACAGGTCACTGTGTCCACCAAGAAACTTCGTCCTAAGCAGAGAACCAGCTCTCATGCACCACCCAGCTAACTTTGACAAGGGTCTACTTAAACTCCTCTTTCAAATCAACAACATACGTCGTTTTATCAAGGGTTTCCAATTACTTTTAAGATAAACATACTTCCATTATTTTGTCTGACTGTCTAGAAATTGATCCATTAAAAGTAGCCGTGTTCGTTTTTATATAACTTTCGTCCATCAGTTTCGGGTGCGTCTCTCGTGGTTGATTTAGTTTTGTTTTTCTTTTGCTGTGATGTATGGATGGATCCAGAGTTTTCCGTCATCTTATGCCAACAAAGGCCGTTGACATCAGCAGAAAGTTTTTTGTACAGTTCTTACCGTTCGTATAGCGAACAATGGCGATAGATTACGTAACTAATTTCAAACGCGTCCTCTTATATTGGATCAGTCTAAGTCCATTTTAAGGTGTCTCAAGACTGCGCTGCTTCATTCATTATTTTTGCTGTCGACTTTCTCTTAATTAGAGCTCCAGCTGATCACGTATTCTAAACACATTTTCCTGTATATATAATAATTATAGGATCGACAGATGAATCGAGAGTTTAACGACATCTTATGGCAAATAAGGCCGTTAACGTCGACAGAAATTATTTCGAACCATGCAGTGGCGGATCCAGAGGGGGGCGATTGGGGCGATCGCCCCCCCCCCCCCCCCCTAAGAGTCCAAAAAATTATTTTTTGTATATTTAAAAATTTGATATACTATAGTGTACTACAGGATAAATGTCATGTGATTATTATTACGCATATATACAGCGCCGGACTGCAGTTTGAATATTGCTTCTACACGCCCTTGCTTTAATCATGCTTTAAACTTGATAAGTAATTTTAATTCCTTTGACCTTGGACGTCCATGAAATCGCCCCCCGTAAAGTAAAATTCTAGATCCGCCCCTGTTTCGAACAGTTCTGACCGTTCGTGTGGCAAAATCCAGTTTGGTTGGTTAGTTGCTGTTTGACAACACTGTCATAACAAAGATGACTAGCGTCGCCCTCCTCCTTCTTCCAGGCTTGGGACTGGCATTGTCAGATTACGAGCAGTGGCGGAGGCAGCTAGAGCTTGAAAGCACGCCTTAAGAATGGTGTATTTTTTTGACACCTCTTATAAGCATCTATTAACGCAGTCACTCTGCAGTAGCAGTCCCAAGCCTGGAGAAAGGAGGAGGGCGAAGCTAATCATCTTTATTGTGACACAGTGTTGTTAACAGCAACTAACCAACCAACTTGCCTACACTTATACCTTGACCTTAACTCTCAGTTTCTTTTGCCTTCGAATTTACCTTCGCTTTTACCGTTACTTACGCGCTGTGTACGACTACGTCGACGCCATATTGGATGGGTTTCATGATGACTGGGCTGCAGCAGGTGGCGTCCACGATCGTCGTTATGTTGAGGGTCCGTCCAATGCGACCGAACTCCTCCATATCTAGGACGGTGATGAGGGGGTTGCTGGGAGACTCACCGTACAAGACCTAAACGAAAGACATCATCATCATCATCATAATCATCATCATTGTGTTGTTGATTCCATTACCAGTCTGACTACTACGAAATAAAAGTATACATATGTATATACGTATGAATTTAAGCATGTATGCATGAATACATATGTATGTATGTATGCATGCATGTATCATGTATGTATGTATGATTGTATGTATGTATGTATGTATATATGCATGCATGCATGAATGTATGCATGTGTAAGTATGCAAATCAATCAATCAATCAATCTTTATTGATATTCACGACAATTACAGTATGTTATGAGCATCCGATAGATGTAAAGTGCCTAGTACAATAACACATTGGTATGTGTACATTCAAGTATGTATGGATGCTTACTTTGGTATTGGGTTTGATAGCTTTCTTCATCTCGTTGACGTCATTTTTGGTGAATGTGACGTCAATGTTAAACGCCGGCAGATGGTGCTTCAGAAGGTCATAGGAACCACTGTAGATCGAAGCGCACGATACCTAATCAAGTCATTTCCATTATTTATTTATTTTTTAATCGCCCGAGGTAGAAATAATCCCTCAGGCTTTAAGAAAGGTGCTTAATTGTTGACACCTCGTATAGTTAAGCATCTATTATTATTATTTTTTTTTTTTTGACCCGAGGTAGTTCTGTTCCCTCGGGCTAAGAAACTATGTCCGAAGACTGTGCGGTGGGTATCTGGAACGACTCACTCGACAAGATCATGCTGCTCGAAGGTACCCCTGAAGGCGACGGCATTAAAGCGCTGGATGCAAACTGATAGGCGCTGGAAAAGGTAACATGTTTCCTTCGGGTCTCCCGTGCTTTGGGTTAGATGTCGCCCCAGGTCCTTAATAAATTCTATCCCATTGTTGTTGATGGGGCCCATGGTCTCAAAGGCCAATGGAACAAAACAGTGGGTTGAGCTGAGCTGGCCGTACTTTGCATTCTTCCGGGTTGCTGCCAATTCTGCCGCTGCGCCCGCCGATGCCGATGTCGCCTGCAAGTATGACGGCGCCACGGTGTCTATTACTGTGGCGTCCCAGACAAGACTGCGTCCTCTGCGCCATGGGATGAGTGTAAGTCCGTCCGGTCGCTTTCCATCAGATCTCAGAAGACCGGGCGGCTCCTTGGCATTTGGGAATCCCGCTCGTGTAAGGCTGCGACTGACTAGGTCATTCAGCGCGGCATGTCTGGCAATCCTGCCCGGGCCCAGTCCACAGGACAGCCCGTGTGACCCTTCCGCTGTCACCCGTGCTCCGCACGGGCATACGTGCGGCTCGCATATTGTCGTTCCTAGGCGGAGTCCCACCGCGATCCTCACCGCCTCATCATCCAGTCGCAGGCCACACGACGTCACTGGGAGGGCGAAGAGCCAGTCCCCGGCATGTGGCGACTCGGCTGCCTTGATTCTTGCCTGGTGGTATTTGTCGGTATAGGCGCAGCTCAGCTCAGCTGCCGCCTTTTGCATGAGCGGCCTGTCCCAAGACGATTGCTTGTGCGTTGCTTCGGTATCCGGGTGCACCATCTGACTCTCGATGCACCATCTTAGCGCCATCGCCTCGACCTGCATGTCAGTGTCGGGCCAAGCATCGCCCAGCATGACGGACTGGAGGGCGCGGGTGCTCGCAGCGGAAGCCAAAAAGAGTTGGGAAGCGCAAGCGAGACCACCCGGCGTATCCCCAGTCCTCCCATCTTGACCGGCAGTGACGCCTGTATCCATTGGTCGTCCGACAGAGTGAGATTCAGGATTGCGCAGAGACCCTCACGCAGGAGTGCGTCATATTTGTCCAATAGGGCATGTCCAGCACATGGGCTGCATCTCTAATTATTATTATTATTATTATTATTATTATTATTATTATTATTATTATTATTATTATTATTATTATTATTATTATTATTATTATTATTATTATTATTATTATTATTATTATTATTATTATTATTATTATTATTATTATTGGCATCATCATCGTCATCACTCTTTGTATCATTGTCATCATTTGCTGCTATTTCCAGTTTCTTCCATCTCCTTTTATTCTTCCCTATCTCTCTTAATTCCGGCCTTATCCCTCTTCCTCCTCTTCCCTTATTCTATACTCCACTTTCGTACGCACCACGTGATCAGTGTACCCCAGACATGTCTTACTTATAGATCGTACGTACCACGTGGTCTCCCGCCTTGAGGAAGCTCAGTAGAGTCGTGCTAATGGCTGCCATTCCGGATCCAAAGACAACTGATCCTGCTCCTCGCTCCAGGAGCTTCATCGTAACCTCGACCGCCTCACAGGTTGGGTTGTTCAGGCGAACATAGAGGTAGCCGCCCTGAAAACAAGGTCAAGGTCACTCAGTAGAACTACCAAGACCGTTCCAACAGACTATCATAATAATCGCCGCCGTTGTCGTCATCTTCATTATCATCATCATTAAAAATAACCGCAAGGTCGTCGTCAGCGCTTAGCGTTATCGTCAGAAAGAAGGTTGCAGTGAAAATGATGATGACTATGACGACGATAATAATAATATTCGTTTATTCACAAGCTCACTGACAAACATTGAAACCTTGAAACATGACGGTACAATTATCAAGACCTTATAGAACACACGTCTTAGAAGCCTTTTGCGCGACCGCTGATTTTACTACTGCCCCTAGGGAATGGAAGGCTGATTCGCCGTAAAGGGGCTTGGCGGCTTGCTGGTATTAAACCGCGATTTTTCAAGTTCTAAAGTTCTTCCGGCAAGAGTATTACCATTCAACTATCCCTCCTCCTATGGTGATGATGATGAGGGAAACAAAGAAGAAAAAGATTTTTAAAAAGAATGTGTAGAATGCAAAGACTTTGAAAAGAAATGTTCGAAGAAGAAAAACAAAAAGAGTGATGATAATGATGAAGAACAGGAAGTGCATGGAGAGGGGTGAGTAGGAGGAGGAGAAGGAGGAGGAGGAGGAGGAGGAGGAGGAGGAGGAGGAGGAGGAGGAGGAGGAGGAGGAACAACAACAAGAAAAAGAACAAGAAGAATAAAAAGAACAAAAACAAGAACAAGAACAGGAAGGATAACAAGAAGAATTAAAAGAACAGGAAGAAGAGTATCATTCAGCCCACCTCCTGAAGGACGTCGGAATAGTGTTTGACGCTGTTGACTCGATAGGTGGCCGAATGAACAATTGGGATCGTGACCGGGACTTCTTCTTCCTTGAAGTCATGGTGGGCTCTCGTCATGATCACCTTCGTCTCGTCCTTGACGTCTTCGACCTTCAGTCCATCCAAGCCAAACTCCAGCTCGGACAAGGTCGGCTTCCAGTGTTTGCTGACGAAAAGAAAATGCGCCTCATGAGTTAAGCAGTGCTCTGCTACTTGTCGACACCTAGCGAATGCTATGGCTACTAACTAGCACCACCTAGGCCTACTATAACACCGATGACAAACAGAGGGACAGACAGACAGACAGACGGACGGACGGACGGATGGACGGACGGACAGACACAAACAGAGAGAGTATACATGAACCAAATATATAAACGTAAACCATAACCATAAACCATATATTTAATTGGTCCTGTCAAACAGCGCCAAACAAGACATTTCAAAATATGGTACAAGTGTGTAAAATGATGTTATACGGGAACAACAGGAAAAAGAAATCCCTAAAAGGACCAAGGTCCCACATAGCAGGGTCATCCTTACATTTAATGACAGCATGTATGCATACATGTATGCACTTAACTTAAAGCATTTTAGTACCTCACAAGGGCACTACGTGCATGTATGTATTGTCTCGTATATATGTATGCATGTATGTTTGTATGCGAGTGTATGTGTATACGTATGAATGTATATATGTCTGTATGTATGTTTGTATGTATTGTATACATAATTGTTATTAGTGCACAATGTATGTATTCAGGCTCGCAATGTATGATTTGTATGATGTACGTAGTTTGCTTTAGACGATGATGTTGTTTGTTCTACTGTACCTTAGCACCACTCACGCAAACTGTTGTTGGCAGGTAAAACAGGCGCCAAATCTATTGCCATACTCGCACATGCACACATGAAAATATCCAAACAGAGCGAGACAAACAGACAGACGTACAGAGAATGCTGATAATATTATATCTCTCAAAGTTGCTTTGGGAGATACTTACCTCTGTTGGAGTCAGATAAAAACTACTTGTTTGGAACTAAGTCAGTACAATATATCGTTACCAGTTGGTTAGTATTCAGTAGAATCTGTCCAAAGCTATGTGAGACTTCTAGAGAAGCTAAATAAATGCTTGGTTTGTACATGCATTTCACACTTACATGAAATATGCATATACAATACACATATATACATACATACGTACGTGCGTACGTACATATATAAATACGTACATACATACATACAAACATACATACATACATACATACATACATACATACATACATACATCAATACAGTCATAGGCATTATAAAGTAGGCCTACTTACCTCATTATGGTATGGTATCTTTATAACGAAATGCTGTCGGATGGTATATACGAGCTCTGATGGTATTACTCTGGCAGCCAAAGTATTTCTAACAAGCAAGTCACCATTATTATTATTTTAACTTTGTGCTACATACGCATTGGGTATTACGCAAGCATAGCATAACTGGGACACGGTAGCCGATTCGTTAGAGCGCACGAGGCGGAGAGTACGGGTTCAGGTCTTTTATACGATGGTTACTACCTATGGACCTTGAGGAAGTTCTTCAATCACATTTCCTCAGCGTCATCGATTGAAGCTTGGTCATTAGATAATGGTGCTTAATAAACACATATTTTAATAATAATAATAATAATAATAATAATAATAATAATAATAATAATAATAATAATAATAATAATAATAATAATAACAATAACAATTATTATTATTATTATTATTATTATTTAAATTTTTCCCCGAGGTACATATAATCCCTCAGGAGTCAGATACTAAGTATGTGAAAATTATTCTCTGGAGTGACCATCTTCACCGAGACCCGGAAGTGCAAAAGTGTTGCGGAAGGCGGCTGCGTTGAAGCGCTGGATTGTCACAGCTAAGCGTTGGAAGAGGAAGCTAGCTTCTCTTGGGTCTCCTGAGACCTGGCTCAGAAGACGTCCAAGGTCCTTGACAAATGCTAGTCCAGCAGCGTTGATTGGGCCGAATGTCTCAAAGGCCAGTGGAACGAAGCAATAGCACTGCTATTATTAATAATAATAATAATAATAATAATAATAATAATAATAATAATAATAATAATAATAATAATAATAATAATAATAATAATAATGATAATAATAATAAGATTGCCAAAGAATAGGCTCTGTTAATCCATATTTGTCATAATAAACTCATTTTGTACCCTTTCTGGGCACTATTTGCTCCATATCGTATATGAGGAACATAAATCGCATATTAACCCCCAATTTATTCTAAATTAATTTCAGTGCAACATTAGGCTACTAACAATGTCTTCGAAATTACAAATTATATAATTAATTCTTAAATATTCTTAAGCTAGCTATAGCCAGTTTCTTTAAAAAAATATTACGAATATGTACGACTGTTTCAAAACTAACCGTCAAAGTGATGCAGTTTCAAAGCAAACGCAGATAATAACGAAGTGGACTTCAGTAAGGCATCAGCTCAGCAGAGGGGCAAAGGTTAAAGTTCAAGGATCATTCTTAATGATTAATGCTAACTTTGTTTTTGTGTTTTATTTAATGCCGACGCAGACTAAAGGCGAATTGTTATTTCTTCGTCCTTGTCCCCAAAGTGTTCGGTTTTGTCGCCAGGTGGACGCAGACGAGAACAAAAGAAGATCGAAGGGTAATTGCCGTGGTGGTTACCCTAAACACGTGACAGATATTCCGAAGGTCATCAGAATGGAGAACGTAAAGAAGAAACAGAAGCCGAACGGATGGAAGGAAGGTACGATGCGACAGGATACATCGAGATACAACAAAGATTAGAGCAGATGGAATTGCGTAGTATTATGCAATCCCGTGTACATGACACCCATGTTGTGCAAGAGAACTCGCATATTTGTCATCTTAACAGGCGCCCACTCTCCACCCATCCTATCCACCCATCACTCCACTCTCCATCCATCCGTCCATCCATCCAACCACCCATCCATCCATCCATCCATCCATCCATCCACAAAGTAACTGGATCTCCACCGTTGCAGCTGGATGGTCTCCCATCTCTTCCCGTGCCTCTTCACTCCGTTCCCACTCCTCCATCCATGCCTCTGTTGCTTCCTCATCCACGACACCGGGAGACAGCCAGTGGACAAACCACGCAGGTACTCCACCGTCTCCACCGTCCACCCACTCATCCCCCCTCCCCTCCCCCGAAGGAAGGAAGGGCGGACGGACGTTTTGGGGGCCGGACAGCGCGGTCCACTTGATGTCGCCAACTTATATTAGGACGTTGTTTTCCAATAAAATTCATCTTCGTCTCTTTCAGACAGACAGACAGATAGACAGACAGACATTATACAAATGTCCACAGACAGACGCATAGACAGACACAGACACACAGACAAGCATACACACAGACACACAGAAGAGACAAAAAGACACGGGAGGTTTGAGAATGGCTGAGGAAGGGAATTGAGTATACGTGATTGAATCGCTACAGAAGTTGTCTGGTAGGTAGATAACAAACACTAATGTGACCTGTGACGTTTTTATTCAGGCCGAAGCCGTGTTTGTGATTGTCACTAGACATTTTAACATGATTGTCTGTAAGTATCGTCTATGACGAGACGTCGTTCACCTGTAGGCTACGAAAACCCAACAGACACCATATCTCTTATTATTATTATTATTATTATTATTATTATTATTATTATTATTATTATTATTATTATTATTATTATTATTATTATTTATTTTTTTTAAAAACATCATTCGACAAGTTCTGGCCGCATGAAAGTTCCTATGAAGGCAACAGCATTGAAGCGTTGTATGGTGATTGACAACCGCTGGAGTAGATAACAAGTCTCCCTAGGGTCTCCGGTGGTTAAAGCTAAGTATCTCCCCAAGTCTTTTATAAGGGCCATTCCGTCGTCATTGATAGGGCCTAAGGTCTCGAAAGCTAGAGGGACAAAAAAGTGGTCTGCGCGGATCTGGCTGTACTTGTTGTTCTTTCTCGTGGCCGCTAGTTCCGCTGCTGCTCCTGATGTCGCGGACGTTGCATGAAGGTAAGAGGGCGCCACAGTGTCAGTTACGGTTCGTCCTCTGCGCCATGGTATCAGCGTAAGTCCGTCCGGTCGTCTTCCATCCGTCCTCGAACGGATGGGAGACGTTTATTGTTTTTGTGTTGTCGTTGTTGTTGTTGTTGTTGTTGTCGTTGTCATGGTTATTATTATTATTATTATTATTATTATTATGAATATTTTTATTATTATTATTAATAATATTTTTATTATTATTATTATTATTATTATTATTATTATTATTATTATTATTATTATTATTGGTAGTAGTAGTTACTAGTACTGGTATTAGCAGTAGCAGTAGTAGTAGTAGCAGTAGCAGCATCAGCAGCAGCAGTAGTAGTAGTAGTAGTAGTAGTAGTAGTAGTAGTAGTAGTAGTAGTAGTAGTAGTAGTAGTAGTAGTAGTAGTAGTAGTAGTAGTAGTAGAATTAGTAGTAGTAGTAGTAGTGGTAGTAGTGGTAGTATTGGTAGTAGTAGTAGTATTGGTAGTAGTAGTAGTAGTAGTAGTAGTAGTAGTAGTAGTAGTAGTAGTAGTAGTAGTAGTAGTAGTAGTAGTAGTAGTAGTAGTAGTAGTAGTAGTAGTAGTAGTAGTAGTAGTAGTAGTTATGGTGGTTGTGTGGTGGTAGTAGTAGCAGTAGTAGTAGCACTGTAGTAGCAGTAGTAGTAGTCACTGACGTAAACTTTTCCAAAATATTGGGGAGATTTGGCTATTTTTCTACACATGCTGCATTGAATGTACAGTCCATCTCAATTATTGGGGGGCACGTGCCCCGGCTGCCTCCCTCCCCCAGAGTCTACGCCTAGGGTAGTAGTATCATCACCCTTTTAATTATTACATATTATTAGAAAAAAAGTACGAGCAAGACTAAGTGCTTGCAGAAAGTGAAGACGAATAACACAACGAAATTAGAAAATAATAACGTCGTAGTGAATATATGGTGTACTTGACCACGTTTAAAAGGTGTGTTTTTATATTATTCTTATTACTAACATTATTAATGTTGTCATTATTATTATTACTATAATTATAGTCATTATAATAATAATAATTATTATTATTATTATAATTATTATTATTATTATTATTATTGTTGTTGTTTTTGTGTTGTTGTTGTTGTTGTTGTTGTTGTCGTTGTCATGGTTATTGTTATTACTATTTATTCTCCCTGAGGTACATGTAATCCCTCAGGATTTATCAAAATTAGTCATTATTCTGGAATGGCTAATCTTCGTTGATGTCGTGCCAAGTGCCGAAAGTGCTGCGAAAAGCGCTTGCGTTGAAGCGTTGGATGGCAACAGATAAGCGCTGGTAGAGAAATTTGGGCTAGTTTCTTTGTTTTCTCCAGTTATCCGAGAAAGACGGAGGCCAAGGTTGTTGAAGAAAGCCATGCATTCTTGGCTATTTTGCTTAAATATTAATATTACTATTATTATATTTTCCGATCTCGTCATCATCATCATCATCATCATCATTTGCTTCCTCTTTCTCCTAATCCTCCTCCTCCTGATCCTCGTCCTCTTGCTCTGTCTAAGCCTTCACAGTGAGTGTTTTGTCTAGAGCCTGACGAAGGTCATTGATGAGGTCATCGACATCTTCAACGCCAACGCTAAAATATTATTCACAAAACACCACAATATTGAAGTCAGCTCCGTTATTAAATATCCGACAGAAAATAAGGCATCGTTAACTCGATACAGTCTTGTGAGTCAGAGAAATGCACAACGATTGAGTGTGATTTAAATAGGCTTGTCTTATATAGTTCTCGTCAATCAAACAATCCATCGATCCATCCATCAATCGATCGATCCATCCATTCATCCATCCACCCATCAATCCGACCGCACCCATCCATCCATCCATCCATCCATCCATCCATCCACCCAAACCTACCCACCCACCAAATTACCTATCCATGCATATGCCTGATTTGTTCTAATCATCTTACCAGTCTGCATACCTCATTAGTTCCAACCTGAACTTGATTTGAATATACCTGCCTATGAACTTGAATAGTTACAATCATCCTACCTGAATCTGATATGTCCGTCTCCAATTCCATGTTCATCCCTCTCATCTTGTGTCATAATCATTGGTCCGTGGGTCATTGAGGCTGGATGAGAGATGAGACTGTCCACTCCTCCCAAGGATGTGGCCAACTGGATCACGTGCAGATTCTGCAACAGACCAAAACCAGCGCCGGCTTCATCATCAGAATCGGAATCGCATCGTATTACTAATTGCACTGTGTTGCATTTTTTTGCATTTTACCGAATCCTACCCAAGAGAATAGATTTTAGTCGATCCTGCTGCATTGACTAAAAGTGGGAAGTTCCTTGAGGCTTCAATTAAAGGAGTGGCCCACCTGTACGAAGACCCTATCGTCGAAGCAATCAAGCAGACCATCAGTCTGTCGGTTTGTCTGTATGTTTGGCTGTATATCTGTCTACCTGTCTATCTGTCTGTCTGTCCCGCTGTCTGACTTACTAGCTGTCTGTCTGTATGTATGTATGTATATATGTTTGGCTGTCTATATGTCTGTCTCTCTGACTGTCTGTCTCATCTGTCTGTCTGGTGGGTTGGTCTGTCGGTCTGTCTGTCTGTCTGTCTGCCTCTATGTCTGCTGCCTACCCACTGGAGTAAACTTGCCCAAAATATTTGGTTATTCTTTCTATACTTGTTGCATTAGATGTACAGTCCATCTCAATTATTTGGGGGCACGTGCCCCGGCTGCCCCCCAGAGTCTGCGCCTATGTTCCTACCTGTCTGTCTTACTATCTGTCTATCTGTCTGTCTGCCTCTCTGTCTGCCTGTCTGTCTGTCTGTCTGTCTGATCGGTCTGTATGTCTGCATAGAGGAGTTCGACATTCCCTTGAGGGATCAGTTAAAAGGAGTGGCCAACCTGTACGAAGACTTTGGCTGGCTCCACTCCACCCTTGACATCGAAGCAGATCATTGCACCGAATTTTCGCATCTGTTTCTTGGCCAGTTCGTGGTCACGGTGGCTCTTGAGGCCGGGGTAGTGGACCCTGTCGACCGCAGGGTGGCTCGACAGGAACTCGGCCAGGCGCTGGGCGTTGTCACATTCGCGTTCGACACGAAGGGGAAGAGTCTTCAGACCCCTCAGCAACAGAGACGCCTCGAAGGGAGACTACAGACACGCAGACACAGAGGACGTCGTCGTTATCATCAGCAACGCCATCGTTATCATCGTTATTGTCAGTAACACAACAACAATATCACCATCATCGTCGTCGTCGTTATCGTCATCATCACCATCATCATCATCATCATCATTATACTAATCATCATCATAACCATCATCATCACCACTGCCACCATCATCATCCTCATCATTATCGTTATTATCATTATTATTATCATCATAATCATCATCATCGACAACAATATAGTCATTATTATCATCAGTAATATTTTATAATAACAGATTTAAGAGAGGCTCGTCATTATCATCGTAACCATCACCATCATCATCACTGTGATATCACCAGCACAAGCCCCACCAACAACAATAAATTAACCATTGTCGTTAACAACAACTTCTTCGTAACCGTTGCCGTTGTCATCATCATCGTCTAGAACATCTCCTGAACGTCTTCATCGTCGTCATCACCAGGCTACGTCATTATCATTCGTCTTTTTCACTATCGCCGTCTTCTTACTCATCGTATTTGTTGGTAAATAGTAAGGCTTAAACAAAGCAAGAAGTCAACCGACATCCCTCTCTTTTTCTCCTCTTAGCCTTCTTCATCTTCATCACTAATTCCTCTCTTATATGTCTACATCCTCTTCCTCCACTCCTGTTCCTCCTCCTCCTCGTCCTCCTCCTCCTCGTCCTCCTCCTCCTCGTCCTCCTCCTCCTCGTCCTCCTCCTCCTTCTCCTCCTCCTCCTTCTCCTACCTCTTCAGCGTTATTTATCTTCCTTTCAATCCTCTTCTTCATCAGAATTTTTATCGCCTACCTCCTATTGTTTGTGCTGCTCCTCTTCCTTGTCATTTTGATGCATTCCTCTTCCCATTCTCCCCTCTTGATACCCCTCTTCCTCGTACTCCACTTCCTCTCGTACTTTTCAATTCCACTTCCTCCTTTTGCTCCTCCTCCTATCCATCTCCTCTTCTTCATTTTTCTCCTATACCTGACCCTACTCTTACTGTTCTGCTTTTCTTCCTCCTAGTATTCCTCCTACTGTTTTTCCTCTTCCTCCTCACACCCCTCTAACTCTCCGATGCAATTATTTCCTCTTCCTCTTCCTCCCCTTTACTTCTTGCTCCTATTCTTCCTCTGCCTCCTCGTCTTCTGTGATCTCGTCCTTCCCTTCGTCGTCGTCGTCCTCATCTTCCTCCTCATCCTGTTCCTCTTATTCCTCCTCTTTCTTTTGCACTTCCTCCTCAACTTCTTCCTCCTCTTTCTCTTCTTCCTCTCTTCTTCGTCTTCTTCCTCCCCTCTCCTTCTCTTCCTCCTCCTCCTTCTTCTTCTTCTTCTTCTTCTTCTTCTTCTTCTTCTCCGACTTCCCTTCCTCCTCCGCCTCCTTCTTCTTCTCCGACTTCTCTTCCTCCTCCGCCTCCTTCTTCTTCTCCGACTTCTTTTCCTCCTACGCCTCCTTCTCCTCCCCTCTTCCTCATCCTTCCTCTCCTTCTTCTCCTCAACTTCTTTTTGTCTTCCTTCTTCCCCTCTTAGTTCTCCTCCTCCTCCTCTTCCTCCTCTTCTTCGTCCTCTTCCCCTCCACTCTTCCTTCTTCTCTTCCTCCTCCTTCTCCTCCCCTCCTGTGCCGAGTCGGAAAGCCGAGCGACATCTTGAGCTCAACGACCGTTGATATCCCGTCACTCGACAACAAAGTCCTCGCTGAGAGCAATCATCTGTATCTCTCTGAGTCATTTCGGCGCCGGCCAAATGTGCTGGCGCTACAAAACCCACTTATCTAGAGCCAAGAACTGAGCTCAGCGCCAAGGTCCGTCTTTAATTAGCAGCCTTGGTTACACGATGGACTAAAATAGACACGACCTATATATTCTAATCTGGCTTCGAACTTTGACCCGATCTCGTTAAACGCCTCGTGACATGAATGCGTGCGTGTAACAGTTGTGCTTTTCTTACTCCATTGCATTTCGACTGTGCTTATCCGACACAGAGGTCGGAGTACAACTTGTTTCGAGATTTCGGCTCCACTTGCGCCTCTTACCCAACTCAGCTATAATGAGTACAGTGACAGTGGGGAGATGAGACGGCGGGGGAAGATTGACCACCCACCCTCACATGCCGAGGCTAAGAAAAATGAAGTTGCTAGCATGTCATATCCGCGGCTGACTCATCACTAGCTAAATGGACTGCTCTTCTTGTTCTTCTTGTATTTCTTGTTCTTCTTGTTCTTCTTGTTCTTCTTCTTTTTCCTCTTCTTCTTCTTCTTCTTCTACTTCTTCTTCTTCCTCCTCCTCCTCCTCCTTCTTCTTCTTCTTCCTCTTCTTCTTCCTCCTCCTCCTCCTCCTCCTTCTTCTTCTTCTTCTTCTTCGTCTTCTTCTTCTTCTTCTTCTTCTTCTTCTTCTTCTTCTTCTTCTTCTTCTTCTTCTTCTTCTTCTTCTTCTCATTCTTCTTCTTCTTCTTCTTCTTCTTCTTCTTCTTCTTCTTCTTCTTCTTCTTCTTCTTCTTCTTCTTCGCATTCTTCTTCTTCTTCTTCTTCTTCGCATTCTTCTTCGCATTCTTCTTCTTCTTCGCATTCTTCTTCTTCTTCTTCTTCTTCTTCTTCTTCTTCTTCTTCTTCGCATTCTTCTTCTTCTTCTTCTTCTTCTTCTTCGCATTCTTCGCATTCTTCGCATTCTTCTTCTTCGCATTCTTCTTCTTCGCATTCTTCGCATTCTTCTTCGCATACTTCGCATTCTTCTTCTACAGCCCTTACTGACTAAGAGGGAGCCCCATATGTTGCAACAGTGACCCGCTATAATAGGTGACTGTGTTGACACAAAATGCGGCTGTATTAGAATGTATTAATATTTGTGAAAACGGGTCTCACTTGAAGGGACCAATGACTGTTGCCTTTGCGCTATGATAACAAAGACATATATCAGGCTGGATTGAATTAGAATAGATTGGATTGCTTTAGAATGGATTGGATTACAGTGGGTTGGATTCCATTACACTAGCATGGACTAAGCTAGACTAATCTAGACGAAACTAGGCTAGGCTCTGCCTATAGTCCTAATGATTCGATTATGCTAGATCATATTATATCAATTTAGGTTAGATTAGATCATAAGACAAGGTCATATTACATTATGTAACAAAAATAATTTAGACCAATGGTTGGATCATTGATAAGACCAAAGATTATGTCATAAATATAATAATTTTAAGACCACAGATTAGATCGGAGATTCGACCGTTTATAGGGCCGCAGATTAGGTCATCGATTGGACTATTGATAAGACCACAGATTAAATAATGGATACTTGCCAGAATTCCTCCGTAGGCTCTTCTGTTGATGAAGATGGCTCTCCACTGTTCCTCTGTCCTGGCGGTTGCCACTCCTGCGCACAGATCGTTGTGTCCTCCAAGAAACTTCGTCCTAAGCAGAGAACCAACTCGCATGGACCACCCAGCTAAGTTTGACAAGGATCCACGTAAACTACTCTTCAAATCTACACAACTAAGAAGGTGTCTAATAGGCCCTACTTATTGTTTCCTGTGTTTAACGATACCTTATGGCTGCCAGGGTCGCTGACGTCCCCCGCCTTCGTTTTCAAGGCTCAGGACTGGCACTGTACTAGAGTACGGGCAGTGGCGGAATTAAGAGAGGTGTTTAGTAATCGTTGACACGTCTTTTAAGCCTCTTTTGTCACGTTCACTAAATAAACAATTTACTTATACTTTGCCTTATTCTTTCCTCTCATTTTTCTTTTATATTCGCATTTAGCTTCGCATTTACCGTTACTTACCCGCTGTGTATAACTATGTCGACGCCATATTCGATGGGTTTGATGATAACTGGGCTGGAGCAGGTGGCGTCCATGATCGTCGTTATGTTGAGGGCCATTCCAAGGCGACCGAATTCCTCCATGTCCAGGATGGTGATGAGGGGGTTGCTGGGAGACTCACCATACAAGACCTAAATCAAAGACATCATCATCGTCATCATAATAATAATAATAATAATAATCCACATCATCATCATCATCATCAACGTCATCATCATCATCATTGTGTTCCTGATTGCATTTTCAGTCTGACTAATACGAAATAAAGGTATTCATATAATATGTGTATTTAAAAACTATTTTTGAATATATGCGTGTACATATATATGTAGCCTATGTATAACGTATGTACGTATTATTTGACATATATATGTATGTATGCATGTATGTATGATCAAGTTTATCTTCTATTCCGATGTTGCTTTATAATCCACGCCAGCTCCGATCCATCTGCGGTCATTAGACTGGCCCAAGAGTTCACTCTCTGATCTGCACTCGGGTGGAGTTTTGCAAAGCTGTGTACACCGGCCTTTCTTCCTCCACTATGCACAAACGCCAGACTATTCTTAATGCTGCTTCTCGGCTTATATGTAATATTCCTAAGTTTGCTCACACTTCTGCTTCTATTCGTGATTCCCTCCGCTGGCTCCCTACCCAACAGCGAATTCAGTTTAAAAACCTCGTTCTCATGCGCAATTGCCTAACTGGCTCTGCTCCGTCTTACCTACTGAATTTTTAAAACCAAGTTTCTTCCTTGCCTGCGAGGGTTTCCTTGCGATCCTCGGCCCGTGGCCTTATGGCTGTCCCTCGTATGCGTTCTTCCACGGCACAATCCAGGAGCTTCGCCTATGTGGGTCCCTCTGCTTGGAACTGTCTCCCCTTCTCTCCACCAAGAACTTCTCGCCCTTTTTCCTTTCTAATTCCATAGACTCCTTTTGCCGATGCTGCGCCGTTGATTTGAGTGGCGCTAGATAAGTCTTCTGT
>OY744603.1:94935508-94986498 GCA_963556255.1 Allolobophora icterica
AATAATAAAAATAATAATAATAACTAAATAATAATAACAACAATAATTAATAATGATGATACTACTACTACTACTACTACTACTACTACTACTACTACTACTGCTACTGCTGCTGCTGCTGCTGCTGCTGCTGCTGCTGCTGCTGCTGCTGCTGCTGCTGCTGCTGCTGCTGCTGCTGCTGCTGCTGCTGCTGCTGCTGCTGCTACTAATAATAATAATAATAATAATAATAATAATAATAATAATGATAATTATAATTATAATAATAATCGTAATAATAATCGTAATAATAATAATAATAATAATAATAATAATAATAATAATAATAATAATAATAATAATAATAATAATAATAATAATAATAATAATAATAATAATAATAATAATAACATTGCCAATGGATAGACACTGTTAATCCATAATTTCACAAATCATTTCTGTGCCATTTTTGCTCCATATCACAAATGAGGAACATAACTTTAAAATTAACCCTGAATATAATAAATTAATATTTATGCAATATTGCCACAAATGTCATCGAAATTGCAAATGATATAATTAATTCTTGAAATAATATTAATATTCATAAGTTAACTACATCCAGTTTGTTTAACTGTTATTACGATATATATACGACTGTTTGAGTACTAACCGTCACAGCGAAGCAGTTTCAAGGCATACGCAGATGATATCGAAGTGGACTTCAGAAGTACTTCTGCTCGACTGAGGGCAAAGGTTAAAGTTCAAGGATCATTTGTGATGAATACTCACTTTGCGTTTGATTTAGAACGGACTGAGATATGAGGCGACTTATTATATTTCGTCCTTATCGCCATAGTGTTCGGGATTGTCGCCAGGTGGCGACAGTCGAGAAAGAAAACAATGCGTAAGCATTGTTTATTTTAAATGAGGCGGTGAACAATCAAAAGTTGATTGATTGAAAGGAGTTCGGAGGGCAATTGTCGTGACGATTACCCTACCGACGTGACAGATATTCCGATGGTCATCAGAACGGAGAAAGTGAGACAGACATACGTACAGACTGTCAGGTGCACATATGCAAATAAGAAAGATAGAAGGAAGGAACGAACGAACGAAGGTAGGGCGGAAGAAGGAAAAAAGAAAGATAGGAAGGAAGGAACGAAGGAACGAAGGAACGAAGGAAGGAACGAAGGATCGAAGGAAGGAACGAAGGATCGAAGGAAGGAAGGAAGGAAGGAAGGAAAGAAGGAAGGAACGAAGGAACGAAGGAACGAAGGAACGAAGGAAGGAACGAAGGAAGGAACGAAGGAACGAAGGATCGAAGGAAGGAAGGAAGGAAGGAAGGAAAGAAGGAAGGAAGGAAGGAAGGAAGGAAGGAAGGAAGGAAGGAAGGAAGGAAGGAAGGAAGGAAGGAAGGAAGGAAGGAAGGAAGGAAGGAAGGAAGGAAGGAAGGAAGGAAGGAAGGAAGGAAGGAAGGAAGGAAGGAAAGAAAGAAAGAAAGAAAGAAGTAAGAAGAAAGAAAAGAAGGGAGAAAGGAAGAAAGGAAGGAAGGAAGGAAGGAAGGAAGGAAAGAAAGAAAGAAGTAAGAAGAAAGAAAAGAAGGGAGAAAGGAAGAAAGGAACGAAGGAAGGAAGAAATGACGAGCAGACGGACAGACAGACATATAGATGCCTCTCTCTCTCTCTCAATCTCTGTCACTGTCGTGAAGGACAAATAGTCAAGGCTGAGAAAGAGATGCAACGATGGAGACCGAGCCATACAAAAGGACGGACAGACGGAAGGACGTATGGAAGGAAAGAAAAAAGACAGAATGGAAGAAAGGAAGCTAGATACAACAGGGTCCAACAGGAAGCAACAGGATAGAGCATGATACAGCAGGACATGATAGGATGCGATAGGATATACTATGATGTAAAGAGCAGATGGAATTGCGTAGTATTAGGCAATCCCTTGTAAATGACACCCATGTTGTGTAAGAGAACTCGCACTTATTTGTCATTGTCATCTTAACACGCATCCACTCACCCACCCATCCATCCGCCCTTCCACCCACTCTCCATCCACCCATATCCATCCACCCATCCATCCATCCACTTAGTAACTGGATCTCCACCGCCGCAGCTGGATGGTCTCCCATCTCTTCCCGTGCCTCTTCACTCCGCTCTCACTCCTCCAGCCATCCCTCTGTTGCTTCCGCATCCACGACAACGGGAGACGGAGAGCCCACGCAGGTACTCCACCGTCCACCCACTCATCGCCCCCCCCCCTCGGACGAAGGAAGGGCGGAAGGACGTTTCGGACCGGACAACACGGTCCACTTGATGTCGCCGACTGATATTAGGACGTTGTTTTCCAATAAAATTCATCTTCGTCTGTTTCAGACAGACAGACAGACAGACAGACAGACAGACAGACAGACAGACAGACAATCTGTTCCCCTCCGTTTTCGTGATTTTCATCTGTAGACCCAGAATCTGTCTGTCTGCATGTATGCCTATCTGTCTGTCTGTCTGTCTCTCCGCTCGTCTATCTGCCTCATTGTCTGCCTGTCCGTCTGTCCGTCTGTCTGTCTGTCTCACAGTGTGTCTGTGTGTGTCTGTGTGTGTGTGTGTCTGTCTGTCTGTCTGTGTGTCTGTCTGTCTGTGTGTCTGTCTGTCTGTGTGTCTGTGTGTCTGTGTGTCTGTCTGTCTGTCTGTCTGTCTGTCTGTCTGTCTGTCTGTCTGTCTGTCTGTCTGTCTGTCTGTCTGTCTGTCTGTCTGTCTGTCTGTCTGTTTGTCTGGTACTCCGTCGACTGGATGCCTGGACTGACCACTGACCACTGAGGTCAGGCGATGGTCAGGCGATCAAAAGGCGCCTAATGTCTGATCGAATCATCCAATCTCTGATTCTGATTTTTGTCCTACCATTTGTCTCTCCCTCTGCCTCCGTCCGTCTGTCTGTATGTCTCTGTCTGGCTCTATCTCTGTGTCACTCTTTGTAGGCCTATATGTCTGTGTCTTTGCTATTGTCTATGTGTGTGTCTCTCTCTCTCAGTCTCAGTATCTGCCTATGTGTCTTTCTGTGTCTCTGTCTCATTATCTTACTCTGAATCTGTCAGCATCTGTGTCTCCTCGAGTCCCTGTATCTCTCACCCTCTGTTAGTCTCTATCTCTCTGTCTCTGTCTCTCTGTATCTGTATCGATGTCTCTGTCCTTCTCTCTGTCTCTGTCATCTGTACGTCTGTTTCACTAGCTGTTTGTGTGTGTGTGTGTGTGTGTGTGTGTGTGTGTGTGTGTGTGTGTGTGTGTGTGTGTGTGTGTAGGTGTGTGTGTCTGTCTGTCTGTGTGTGTGTGTGTGTCTGTGTGTGTGTGTGTCTGTCTGTCTGTCTGTCTGTCTGTCTGTCTGTCTGTCTGTCTGTCTGTCTGTCTGTCTGTCTGTCTGTCTGTCTGTCTGTCTGTCTGTCTGTCTGTCTGTCTGTCTGTCCAGACTCACGCAATGCAAGAACCGTCATATCGATCACGTCACGTGACATCCGGCAGTTAAAAATAATCTGCGGAGGAGGATATTGGGGAGGCGGAGAGGAAGAATGAGTAGGAGTATGAGGAGTGGCCAGGGCGAGGCATTGGGAGGGAACGAGTGGGGAGTGATAAGGCGCTTGGATGTTCCACGCAACCGCCACTGCCTTCGGATACAGTTGCTGACGAAGCAGAGCCGACAGAAACAATACAATCGCACCGGGTCGGATAAGAAGCGTTCGAGGTATTTGTCATATTCGTCGCAAAATTGGAGCTGAGTTTTGGCCCAGTGATCGAAACACGAGAATCAGATTATTTGGTCGGCTGTCCTGAATGAGCTGAATTCCTAAAAAAATTAAATTACGATTAAGCAAAGCCTAGTGGGATTAGGCAAACAGATAACAGGTGAGTCATATCCTCTCAGGTAAGACTAACCGGTACGGTGGTTAAGATCTAGACTTAATGGTTAGGTTCGGCTCCGAATTTATTTCTGTAAAGGGTGGGCTAGTCAGGAGGAAGTATGGAGCGTGTGCTTTTATAAAGAAATCATTTATTTAGCGCCTTTTATTGGTCTTAAATACGATTTTATGTGGTTTCTCGGCCTCTTATTAGATCGCGTGTAGTTTGAGACGTTCCGATTCCAGGCGGAGTGGGAGACAGCGGGCGGTGGGTATAAGCGTGCGATGTTTCTGGCTTCGGAGGCTGGAGAAGCGTGGAGCTAGAGAGGAATAGAAGGACGGTGATGCTGCAGATTCTGCTGCTGCTGCTGCTGTTATAGGCAACGTGGAATATTTGACTGATTCGCAATCGTGGTTTCTGCAACCGGAAGTATTACGTCAGGTACTGCGATGAACCCACAAAAGGAGTCCGTCGATAAGAGGGGGGTTTTGGGGGAGGGGTCTCAACGTGTGGGGCTGGGATCGTCTGGGGTGGTCGTGGGGCAGAACTGTCTATGGGTGGGACAGGATTCTTCAGCGGCGGGACATGGTTTTCCAGTGGTGGGACAAGATCTTCCGATGGTGGAACAAGGGTCTGTAGTCGTGAGTCAAGAATTTCCAGTGATGAGACTAGATTCTCCGGTGATGGAAAAAGGGTCTGTAGTCGTGGAACAGGAACTTCCAGTGTCGAGACTAGATAACTCGGTAGTTGAAGAAGGGTCTGTATTCGTAAGGCAAGAACTTCCAGTGGTGGGACAAGATTCTTTTAGTGCCAGGCAGGGTTATCTTAAGATAAGGAAACGTTCTTTAAGTCCACCGACCAATCAAGGTTCCTTATTTGGACATGTATCCGAACCGGTCACTGCCGTGGGGTATATGGGTAAGTCTTCTAGATTGGACCAGACTTCGAGGGTGGTTCGAGGACCTACACGATCGGGCCACTCCTTTCGCTCACTGTCCGTCATCCTCGTCTTCCTGCTGACCGCAATCGACGTCACTTCCGCCGGTCATTGCCCTTCCAACTCGGAGGACCTCGCCTCTAGGACTGTCCTGGCAAAGGTCATCCTCGTCGGTCAGTTCAGTCGACAGGAACCAACCGTAGAAGGTCTCTGGACAGCCGAGTTCAAGGTCGAGGAGCCTCTGAAGGGCACGGACTTACCCTCGAACCGCAAGATCTTTGTGTCGGGGCTGTCGAGCGAAGAGGGTGAAAGAGAGTGCGCTGGGGGTAACTTCACCGCCAAGCGGAAATACTTCGTCTTCCTTAACGGATCAGCCGAGGTTCAGAGCGAAGGAAGGGATGGTCCGAGACGAATCTACTGGACTTCCGGTCCACCTGTCGAGTTTTCGAAAGCGGCGAAGAAGACGATTGAGAAATACTCATGTCCCACCTGTGGTAGGATCTCCAACGAATATCACTGTCTGTGTGTCTCTGTATGTCTGTCTGTCACTGCCCGTGCCTCTCTCTGTATCTCTCTGTCTCTGTGTTCTTATGTGTCTGTCCTTCTGACCATGTCTCTCTACCTCTGCCTCTCTATATCTATTTTTATATCTGTATATCTTATGAGTAGTTCCCTTAAAGGGGCGCTATATAAATCCTTGCATAAGTGAACGAATGAATGTCCATTTGTATCTGTATCTTTACGTGTATCTGTCCATGCCACTCTCGCTCTGCCTCGATGTCTGCTTCTGTTGCCTGGTCTATCTGTTTGCCTGTCTTCTACGATCTGCTCTCATAGTCTCGAATCATTGCATCATCATCATCGTCATCATCATCATCATTATCATCTACAATATCATCATCATCATCATCATCATCATCATCATCATCATCATCATCATCATCATCCACAATATCATCATCACCACCATAATCATCATCATTATCATCATCATCATTATCAAAAGCAGCAACGCTGTTATCATCGTAATAGTTTGCAATGAATTGTAGATATACTTGTGTGGGCCTATACATGTTCTTATTTTCGATGTCCTCGTGCTTTCAATATCGTCCCCCATGTTTCTGCATATCCTCCTATTTTCAATTTCTCAATAATTATTTTCAATTTTGCTTGTTCCATTGTGCTGACGTTTTCAGCGAATTTTCCATTAAGCGACATTTTCCTTTTATTTGCCGATCAGCCGTGACACATCGATGAGGTACAAGTCGGACAGTTTGTCGATGCAATATAGGATTTATTAGAAGCCCTTGCTGTGGCTTTTGTGGAAATCCATTGCTCCATTTGCGGCAATCTAGTTGTGGCATTTGTAGCGATTAGTCTGTGTCATTTGTGATACATGTGGTTGGTTTTTGGCATTTGTGGCAATTAATTTGTGGCATTTGTGGCAATTAATTTGTGGCATTTGTGACGACTGAGTTGTGGCATATTCATTTGTGGCATTTGTGGCAACCCAGTGGTATTTCGGTCGTGGTATTTTGGCAACCGAGTTGTGGCATTTGTGGTGATGTAACTGTGGAATGCTTGCCAATCCAGCTGCAGGCCCGGCTCAAGACATTTGGCGGCCCTGGGCAAATCGGCAAATCGGCGGCCCTAAGCACAAAAAAAGTTGATGACTTTTTTTATAGTCATTCACCTCTTTTAGCAAAAAAGTTTATGACCTCTTTTTTTTAGTCATTCAACTCTTTTTACAAATAATAATAGTAAATATTTTTTTCGAAAATTGGAAAATTGGCGGCCCGTAAAAATCGGCGGCCCTGGGCGGCTGCCCACTTGCCCATATGGACGAACCGGGCCTGTCCAACTGTGGTATTTGTGGCAATCCAGTTGTGGTTTTTGTCGAGTCTTGGCTTTTGACACGTGAAATTTATCCACATAAAGTCTACGAAAAGCCGAAATCGACCACGTGTTGGTGGTATTTTTAAAACCGTCATTAATGCAATATTTGTGCAACGTAGTCGTGACAGTTGTAACGGCACTGTTCTCTGCTACATTTAATGACGGAGTTACACTCTGCGTATTGCAGAGGTTATGTCTTCTGCCGATTTGTTACAACCCAATCTAGGAGATCGTAAACAACATCGATGGCAAAGTAAAGGACCGCAATATTACGTCATTAACAAGAGCCCTCTCTTCATATGTAATCCGGGTTGAATTTATGTACCCTTCTCAGAGACTCCTTATTGTTATTATTATTGTTATTATTTCATTTGTTACATGTTATTTCTAGTAACAGTGCTAACACTAGCAGTGTATTAATTTTAGCAGTAGTATATATGATAGCAATGATATAAGTAGCAGTCGTAATATTTTACGTAGCGCATCCCAGCAGCTGTTCCACATAAGCTATCATTCACTGCTTGTCTTTATTCGTTCATATCTTCATTCAGTCACTCATTCGATCATTCTAGCGTTGGTTGGTTGGTGCGTTCGTTCGTGTGCTGGCTATACGTCGTCCGTTCTCTCATTCCTTCATTCAGTCGGCTTTTCGTTTCCTTTTTAATTCGTTCTCTCATTAAGGTGTTTATTTGTTTAGTTAATTACTAGTTCAATTCCTCCGTTCATTTGTTCTTTCCTTCGTCCGCTTCTTCGTTTGTTCTTTCATTCGTACCTACGTCCATCCATCCATTAAAACAACGATTTATCCATCCGTTCATTCATCCATTCGTCCATCCATACATTCATCCATCCATACATTCATCCATCCATACATTCTGTGCTTCTTCATCCGCTCATTCTTTCATTCATTCCTTTGTTCATCCATTCTCCCCATCCATCCATCTTTAATTTTTTCATTCATTCGTTCACTATTTCTTTCGTTCAATCATTCAATTATTTATTTATTCATACAATTCTTATTAACTTTATTCTTTCTTTCATTCATTCACTCATTCATTCGTGAGTTCCTTAGTTCATCCAATTATTCATTCATTCATTCATTCGCTCAGTGGAACCTGTGTTCTTGTTGTTGTAGCTGAGGCTCCAAGAGTGAAGCCTCTTCTTCCTCCCATCGATCGTTCCGGTTCGTTGATTTTGCGCTGCCGTGTTTCCGGTCAGCCGCCGCCGACGATCACGTGGTATAAGGGAACGGAAGTCGTTTCCATCGACGGTCGACGAATCAAAACATCAAGGTCAGCAGTTCAAGGACGCCGGGATAATAATAATAATAATAATAATAATAATAATAATAATAATAATAATAATAATAATAATAATAATAATAATAATAATAATAATAATAATAATAATAATAATAACGATGATAACAATTCATGGGTGAATTGACTTATGAATGTATGTATGTACGTATGTATGTATGTATGGTTTGATGGATGGATGGATGGATGGATGGATGGATGGATGGATGGATGGATGGATGGATGGATGGATGGATGGATGGATGGATGGATGGATGGATGGATGGATGGATGGATGGATGTATGTATGGATGGATGGATGGATGGATGGATGGATGGATGGATGGATGGATGGATGGATGGATGGATGGATGGATGGATGGATGGATGGATGGATGGATGGATGGATGGATGGATGGATGGAGGGAGGGAGGGATGGAGGGAAATGCTGGTGCTGTATTGGGTCTTTGAATCGGTGACTGACTTATACGACGCCAGTGTATAAACATTGTCTAAATGAAATACGATGTGCCACAGGAAATCCATTACATTCTCCGTCTTCCACCCACCTCCCTTCCTCCCCATCCCCTTCTTTCCTCCCGTCTTCCTTTTATCTCTCACTCTAACTGTTTCTCTAAGTGTACTACTCGGTCCTACCATCGCACATTTATCATCCCTTCTTTTTCTTCCTCTTCTTCTTCGTCTTCTTCTTCTTCTTGTGGTTCTTCTTTCTCTTCCGTTTCTGTTTCTGTTTTCTTCTTTTTCTCATTTTATTTTTTATTCCTCTTCTTCTTCTTCCTCGTCCTCCTCCTCTTGGTCTTCACCCTCCTCCTCCTTCGTCTTAACTTCCACCATCACTCCCGTCCCGCGCACGCCTCCTCCTTCAGAAGCTGGTTTTAATTCTTTACTACATCGTTTGTTCCGCATCGTTCCAGCGTCTGACTCTGTGATAGACAACTCATCTGTATTCCATGAACGAGGAAGAGGAGGACAAGGACGAGATGGAGGACGGAAAGAAGGACAAGGAGGAGGACGATGAGAACGAGGTGAAGGGCGGGGATTAGGACAAGTATGAGGACGAAGAGGAGGACAAGGAGCAGAAGAGGAGGAGCTGTAGTTGGAGAGGAAAATGTGGTTGCGAGGTAAGAGGTGGAGGAGGTGAGGTAATGAGGACGATCAGGAAAGGAGGAATAAGTTGAGGAGGCCGAGGAGGAGGAAGAAGCGAAGGGAAGAAGAGGGGGAACAGGAGGAATTGAATTCTGTAGGAAGAGCATATGAAGAATTTGGAGAGGATATGAAGATAGAAGAACGAAGAGAATAGGAACGAGAGTGATGAAGAACTAGGAGTAGGTTAGAGGAAGAGAAGGAGACTCAGGGGAAGAGGAGGACGAGGTTGAAGAGGAAGAGGGGTGGAAGAGGAAGAGGAAAACTGGCAGCGAATGACACGCAACAGCTGGGTACGTGGGAGGGAGAGAGCGACGTGGAAAAAAAGATGGAACTACGCGAAAGGATACAGTGAATAAGAGATAGAGGATTGAAAAGAAGAGAAGGGCATGGGTAGGAAGAGGAGAAGAAGAATCAGGAAGAGCAGGAGGAGGAGAAGACAGAGGAAGAGGACGTGGTGGACGATAACGAGGACAAGGAGGAGGACGAGGTCAAATTTTAACCAGGATATTTATGATCCTTTAGGATTAAAAACCGTTCAGTGAACTTCAATATTTTTCTTTTTTAAATATTTAATGCAAATGTTATTCGTTTCTGGTTTGTGAGGTGACGGTATTACCCAATTTAGGGGGTAAGGGTAGGCAGACGCAATCGTCGAAGCGAGGTGTTGCGACGTGCTTTCCTTAACCTCGGCGTACGAGAAAGAATACCAAGTACAGCCGTGTTCGGTTGAATGCGACGTTAGAGAGTGATTCCTTTTGTACGGAAGAGGGTTTGAATTCCAAACCTTTGGGTTGACGGTTCACAACGCCAACCATTAGGCAACATGTGAGGGATGAGGAAAAGGAAGAGAAGAAGGTGAAGAAGTTATTGGGGTGCAAGACAGACACTTTGGACCTGGAACCTCCTCTTGGTATCTCTGGATAACATCTCTGATGCGGTCCGGCGCTCGTGAATAAGCTGATTCCCAGGGCACCGGCTTATTCACGCGAAAGTAGCCTAAGTGGCTCTTGGAAATTTCTAGATTGCAATTAGTCCTTGATAGCGACTAACTGCGCAGATACAATAGGAATGAAACAGTGGAAAGAGAAAGAATGAGATAGATAGATACATGCATACATACATACACAGACGCAGAGATAGACAGGCAGGCAGACAGACAGACAGACAGACAGATAGATAGATAGAGATATAGATAGATAGATAGACAGATTGATTGATAGATAGATAGATAGATAGATAGATAGATAGATAGATAGATAGATAGATAGATAGATAGATAGATAGATAGATAGATAGACAGATAGACAGATAGACAGATAGACAGATAGACAGACAGGTAGACAGGTAGGTAGGTAGGTAGGTAGGTAGGTAGGTAGGTAGGTAGGTAGGTAGGTAGGTAGGTAGGTAGGTAGGTAGGTAGGTAGGTAGGTAGGTAGGTAGGTAGGTAGCTAGAGAACAAGAGAGAAAGACAGAGAGACAGACAAAGCCAGAGACAGAGATAGATATTTGTATATATATATATATATATATATATATATATATATATATATATATATATCAGTTGAGTGATTATAGAGCGCTAGCGTTCGTGTAAAACTTTCAATGAATGAATCAGTGGATCAGATAGCAGGATAAGATTTCGTGGAACAAATGATGAGGACAGGATGAAACCAAAGAGGGAGAGATAGGGACAGAACAAGAGAGACCGGCAGACAGACTAACAGACTGACAGAGACAGAGACAGAGACAGAGAGGTAACTAGAGGGGTAAAGAGTGAAGAGATAGATAGGGGGTAGTGGTGGGAGTAAGAAGAGAGGCCGAAAGAGAAAAATAAAGAGAGAGAGAGAGAGAGAAAGAGACAGACAGACAGACAGATAGACAGACAGACAGACAGGAGGTACGTAGTTGGAGGGAATGAAGGAGGAAGTGAGGTATGGAGTTACAGAGGAATTACAAGAGGATAAAAAAGAGAAGATAAAGGCAACATAGATTTTGTTTCACAATCATCCTTCCGCCTCTCTATCTCAATGTAGGTCTCTGTGTATCTCTTCCATTGCTCCTCTCCCTCTCCCTCTCACTCTCCATCTCCGTCTTCCTCTCCCTATCTCCCTCTCCATCCTCGATTCTTGTTATCCATTTGTTTAGTCAATATGGAAGTTTATGATGCTAGATGTCACTTTAAAATGCAGTGACTCCTTCCTATCAGTTTCCATTGCGCAGTTTTACGAGTTTATATGTTTCTAATAATAATTATAGTAATACATACATACACACATACACAAATACACGCAAACGTACGCTCAAGCATAAATAAATACATAGCCTACATACGTCCGTGCGTACGTGCATAAAAAATCCGCTGCTTTTACGACATCTGGAGAGTGCTCCTCTATCCATCTGATTCATTGACCGGTGCGATGTCCGCTGGGCTCCGTCTGACCTCAGGTACCTCTAATATCTGGGCCACACACAATCTATTGAATGTGGTTTCGTGTCGAAATGATCGTCGATTGATGTATTCGAACGACCTCTGCAGGACCTAGTAGCAGTAGTAGTAGTAATGGTGGTGGTAGTATGGTAGTAGTACTGCTAGGGGTGGTAGTAATAGTAATAGTGGTAGTTTTTAGTATTGTATTTAAACATTTATAAAGCGCATCTAGTAGGGTGAACCGTTCAGAGGCGCTCCCAGTGCGCAAGAAAAGAAATATCTTGAGGAAAGAAAAAGAAGACGGGGGGTTACCGATTAAAATTTGAGAGTGAGTAGGAGACAGTGGATTCCAGAGAGAGGAACCAACTGAGACAATAGATCGGGACTGCGCCATAGCTGTTCTAGTGTGAGGAATTAAAAGATCCAACATGTTCGAGGGGCGAAATGGACGATGCGAGGAGACAGAAAGAGGCCGGTGAATTACATCAATTAAATATTTAGAGGTGAGATCACGCTGTGCCTTGGAAACCAGAATGAGGATTTTGAGCTTAATACGTGCAGCGAGAGGAAGCCAGTGCAGTTGCGTGAGTATCGTGGCAGACGTGCTATTAATCTCGCAGCTGCATTTAGGACTGACTGCAGAGGCATGAGACGGAAGTAGTAGTAGTAGTGGTAGTAATGGTGGTAGTAATGGTGGTAGTTGTAGTAGTAGTAGTAGTAGTAGTAGTAGTAGTAGTAGTAGTAGTAGTAGTAGTAGTAGTAGTAGTAGTAGTAGTAGTAGTAGTGGTAGTGGTAGTGGTAGTGGTAGTGGTAGTAGTAGTAGTAGTAGTAGTAGTAGTAGTAGTAGTAGTAGTAGTAGTAGTAGTAGTAGTAGTAGTAGTAGTAGTAGTAGTAGTAGTAGTAGTAGTAGTAGTAGTAGTAGTAGTAGTAGTAGTAGTAGTAGTAGTAGTAGTAGTAGTAGTAGTAGTAGTAATGGTAGTAATGGTGATAGTAATGGTGGTAGTAGTACTGCTTGTGGTAATAGTAGTAATGATGGTAGTGGTGGTATTTTCTTAAGAAAGATACGTCGTGAGTCACTCTTAACTCGGAACAGAAATATCAGATTGACGATTTACCTGCTTCCGATTGCACTCTTCGCCTGAGCTTATGAATGATGCTTCTGCTTCAGAATCTGCTGTTGATACTACTACTACCACTGCTGCTGCTTCTGCAGGCTTCGGTGACTGGTCTGTCTGTGTCTATATCTTCGAATGTCCGTTTAACTCTAAGCGTACGTGCGTCTCAAGCCAATTCACTAACTCTGTTTAATTTGGCAGTCTCTGTCTCTTTATATCTCTCTCTGTCTCTGTCTCTGTCTCTGTCTCTGCTTCTTTCACTTTACGCCCCCTGACACTCTCTCCCTCTGTGTGTGTATTCCCACATTCTTCTTGAGTCATCGTTTCCCGCCTTCTGTCTTCCTTCCTTCCTTCCTTTACTCCAATCCTTCCCTTCATCCGCCTGGTTCTACTCTTGTCTCACTGCCTGTTTTGTTCCTGTCATCAATCTCCCTCTCTACCTATGTTCCTATCTCTCTCCCTCTGTCTGTCTGACTCTCTATCTGTCTATAATATCCTTCTCTGTCCTCCTGCCTCTCCCATCTCTTGTCTTTCTCCCTTACTGCCTCTATCCATATCTCCCTGCCTCTATCTCCTTCTGTCTCTGTCTCTGTCTCTGAGTTTGTCTGTCTGTCTGTCTCTGTCTCTCTGTCTCTCTGTGTGTCTGTCTGTCTGTCTGTCTCTCTCTCTGTCTTACTGCTCTTGGTCTTTCTCCCTTGCTGCCTATATATCTGTATCTCTGTACCTCTCTCTGTCTCTCCTCTCTCTTTCCCTGCCTCCAGCAATCCCTATCCTTCTCCCTGATGCATCCTCTCCCGTCTCTCTCCCTCCCCAATTCCCTGTCCGCCTTCCTCCTTCCCCTATCCTCCATACAATCCAATCAACGCGTCTCCCTTCAACTGCTAATTCCATTCCGGCGGCAATTACCGCCTCCGTGCCCCTTCCACGCGTCGCCGACATTTCAATTCCCCTTGACCGGGATAAACACATCTCGAAAGGTGTTTATGGAACCACGGGTGAATTACAGCCTCCAAGACAGACTCCAGCTGTCTCAGCAGCCACGCCTTTTAAACTCTGATATCCGCATCACTCCGTTCCAAGGATGGAAATTACTACGGCCGTTAATCTCGTCGACCCGGTCCGGTTATTTCCGTTAATCTCCGGAATATTCGTCATTGTCACGGTCGATGAGTCATTCTGCGTCAAGCCTCAGTCATGCCTAGTCATACTGATGACGGATTTGCCTGACGTAATATTATAGGCTTTATGTTGTGCCTGTTCGGTAAAATTGTTTGCGTGTTTGCGTAGCGTTGGAGACGTTGAAGCTTTTTAAGTATTAATCGACTGACTAATTGAATGATTGAATGAATGAATGAATGAATGAATGAATGACACACTCACTTATTGACTCACTGACTGACTGACTGACTGAC
Source organism: Allolobophora icterica (assembly GCA_963556255.1). Lineage (NCBI taxonomy): Eukaryota > Metazoa > Annelida > Clitellata > Crassiclitellata > Lumbricidae > Allolobophora > Allolobophora icterica. Next base: position 94,949,637 of record OY744603.1, read on the forward strand.
TCATTCACTCACTGACTCGGTCAATCAGTCACTCACTCACTGATCAATTCTAATAGAATGCTCTTCGTGTTTTTATTCTTCCTCTTCTGTTCCTCCTCGTCCTCGTCCTCGTCCTCCTCTTCCACTTCCTCCTCTTCCTCATCCTTCAATTCCTCTTGCACTTGCTTTTGATCTTGATCTTGATCTTCCTCCCCTCGTCCTCCTCGTCCTCTTCTTCCTCCTCTTCCTCTTATTTTTTCTCTTCCTCTTCCTCTTCCTCTTCTTCTCCTCCTTCTTCTTCGCATTCTTCTTTTTCTTCGCATTCTTCATCGCATTCTCATCATGCACGTGATACCTGATGTTATTTTTGATTCTATTCTTTACTTCTTTAAGGCATGGCACACATCTGACAATTCGTCGCGTCAAACCCTCTGACGCCGGCCTCTATAGTTGTCAAGCGTCAAACGTCCTTGGCTCCGTCAACAGTACCAGCGTCAGCGTCACCGTCAAAGCTTCGTCATCGATAGGTAAGATCTGTCTCTCCCCATTGGAGCCTCCAGTTGATGTGGAAAACCAATAAACCGAGCACTAATTATTATGAAAATGAGCAAACCTTACCGGGTTGGGTAAGATTGTATACCATCATTATCTACCAAGATCATCAATCAATATCGAAATCAATAACCGGCATCATCAATAAACATCATCATTAATCAACATAATCAATCAATCAATATCATAACCAACCATTTTATCATCAATTACCACCCTCATCAACCAACATCATCATCAATCAGTATCATCATCAGTCAGCAGTTCCGTAGCGAGAGGTGTTCCAGCGGTGCCATGGAACAGGGTGCAACTTAAGAGGGGGCGCAAATTTGTAGAGGAATGATTTATTTATTAATCTAATTACTTTATCTTGAAATATAATATCCATTTAAAATGAAATAATTGTAAAAAAAATAAATAACAACAAATAAAAGTGTATATATATATGATATTAATAGATAGATACCTGACAGTGCAGGCTTATTTTAAACTTGTTGTTTGAACATAATATTTCTAGTAAATATTAAATTCGAGATAACAAATTTGGTCGATATTACTTAAGTTGAACTTTGAGGGGACGCTATATTTATGCATGGCCCAGAGCGCAATTATAGCTTGCTACGTTCCTGTCAATCAATATCATTACCAATCAACAACAGCATCAATCAATATCATCATCACAGCAGATTCTTGATCCATCTTTACATGTAGTATTGCGCACGGGATGATAAGTTGCATGTAGAAATCCACGGATGAAAAACCCTCACCACAGCCCATAACCGATGAAAATAATCCTAGCAGATGACCCCGTAACCTTTAAAGTAACTTCTTCCCGGCGTATTTGACTCAGTGGCTAAATCTCTTAATTCTTACGATATTCGTCTAATTTTGATTCTTATCGCACCCAGTGCAGTTGTCTTTTCGTGATACAGGTGCATAGGAAAGGTGACGGGGTACAAACTAATCAATCGTATTTTCAGCCCACTGCTTGTATGTATGCGCGTGTGTATGTGCATCTATCGTCTATGCTATGTGTCTAAGTATTTCTCCATATGTGTCTAGGTATTTCTCCATGTCTGTCTGTCTGTATCTGTGTATGCGTGTGCCTCTCTGTGTTTTGTATTGTATGTGTTTGTCGGTATGTTTGTGTATCCTTATGTGCTTGTGCAAATGCCCATGTATCTGTGAAGGTGCGTGCGTGGGTATCGCGCATTGTTTAGACCAGGATAGGGGAAGTCGGGTGAGGAGGGGAAACGGGTCTGCGTAAGAACACCATTCCGCAAACGTCTCACGATCTTTGGATTCCATGGTTTCGCTCACGCAATCGATACAACGAATATTGAGCGATGAGAGACGTTCACTGATGTTCCTTTACAGAACCACAATGGATAGTTCTTATTCTTCAGTCCCAACCAATAACAATAAACAGATCGCCTGCGTATCACGTGTTCTACGATCGTCTCAGAGAACCGTCCGTATTTTTCCTCAGCGGTGATGTGTACTCAAGGCGTCGTAACTCATTATTTCGCCATTTATCAAAATATGGTCTTCATTAGAGACTGTTTGTTGGATCAGGAAGAACCAGATTATGGCTGTATGTACCTACGTATGTATGCAATGTTATGCGTGTTTACATGTATGAAGAAGAGGAGAAGAGATAGTCCTGAGGCAGCCATGGGTATGAAGTGTTAGCGACTTCATTTTCTTAGCCTCTGGCCCTCTGTATATGAGGCCAGTTGACCAGACCTCTCCCTCGCCGTCCCATCTGTCCACCGACAGTGGGCGGTCAGTTTGCTCATAAAAGCTGAGCTGGCTAGGGGGCGCAGGTGAAGCAGAAATCTCAACCTAAATTTCTGCCCTGCTGAGGATATATACGTATGTATGTATGTATGCATGAATGTACCTATGTATATATTTAGGCATGTATGCATGATGTATGTATTTATGTATATGTGTATATATGTATGCAGGTATGTATGTGTGTATGCATGTATGCATGTATGTATGTATGTAGGTATGTATATAGTCATGTATGTATTTATATGTGTGCATGATGCATATATGTATTTATGTGTGTATATATTATGTATTTATGTACATGCATGTATATATCTACATGTATGTATATTCGTTTATTGAGTAAACTGGTTGTCATACCGCAACCAGGAACAAAAAAGTTAAGAAGAGAGGGAAGTGAACATTCAATCGGATCAACTATAAGGGCAATGCTCGGGACTATCGTCCATAAAGGACTAATTGTACTAGTTGTAGACTTGTGGGAATGTATGAAAGTATGTATGTGTGGATTTATGTGTATGTATGCATCTGTCCGAAACAAATCATTCTAGAAACTGACAGAGATTCTTCCTGAGATCGGGAGTTATGGACTTGTGGGAATGTTATTAAGTTTTTAAGAGGAAGCTGCGAAGGTCTTTTCAGTATTTCCGGTATGCATGTCTGCCTGTCTAACAATCTAAATATCTATCTATCTATCTATCTATCTATCTATCTATCTATCTATCTATCTATCTATCTATCTATCTATCTATCTATCTATCTATCTATCTATCTATATATCTATCTATCTATCTATCTATCTATCTATCTATCTATCTATCTATCTATCTATCTTTCTGTCTGTCTGTCTGTCTGTCTGTCTGTCTGTCTGTTTTTCTGGTTGTCTGTCTTTCTGTCTGTATGTCTGTCGGTCAGTCTATCTATCTATCTATCGTTCCGTCTGTCTGTCTGTCTGTCTGTCTGTCTGTCTGTCTGTCTGTCTGTCTGTCTGTCTGTCTGTCTGTCATATCTACCTATCTAGTTATCTTTGTCTGTTCTCTACTTTCCTTGGCAGTGATGATAAAATATGAACTCGCCGTAACCATGGAAACTCCTGCATTAACCGCAAGGAGAGGAAGTCAAGTCTTTTCCGTAGTATGTCCATTGCCATGATGACACATATACAACGCAATCGTCTGATGCGCTGTGTAAATTTACCCGTCCATGTCTGGCGCTACAGAATGAACCTCAACCGAGCAGTTGACTTCCGGGTCAACCTCTTCCGTCCCGAAGACGCGTTTCCGCCATAGATACATTAAGTGACCGCAAGGGTTCTTGTCTTATATCTGTGGGCCCGACATCGTGTTCGTCTTGTAGGAGTGGCGCTTTGACCTTTGCTGGCCTTTTATACATGTCCCTTGTTGGCCTTTGCTTTCAACCCCAAGCTGACCTTAGCCATTCAAGTGAGTTTTATATCAGGTGAAGAGACAGACAGACAGGTTGAGAGAGAGAGTGGAGCTGGTCGAAGTGAATTCTGGGATTACTTGATTACCCATAAATCAGCGCGCCGTTTATTTATCTTCCGGTTCCTGGTGGCGCCTTCATTGTGATTGTCGCGTTAAGGGAAACGAAAACATTAGACAAACAAACGGACAGGCAGACAGACAGACAGACACAAAGGCGGACAGAAAGAAAGACAGACAGAAAGACAGACAGAAAGACAGACAGACCAATAAAGTGAGATAGAGACGCAGACAGACCCACAGACAAAGAAGCAGGCACGAAGGCAGACAGACAGACATACATACATACATACATACATACATACATACATACATACATACATACATACATACATACATACATACATACATACATACATACATACATACATACATACATGCAAACAGACAGACACATAGAAATGATGCAACATTTGCAAGCGCTTAATTGTATGATTAATATTGATTATATTTGTAGAGAATTCGTCTTTAAATAATTATAAAATAATATGTTACAGTATAAAACACTACCAGTTGCTGTTTAGAGTACTTTGTCTCCTGATAATTACGATAATTATGACAATGCCTCGTTGTGTTTTGTTTTTCTGTAGAGAATACGTCGACCCCAGAGGCACCCAATGTTGTGCGCTGTGATCAACAGGTCTTCTGCCTCAACCAGGGCACCTGCTTCACGAATCCCATCCTCGGCCCGTTCTGCATGTGAGATATTCCAACTGTCGTTTCTAAAAACTCTGTTCGAGTACCTGTGCTCAGGTCTATTGTATTGACAAGTTCTCAGCGCTTAAAGGGTTTCCTAATATGCGCTCCATTATAAGACCACATCCATGCATACACACACACATACACACATGCATACATGCACACACACACACATACATAAAAACATACATACACGCATATATCAATGCATAAATAGATGCATACATACAATAATCCTACCTTGCCTAACCTTAAGTTACCTCGCCTTGACGCAACTTACCTTACAATAGTCTAACAGGCATGGGCGGCGATCCCGGGGGATCGAAAGGGACAAGATCCCCACCTTTGAGAGTGGGGGGCACACACTACATCCAACCCCTCCCTCAATTTCGAAGAAACACCAAAAAGGTCATGAAATTTTTTCGCGCGTGAGCGGGAAATTTTTTGGGGACCTTTTGAGCAGATCAGTTCAAAAGTGTCCCCCCCCCCCCACACCTGTCAAGCAAGATCGCCGCCAGTGCTAACAGGGCTTCCTTTACCTCGACTTACTATACCTTGGCTCACCTCACCTCACCTTACCTTGTCTTATATTCCCTTCCCTTTCCTTGCCCTGCCTTACTTTTCCCTACTATATGATACCTTGACTCATCATAATATTTAGTCCTCCTTTCGTTGATGAACGATTAGTTAACGATATGCGTACGTTATACGAGTATAAAATTATCTCTGCATCTGGCTAATAATTATATCGCATCTGTAAGGAACTTGGCAAAGGCAATCATGTATTGGCATTCGTATAGGGGCCGTCCATATATTACGTACGCAAAGAGGGGGGGTCGGATTTTGGCGATTTTGCGGACGGGTGCGGACGGGGGGGTAGGGGGGTCAAAATGTGTACGTACGCAAAATAAATTTCTAATTATGACGTCAACATTAGCCTATTTATAACTCTGTATTGTCCTATAGTCGTCCGATGGCATTTTATTACATTATATAAAAGCCATGTGCAGTTATTCTCTGCTGTGAACGAGACACCTATAATTTGTCTATATTGGCCCTCACTCATCCTTCAATCTGGCCTAAAGTGCAGAGAGACACTTTCTGCGGCTGGTCTTCTCGGGGGGGGGTATGCGTCAAGCGTACGTACGCAGGGGGGTGGAGAAGAAAGTACGCTTGCGGACGGGGGGAAGGGGGTCCAATTTTCCCGAATTTTTGCGTACGTGATATATGGACGGCCCATAACGCTCTTTTCTAATTTTTATTCTTTTTCTCGCCAGATGTCCGCAAGAGTTCACAGGTCAGAGATGTCAAGACCGATCGGTAGGAGAAACGAAACCACGTGAGTCGATATCTTACCTAGACCCCTTCTTCCTCTTCCTCCTCCTCCTCGTTAATCAACACTTCCTACCCTTCTTCTCCTTCCTCCTCCTCCTCTTCTTCCTCTCCTCCTCCTCCTCTTCCTCCTCTTCCAGTCCTTTCTTCTATTTTCCTCCTTCTCCTCCTCCTCTTCCTCTTCTCCTCCTCCTCCTCCCCTTCTTCCTCCTCTTACTCCTCTTCCGCTTCTGTTTTCTTCTATTTTAGTCCTCCTCCTCCTCCTCGTTCTGCTGCTCTCAAACAAATCTCTTGTCATTTAACTTCGCTTGATTAGTTAGATTATTTTAGTAATCAGCCAGTTAGTCATTTGATCGTTTGATGATGATAATAATGATGATGACGACGACGAAGATGACGACGATGACGATGATGGTGATGACCATGAAGATGATAATGATGATGATGATGATGACGACGACAACGACGACAATGACGATGACGATGACGATGACGATGACGATGACGATGACGATGACGATGATGATGATGATGATGATGATGATGGTGACGGTGATGGTTGAGTAGCTATGAAACCGGTTTCGGTTATGACAAAATTGTTTCCTCTGTGTTCACCGATGCAGGTCCTGAGAAGCCGTTGAGATTGAACCTTCACAATCTGTTGATCGTTGGTTTGATCTTAATTGGACTCATTCTGCTCGTTCTCACGGTCATCGCCTACTGCTTAGCCATGTAAGTCCTTAATTAATATTGCTTAGCCATCTAAGTCCTTACTATTCCCTATCCATCTAAGTCCTTACTATTCTTTAGTCATGTAAGTCCTTACAATTCCTTAGCCCTCTAAGTCCTTACTATTCCTTAGCCATGCATCTAAGTCCTTACTATTCCTTAGCCATCTTAGTCCTTACTATTCCTTAGCCATCTAAATCTTTAGTATTCCTTAGCCATCTAAATCCTTACTATTCCTTAGCCATGTAAGTCGTTACTATTCCTTAGCCATCTAAATCCTTACCATTCCTTAGCCATCTAAATCCTTACCATTCCTTAGCCATCTAAATCCTTACTATTCCTTAGCCATGTAAGTTGTTACTATTCCTTAGCCATCTAAATCCTTACCATTCCTTAGCCATCTAAATCCTTACTATTCTTTAGCCATGTAAGTTGTTACTATTCCTTAGCCATCTAAATCCTTACCATTCCTTAGCCATCTAAATCCTTACTATTCCTTAGCCATCTAAATCCTTACCATTCCTTAGCCATCTAAATCCTTACTATTCCTTAGCCATCTAAATCCTTACCATTCCTTAGCCATCTAAATCCTTACTATTCCTTAGCCATCTAAGTCCTTACCATTCCTTAGCCATCTAAATCTTTAGTATTACTTAGCCATCTAAATCCTTACTATTCCTTAGCCATCTAAGTCCTTACTATTCCTTAGCCATCTAAGTCCTTACTATTCCTTAGCCATCTAAATCCTTACCATTCCTTAGCCATCTAAATCCTTACTATTCCTTAGCCATCTAAATCCTTACCATTCCTTAGCCATCTAAATCCTTACTATTCTTTAGCCATGTAAGTTGTTACTATTCCTTAGCCATCTAAATCCTTACCATTCCTTAGCCATCTAAATCCTTACCATTCCTTAGCCATCTGAATCCTTACTATTCCTTAGCAGGGTCGAGGCCATACGGTCGCTCTTGCACGGTCCGTCCACCCATTCACAAGGGCAGCGGTGTTGAAGGATCTCACCCGATCAATTCACTTAAAAATAAGCTGTAGGTCAACGGGTACATTTACATTACTTCAAGGATACTCGTGGATGTCAGTAGGCCTAAATAAACTGAGTAATAGTATAAACTAGGGCTGTACCGAACATTCACTTCGTATTCGCTTCGGGGCCGAATAGTGGGCCAAATAGCTATTCGGTATTCGGCCGAATAGTAGCGGTCGGACCGAATACGAATAGTGGTCACGTGACATCTGTTTCTGCATATGCGGCTGCTAAAGCGAGTGGACTGAAGTAACTCTCTCATTAACATAATAAATTATAATTATGCTGTGGTTGCAGCCAGGCGTTGCCTACTGCCTGGACCGCGGTATCGCAGTGTCAGTAGGCAGCGAGTGACTGAATGAGCAAACGAGCGAGTAAATCAATCAGTCTTTGTGAATGAATGTTAACGTATTTTTGACTGTTGTCGGTAGACCTATTTTGTACACTATTCCTATTCGTATTCGTATTCGGCCGAATAGTTAGTCCAATTATTCGTATTTGGCCGAATAGTGATAATCACCTATTCGGTACAGCCTTAGGCTAGCATAAACTGTTTATCTCGCTTGCAAAATTATTGGTGATTGCTCGACCAGCGATCTCTTATTTTATAAGTAATTAGTTTTAAAAAGGTGTCCAAATTTGTTCGTAAGTACAGTTAGTTTATGTAGTAAACAATCTCGCCACAATAGCGTCGACTGCTCGTTTTAAGAGTCTGATAATAGTCCGAGCTACCCCGGAACATGCAGCGTGTTTAAGCAGCTCGCGGTGTGCATCAGGTATGTATCGGCCACACTCGGTGCCGATTTGAAGAGCACCTTAGTCTAGTTTGCCAGCTGCTGATCGCTTTGTATTTGTCATTGATATGTATTAATAGTACTGGATTGATAAAGCTTCAGTCATTGGCCTATGGCCGACGGCGAATATGAGAGGTCAAGGCAGACAGCTTTGTTGACGTATAATTAAGCAGCGAAATCATATAATACTTTATATTTCACGATATTTCTAAAATTTAATTACAATGGATATATGGTCAAAGTATTTTAAATAATTAAAAAGTTTTAAAAAAAATTTCCACAAATCTTCTGTCGTCTGCTCTGTTTTACCCATGGTCAAGGCAGACCGAGCGATAATCCGAACTTTCAGAGCCCATTAGCTATCCAGTAACTATTAATACATATCAATGGTATTTGTGCTAATCGGATAGGACGCGATACGACAACGCCCGGCGGATGAATAATTGGACAGCGGAGGATGCAGAAGAGACTGACGTCAGAGCAAACGGCGCCCTCTTACGATCACTGAACGGACTACAGTCGGAAAAACTACAGAAGGTAAGTAAGATCTCCAATCTGATTAATTTACTCGTTCCTTCGCTCATTCAATCACTCGCTGCCTTGGAAGGCGTCTGACCCTCTGGCAAGCGGGCTCGGACCTCCGTTTGACTACCCTTTTTGAAAACCTATGTGACTCGACGCAGTGCTCGTGAATAAGCTGGTGCCCTGCGCTTAGAAATTTGTAGTACTTACTTACTTACTTACTTACGAAAATTATTTGAAAACTTACACTGTCCAAAAACGCAAGAAATGTGAGATAAATGATATCCAATGCGCTATCGGGGGGGCCCGATAGCGCATTGGATAACATCTGGCGTAGAGTGCGAGAGGTACAGAGATCGAGTCCCATAGACGGACATGCTTTGTAGGCTGCAATTTGCGCCGTGTATTGCAGGCTGTCTGTTCTGTTAGTAGTTAAGGTTTATCGCATAACATGTACATGTACAGCGCGTTTGCAGGCGCTTAATTAAAGAATAAATATTATTATTATTATTAATACGGGCGACAATCTCCGATAAGAATTTGGTAGAAAACGATCAACACAACTTCGCTAAAGTTAAACACCTTAAACTGGATCCGCCGATCCGCTATAATTACCGCTTCAATAATTATAGATTTGCGTGTATGTGTTGTGGCGACCCTATTTTAACTGTTTTGTAGGCCTACATACTTTTGAATTGTCGTCAACGACCTCTGATGTCATATGATGACGTTAAACTTTGGATTAATAATTTGCGCGTCTCGTACAAATAGGTTCCTATCATTCAGAGTTTCCCTTTCTTACACAACTACATTTATGCGACATATATATAATGACTTAGCGCCTTTTATGAATTGTGTAACGGCGCTATATGAAATAGGGGCTAGCTGTGAAATTGCAATCTCGGTGCTTGCATGTCGCTGCGACACTTCCAATGACACGAATAAGATAATGTTTCTATGACGACGGTGATGATGAGGAAAAGGAGGAGGCTGAAGGTTATGACGATGTTACCATGACGACGATGTTGATGAGAATGGTAATGATGACACCACATAGCAATCAGTTTTCAGTCCATCCATCCGTCCGTTCATCCATCCCATCCATCAAGCCATTCATCCATCTATATCCATCCAATCCATCCATACATACATGCATCCCTCTCTCCATACATCCAACTCTCCGTTTACATCCATACGTCAATCCATTCATCCACCCGTCCATACACCCATTTCATCGATCCGTCCATCAGTCCGTCCAATCCATCTCTCAATCCATCAATCCATCCAACCTATCCATCCATCTCTTAGTCCACTCATCCATCCATACATATATCCATCCATCTCTCCATATACACCCTTACATCCATCCATCCATCTCTCCATACACATCCTTACATCCATCCATCCGTACACCAGTCAATCAACCGAATCAATCCAATCAACTATGACGATAGCATCGGTGTAACAACCTGTGTTCCGTGTCTCTTATACGTAGTTCTCCGCCTCCAACGGGACCGGTGACTCCTCCGTCGACGACAAGAGAGTCGGTCTACCGCAGGTCCTTGTCACCCTCATCGATGAAGAAGACCGAACAAGAACAACGATCACTTCCGGCAAAGGCGAATTTCCGGCGGGGAACGCAAACCGACCGGAAATGCGCGTCTACTGCCCTCCCGACCAGAGCGCGACCTGTCCGAACCTGTCTCGACCCCGTCTGGCCGCTGTTTCGACGACCCCCAGTTCCGCCGCCTCAAGCATCAATCTTCACTTGGACAATGCCGGACCAGCAACCGCGGAAGAGCAAATGAACGGGAACTGCTGAGGGAAAGGGGCGCTACATAAATGATAGGAGCGAAGAAATCAGCGTGATAACCTTCAATCAATTAATCAATCAATTGGCCAATCAAAGAGCCGAGCAGTAAATCAATCTGTCAATCAATCGTCGATCGTCAATCAATCAATGAATCACGTCGCGGGGTATCGATCGCTGTGGAAGTGTCCATCGTTACGCTGATAGTCAACCGTCGAATTGGATGCGAAGGTGTCAGAAGTGCAGGTATCGTGTATCGATGAACTGCTGTGGTGAATTTTGAAGGGGGGCCCAACGACGTACGCCCCCGAACTTTGCAGACGCGAGTATCGTATTTGATGTTTTGCCTAATCATGACATCGCTACACCTCTGAGTTCAGATCGCTTATCCACAATGGACTGGATTCTTGGCATTCTTACTGTACCTCTCCGGAAAAGTTTCAACATCTGGCAACGAAATGCATGTTAATATATTTGTTAATTTAATCTTGTTTATCATAATTTGTTAGTAAATTAATCGCTGTTATTATTATTATTATTATTATTTTTATTATTATTATATGTTTTAACTTTTTGCCCTGATGCACCTGACCCTTCAGGAATCAAAAATTATCTGGAGAATAAAGTTCTGGGACGCTATTATTATTATTCATTAACAGACGAATTGTTTACTGTACATTATTTACTTTATTATCATTATTATTATAAATATTAAACTTCTTCTGACGAGCGCTACGTTGTGTTGCGCAAATGGAATGTAAATTGTATTGTATTGTATTTACAAATTTATAAAGCGCCTCTCCAAGTACGGCCTAATCAGAGGCGCTCGTTAAAGGATGTGGGCATGGCTACCCAGACGGTTTTTTAAGTATGCAAAGTGGGCGCTGCCAAACGTTCAATGTCTGACCTTGATGCAATGAATTAAGCCAAACTAAAACTGTCACTTGAAATTTTAATCTGTTAAGTAAGGTAAAATCGACTATAAGGTATTATTAAACACTGGAAAATAAGTTTAAATTTGATGTTGTTTAATTGACAAGACAGTTCATGGGCGTCTGGAGAAATTTTTATAAGGTGAGGCAAAAAAGTTTTTTGGGGGAAAAATTTTTGTAGGGGAAGCAAAATGATGTTTTTGCATAGAACACAGAACACGTGACAACTTTAAAAATAAATAATGGTCAAGGATTTTTGCATTGAAAATCATGTTGGGACTGATGTAACAATCATAATAATCAAGATTTTATTTTTGTAAAATATTTGCAAAATACAGGGGGGGGCAAATGCCCCCTCCGACGCCCATGAGCCTGTTTAGGAAAAACTTGGTGTTCGATGTTACTTGAGCATGTCTAGAAATCTAAAGGCACCAATGACCGCAACTTGACGTTTGATTGTCACTTGAGTTTGCCCAAACGGTGGCGTGGTTTACGAGATTACTTAAAACTTGAAGATGTCACTTGATTCGATCGGTTGAGTAGGAGGGGACAAATGGGCAGAGCTAACAAGTTCTCAAGGTCACTGTCATCATTTATTAAAATCAAGTTATTTGTATAGGTTATACTTGTAAGGTAAAATATGTTCTAGTTATCACTTCAAAGTCAGGTCTTCCTGGTATGATGCATCAAGTATTTTAAATCCAACATCACCTTCGCACTTTGACCTCAACTTACCACGAGCTTGTACCCAAGTCATGCTAAAATTTTGTCGTCTATTTTAACATTTCATCTAATGTCTCACCAGTAGAAATAATACTAAATAATACGTATAATTTTAATAATAACTTTGATAAACTAAGAGTCAATTTCTAAATTCCTACTTTAATTATCCGGCACCTAATGAACTCAGATTTAACAAACCAAAGCATCCACAGTGTTCTTCTTCAACTCAAAATTACTGTCATAAAAAGAACTATTTACTGCTGACAAATTTTCATTCTAATGCAATGACTCTATCTAATTGTTCATCTGTACATTTATTTATAAACAATCTTGATGGACACAAAAACCTCAAAGCCAGTCTCGTACCGATTACCTCAGAAAGGCCAGTACATATTCTCAGTCACTTCAGCTACATAAAGTATCGAAAGAAATAATGTCCCACTAGAAGTGCCAGGCATCTTGTCACCAAAGTTGCAGAAATTCTTTTGCCTGGCATCATCTACATAACATAAACAAAAGATAACAGTCTTTAACGTGTGTTAACATTAACCATCTTAACCTCAGATGCAATGCTGTGAAATGTTAACTAATGTTATGCAACGTTAGGTAGTGTTGTGTAAAGCAGTGTTATGTGCTTCTGCATAATTACGTTGACTGTTGTGTTTGTATGTAACATTACATAGATTTGTGTAGTCCTGTGTAATTTTACGAAATGCTAATAAATATAATTTTGCATATTCTGACGTTGGATTCCTGATATTATTATTATAAATAGCATTATGAATTTATTAGACGCCAATATCTAATAACCAAGCATCAACTGATGGCTCTGAGCAATTGCGAGTGAAGGACTTGCTCAACGTCAGCGCACAGCAAATGTGTCAGGTGCGACTCGAACCCATACTTGCCATATTAAAGGCGAGTGCTCAAACCAATTGGCTACCGTTTACCATAATAGAATAAGTGTTACAGATGAGGTAAGCATGGAAATTCCTGGAACTCCATGCCGTAGCCTAGCCATTGCCAGCCAAAATATCACTCACAATACATTCTCACACATTTGATTTGACCAAGTACTTATCGATAAGCTTGTCCAGGTGTCCAGCATCAACAGTTTACATATGGTTATGGTAACTGCAAATTATATACTGCCACTTCAAGAGAGAATCATCATAGGCACTTCTAACCTAACACAATGAAACCAAGATCGAACAAAATTTCATTTAAGGAACATTTATATAGCGCCCCTTCAAGGCTGTCTACTCAGGAGCGCTCCCAGTTCAGCCACGGCTAAAGAGAGCAGTCTTCAAATTAGTATAAAAAGTAGTAGAGTGATCTATAGGGACCAGACGGAGCGCTATTGGAAGCCCGTTCCAGGTCATAGGGCCAGCAACAGAGAAGGAGCGGCGCTGCATGATTGCGGTACGCGAGCGAGGGACCATGAGTACAGCTTGATCAGCTGATCGAAGGTTAGATCGCCGCTGGACAACAGATGTAGGGCGACAGAAACCCTGCAAGTATAGCGGCGCGAGTCCCTCCAAGCAGCGCCTAACAAGCGCAGAAACCCTATATGTGATTCGTAGTGGGAATGGAAGCCAGTGCAACACATCCCGCATAAATTCAGAAACCCGGCCATATTTAGGAATACGGCCAATGAGGCGTGCAGCTACGCAGAGAACCCGATCCAGGCACCCAACCCGGACAGCTGGGAGGCCAGTAAATGGTCTTCAAGTGTTTGCAGAAAAGAGGCAAACAGAGGCTAAGATATGCTAAGAGGTATATTATATTGAGATATATTTTATCGAGAGATATATTACATTGTGTTTCAACATCTTGCGCCTCACACTAGGGCAGTTCTGGTGTATCAGGCGTTATTGGTGGCTGGTTTGAAGCTTCGGAACTTTCACTACCTTGTCTGGTTGACCGTGCTAACATGCCAAAGCCTTACATCTCTATTCCCTGATACAAGATTTAAACTGTGCTTGTCCAACAGATTACGATTTTGGTCACGAACGCTTGATAGTATAGTGGTTAACACGCTGGACTGTCAATTGAAAGGTTGGGGGTTTAAATCCCCACCATGGCTGAAATTTGTTTAGAGGTTTCTGCTCCACCTGTGCCCCATACCCAACTCAGCCATAATGAATACATTGATCGTATACTGTTGGTGGGAAGATGAGACGGCGAGGGAGAGAACTGGCCACCTGGCCACATATGCCGAGGCTAAGAAAATGCAGACGCTAAAACTTCATACCCATGGCTGCCCAAGGGCTAGCTTTGCAGACTGCTCTTCTTCTCGATTGATGCCAGGTGCATTACGATAATGGGATTTCATTTGACATTTAATGTAAAAGTCACACGATTACAATAGATTATATAAGATCACCTGAATCAATAAACTTCATTTCAAAGTCTCTGCTACGACCTTGCTCCAGGCTGAGACACCTGACCCTTGTTCAGAAAATGGCCGACAATGCTGTAGAGCAGAGGTCTAAAAGAAATCACATCCACAATTCTTTGTGTAACCATAAGACGTACCTGTAAGACGTGATTGTAATATAGCTGTGATTGTACGATGTAATTGTAATATGTAATTGTAAGCTGTAAATGTAAGACAGCACTTAAGTAGCCCCCAAAACAGCCTTTCCCAAATACTCTCTGCTTGAGTGTATTGACCTTCTGGGTAAGAAATAGCTCCCAAAAGACTACAAAAGACCACACACATGGCTGAGCTAGGATCATATCGAATGGAGTTGTAGAGAAGGATCTAATCTCAACAGGTCTACATACAGCATGGAGGAAAGCTATGAGAGAACAGGATGGTGTCCCAGCATTGACATGGCAATTGTAATTGTAATTGCAAATTTATATAGCACCACTTCAGCAGAGACTCGTCAGAGGCGCTCCCAACCTGGCACAACAAAACCACGATTGAACAAAATGGTCTTAAAGCATGTGCGGAAAAGCGCCAAAGAGAGGCTGAGAAGCTCATGTCGCAGGTTGTTAAGCATGGTTAAGCTCCAAATAAGCTTGTCATCTGAAAGTGAAAGACTTAAAAACATTACATATTAATATTGTGTTGTAACGTGACAAGAATTCTAAGGCATAATATCCACTGATTAACAGCTAACGATTAGCCAATGATTAACAGCTAATAATTAGCCAGTGAATAACAGCTAACGAGAAACCAATGAATAACAGCCAACAACTAACACAGAAGCTGAAGATCGATCTTCAACGATGTTCAGTTCCTCTCTCAGGAAATCACGGTCGAGTGGTTGTCGCGGTTGACCAGTTTCTGCACGCAAAAAAAGATCACTGAACAACTATGCATGCTGAATTAGCAAACGCTGGGCTAGGTATTTCGAGTTAAGATTTCAGCTCGCAAAGTTTAGGAGTTTATGTACCACACTTTCAACATGCAACTCACCTACACAACACAGCACAAATATGAAAAATGTAAATGTACATGTTTTCCTATAGCGACCGTATGCCTCGACAGTTGACACTACTCATTTTTCAACGAACTGATCATGTGAGATCCTTCACCACCACTGCCTGTTTGAATGGGTGCCACGCCATTTAAGGTGTACGAAGCGTGCAAGACAAGATCTCTTAAATAAACCACCATCGGTATATGGACCAGCATCCCTACACATAGAGGTGCATGGGACATACGCTTCAAACAATGTAGATACTCAAGCATAGCATACTACAATTGTCTAGTTCACAGCAGTTTCTGAAGCTACTGAAATTTTGGATTGACGACCATGACGGTTATATCAGAATCTGGTCTATTGATTGTGGACTTCCCTTAAAGTGACTAACGATTGATCAGTAGTGTATTAAGGAAAGTGGGCAGCCCATAAATATATAAATCAAACTCTTCCTAAACCCTCTGTAAATTTGTTAGAAGCGTTTACCTGCGTGTAAAACAGACTGCGTATATTTATATTTGTTAAATTCCAGATATTCGCGAATTAATTCGTTTATGATGAAGTTCTCGCTCGAGAGTTCGGGTCGATCTTCTGTCGGGTCTTGAAGGGCACTGAACACCTCCGCTCTCATCCTGGCTCGAATCTGCCCCAACACACCCCGCTCCTCCAACGTCTCATTAACAACTACAACAGAAAATCTAATTTAAAGAAGAATTTCAGACAAATATTAAAGCAAAATACAACAAAAATCGATCAATTTGGTAGAAAAGTATGTCGCTTGTATAGCGAAACGAATACATCTACAAATAATTTACAAATACCACGCAATATCTTAAGCCCGCAAACATATAAACCACACTGTCCAGAATTATAAATAATACAAAGTGCAACCATTTAATATCCACAAAGTATTACAATTTCGAGAGGAAGTTCTAAAAACCTTTTTTCAATTCTTCCACCGACGCCGCCATCTTTAAACTATCCCTAAAATTTCGCGGCCATAGCAACCAAAGATGTAGTGACCGTTTTATTTAGCGCTATCATTTTATCTTTTCATGAACCATAATGAATTAAATAAACAGCCATTTAAGAGGACTCTCTGCAATACTTTTAATCAGTCACCGGCACCGTTGCCATCCGCCGCCAAGCCTTCAAGTCGAAACTCGAAACCAGCCGCTAAGCTATCGGCTGCTAGAGACTTCGTTCACTTAATATTTTGCCTATTGTTTTATTCGCGATTATTGCTGTTTCCGAGTTTCGATTTGATGAAGACACCAGCTGCAGGACTGCAGGACATAAGCAACAATTTCCTTTAAGGTATGCCTACGAGTCATAGTGCAGCAGACTAACAGTCTACAATCAGTCGATCACCAGTTCCTTACTTACTACCTACCTACTAACTACTTTACTAGACTTGCACATTGGTGAACAAGCTGAGAGAAAATATAAAACATAGAAGTAATAAGAAGATAATAAATTTGGAAAAAAAGAGAGTAAAAAAGTTAGAGTTGAAAAATAGAACTAGGCCTATATAATTATGCTACATCAAAGCATCAAAAAAGATAAGAAACTGAATAGTCAACAGGTAGTCTACAGCTAAATGAAAGTCAGCGACTTCAGCGCTCGTGAATAGGCTGATGCCCTGCGCTTGGCCTTCGAGTGGCGCTTTAGAAGTTTGGAGATTACGATTCAGCTATATATATTCAGAGGGCGGAGCTTCGCACTTGTCTATTTTTAGACAGAATCCGGGAGGTCAAGCCGAAAGACGGCATGGTTGAAATCGTTGATGATGGTGGTCGTGTGAAGCTTAGGTTAGGTCTATAGGCCCCAGGGGCGTCTACACCATAGAAACCTTGGAGCAAATGCTCCATCCAAGAAATAGGGGGGGGGAGATCTGTCAGTGTGTATGCCACCATTTTAGGTTGGGGAAGGAACGGGAAGGCGGGAAGAAGAGGGGGAAAAGGGACGTTGCTCCAATGACTTAGGGGGGATAGACCCCCTGATAGGCCCTAGTTAAATTATAGAGGCTGGACTCGAGATGACTGGACCGTTATTCTTAGGATGCATACCTATGGTCTCTGCTCATACAATATCTACCCTGCATATTTCAGTTAGCCCTGAAACGGTAACGTTCGCAAATGGCCCGGTGTAAAGACTTCTGCGGCGGGCCTAGGCACTGCTCAAAAGCTGTATTGCCCTTAAGTTCATATTGTATATGAAGAAGAAAAAGTAGCAGTCGCTTGAGCTAGCAGGAGTGGAAGCCAGGGTATGAAATGTTAGTGACTACCTTCTTAGCCTCGGCATATGAGGGCAGGTGATTAATCCAGGAGTCCTCTCCCTCGCCGTCAGATTTGAACCCCTGACCTCTCGACTGACAGTCCAGCATGCTAACCACTACCCTATTCCGCACCCCCTGTACATAAATGATTCAGATAAAACTACGAATGCAGTTGAAAGTGTCTTGAAACTCTTGACCTAACGAACAATTTCAACTGCCTTTAACAAGTAATTATTTAATTAACTAATCTGTCAAGATTGTTCAACACAAATGAGATCTCAGGGAACATCTGCAAAACACATTTCTAAAAACAAGCAAAGTCAAACCCGTACTTGAAATGCTTGGCCAGTCTTTAAGATGCGTTTCAAAATGAAACAACTGCTGACTGCGTTCGTACTCGCACATATCCATAATGTTCACATGACAGCTTTCACATAAAGCTCCATTCTTGACGTTAAGTTTAACGCAAATCCTCACAAATAAAAGCAGAATCGTACACAGAACACTTTAAACAAAAGATGTATCAGCAAGGGAAGTCTGCAGTTGAAAACATCAACACTGGTTCAATTGCCAAAAGAACCACAGGAATCAGTTGGATTGATTGTTTTTTCAATCACCAAAAAATGTTAAATAATGGAGTGATGATTTTTACAAATAAAATTATAATGCCAACGCTGAAGTGTCTGTAGGACAAACTAACAAACTCAAAGGGTCATTAAACATGTTGAAATTAATTTTTTCCTAGTATTATTGCTTGTATTACAATTTAAAAGCAGCATGATCAATCATAAACTCTTCTAAAGTGCTACTCTAAGGATAAGCACAAGTCACTAGCTTATTCATGAGCGCTGATCAACTTAAAAGCACAAGTTATTTATTCCGTGCTAAACTACAAAACAAATGACACAGACAGTGTTACAATAACAGAGAAACTTCGGCTTTTGGCAGCTCCATTATGCACAAGATCATTTTAATAACGCACTATCCAATGACGATGCATCAATCGATGGCACTGAGCAATTGTCAGTGAAGGAACTTGCTCAAGGTCCCTACAAAGTAACCAGCTAAGGGGAGCAGGATCAAACCTGTACTCTCCACATTACAAGGTGAGCACTGTAACCAATTGGCTACCATGTCCCACCTCAAGAGTCGCAAATAGTCACCGAAAATCTGTTAGAATCTGCAGTGCATTAATAGATGTCTAAAATGTTAGAAGAAATCATGGAACACAACACTACTTGCTAGTGTCTGAGTGTTACAACACACTGATGGTTCTACACTGAAGCTTTTTTAACGGAATCTAACAGCTGTATTTTGGGGCAAAGCCTCAACTACGATCATGGGATTGGGTACAACTAATGGCTGGGGAAGATGAAAATCTGTAAGCAGGGATATAAAACGCATCTTAGTGTCTAACTACAGGGAGATGTATCCCCCACCAAAAATCGAACGCTGATAATGCGAGCCACTTAAACAGCCAATGATAACAAAAGGCATTTGAAAACAAAAGTCTGATTCTCAGAAACCAACGTAAACACATGAACTGTAGCGTCCTCTCGTGTCCATAATTGTAAATGTAACAGAACATTTATGTAGCACCACTAAGAAATCTCTCAAAACGCACCCTGGACCAGTAAGACAGACAAAAGGCAAGAACTTAAAGCTGATTAATGCGTTAATCGTAACACGATGCTTCTAACAAGCAACTAAGTTTAAAATTCAGTGATTGGGTCTCTGTACTTGCTGCGTTGAAGGGTGTGTGTTAGCCACATTTGTTTTGTCCAACCATTTTTTGTACACTGTGAAACAATGCTCGTTTATGTAGCCACAATAAAGCTACCGAACGACACAACTCAGAGCTTAAAAAGAACATTGCTTCTGACGATGTGTGTACGTAAGCACATTGTAATTGTAATGTGACATTTATAAAGTGCCACTCCAAGAAAAACTCATAAGTGGCGCTTCCGACCCGAACCAGTGAAATAAAGACTTCAGGTGCTTGTGAAACTGTGGAAGGGACAAACTGAGGAGCTTGAGCCACAGCTCTTGAGAAAGGCAATTCCAGCTAGTGGGTCCAACATAGGCAAAGGTTCCAGATTGAGCTGTAGAAGTATGCATGTGAGGGACAGTCAGGAGTCCATGAGCATACATATTATGTACATACATATATATATGTAAGTATGTATCAAGATACTTAATATAGCACACATGGCTACCTGACTGATCTAAACAAAAGCATTTCATGACAGTTTGAAAATGTTATTACTTAATCGCTAACAGTTCACAGCGCATATTCAGTCAGTGACTGTAGTCAATGGCATGTCTACACAAACTTAACTACACTGAATCAAAAAAAAAGAAACCCTCACGACACTCAAATAAAAACTCGATCAACATAATCACAAACATCACATCGAACTTAAACGTTTTTTTCCATACTTACTCACTATCAATAATTTGCATAGTTCACAACCTTAGTCCCTTCAAAATGACGTCATATTGCAACAGAAGCATTTTCGATGATCCTAACCCAGAAAGCAACATCTCACCATTCTCCTTACCCCCTCCTTCAGTCAAGTTAAAATAAGCTTCATAGCCAACAGGGCAGATTTCGAACATAAACTACAAATGCAAAAAACCACTGATGTTTCCAATGTACAATTTTTTACTGCATTCCAGTCATTGTAATTTAACTCCACAATCCTTCTTTCTGGACAACAAGTAGAGCACTGGAAGGCACAGTTATGGTGCTGAAGGATCCTAAGATTAAAGTGCCAACATCATAGGCAGTGTTCCAAGACCAATAGTTTCTTAGTGACTGCACAGGTGGCTTCGACAGTCTCCAGTTTCAAATCCTCAACACAGCAGTGTCCAGCCATAGCACTACCACTTTGTCACTTCGTATCAGACGCCACTAAACCCTGTTCCCCAATGACTCAGCGTAATATTTCAACAGATTAAAATCTTACAAAAGCATAAAGAAATTAACAAAACACAATTGAAATGATAATGTTACCAATCCAGTAGGCTCACGATGCGATCATTTAAAAATTAAACTGGACATCTTCATAACCAGACAGCAAATAAACTCACAAGATTAGTGCATGTGCACAAGCACCTTCTCCTAACATTGCTCACTGTCAATCAAACTCCTATACGTGATTGAAGGCACGGTCCACAAATTTAATTCTGCTTTCAACAGTTGTGGGTCTGAGCATGCTTACCGGACTCTTTGTTCCAGATCTGGACAGGTTTTGTGCAAACGAGCCCCAGCAGTAGAATTTGGTACCAGCACAAACGGGGAAGGAATCGACAAGTGATACACCGGCCCCATGTCCAAGACCTTGGGATCTCTACACTGCTGGCTCAAGAGTTGAAGATAAGGAATCGAACAGCTCCTTTCAGATCCACTAGGGACAAGGTAGGTTTATTTTCACTTTAGAATATGACCTTGTATTAACCCAACCTCATTACAATGCATGACAAAGCTTCAAAATGTAGCCTCCTAAGGTTCAAATGATGATATACCCAATATATATACATCTTATATATCATATATACTATATATAGTACATATATACATATGTACACACAGGCAGTGTGAACTCATTTAGGTGCTCCTTGTTTACAAGCCATTCTGCTTAACGTGAAATGTTCTTATGTTCCCAAAGCTACTAACTTAACATGCTGTACTGGTAAATGCGCTGTACAAGAAACTGCAATGCAGCACTAAATTCTCGCTTTTTCAGCATTATCCCTTTAAACATGAGGTTGGTTCAAACACTGAAACATCACATCGTAAGGCATGTCCCCTGATGACTTCGCATAAACAAGCCTACACTGTATACGCATATACATAAAGACACAGCATATAACACGTAAATACGCAACACATATGCGCAGTGTGTACTGTGCCAAAGGCATGTCCTGGTAACGTTTAAAAATATAACAGAATTGGCTACTTTAACAAATTTTCTGTAAAACAAATTAAATAGATTGTCAGCGGCCACGAGAACGTGAAACCAAAATCATCGGAAGACGACTCGTAGCCTGGCAACTGAAACAGTTATTGAAACAATAGAAACGTAAATGTCGATTAGCACATTTGGCCACTCAAGATATCTGACAGAAGTTCTTTCATAAATGATTCAACCAACAAATTTCCACCGACTGGCACGTACAGTGTACTAACAGAATTACTATTAAAATTATTCGAGGTTTTCCAAATCGGAAACATAATTGCAGAAGAAACAAAATAGAAACTGAACTGTTGTGAAAAACGAATCGGCACTGAACAACAAATAAAAACAATTTTCGTTCAAATTCGTTTTTCTTTGAACGAAAGACGTCGATCGCTTTCCATCGCTTGTGGCTTAGAGGTCAACGATGGCTAATGTACAATGAAAATGGCTAAGAGGTAACAGATGGCTAAATGACATAGGTAGATCGTTGCATCGAACTTGACTTTGAACTGCTTTCTTTGTGTGACTACAAAAATATTAAGAAATCAACTTTTAAAACTTATGCAATGTAATAGAACATTTATGTGGCTCCTTTCAATCAAAAGCACTGATTGTGGTTTGTTGTATGGCCTCGTGGCCGAACGGTCAGGGGCACTTGGCCTGCAATGTGGGAGTACGGGTTTAATCCACCTTTCTGTACAACTGGTTTCCTAGCAACCTACCACGAGTTGCCTCTTCTGTCTTTGCCTGCTTTACTCAAGCATCTGAAACAGTCCTGTACCATCATTGTTCTGGGTAATGGGTTATTTATCAGGTCACGAGAAATCGTAATCATAATCTCCAAATTTCTAAAGCGCAAATCAAAAGCTAAGCTTATTCATGAGCGCTTCCGACGGTGTTTCTTTTGTGCAGGTGTCACACAAGTTTCTTTTATGCAGGTGTCACACAAGTTTCATTTATGCAGATGTCACACAAGTTTCATTTATGCAGGTGTCACACAAGTTTCTTTTATGCAGGTGTCACATCACACAAGATCTTTTATGCAGGTGTCACACAAGATCTTTTATGCAGGTGTCAGATAAGTTTCTTTTATGCAGGTATCACACAAGTTTTCATTAAAATTAAGAACTTACCTGATACTCGAGAGAGGCTTCTCTTCCCAGATTCAAGCGTGACTTCAGAAGCTTACTGCAAAGACAAAACAGTCCTACATATCTGTACTTCTCATCTCCAGAGAATTTATTTTTCATAAAGGTCCGGCAAAGTCTTTGTTGCTCAAGGCTTTATCAAGTAGACAACTAGACAACCTTGCCTTATGAGCCAATCAGAGCTTGACCCAACTACAGATTAGTTATGATGCCTTGGGCATAGGTCACTGGCACTACATAAATTGCTGATTTTACCAAGTAAATGTGCATGTACTACGATAATGTATGCAGCTGTGCGTGAATGTATTTATGTAAGCATTATAATTGTAATTCTAACTTCTACTGCAAAAGTGTCTAATGTACAAGACATGGCATGCCAAAACCAAGCCATACTCAGGTCCAACTCCAGATCAGTCTGTAAGACTGATCTGGAGTCTATGTATAGCTGTGTGTATGCATGTATGTTTGCATTTAGGAATGAATGCATGGGGTATGTATGAACATGTATGTATATATACACATAGATACATACATACATAAATATGCATGTAAGTATATTCTTTATTAACCAATTGCTAATCGCAGGGGACGATGCAATGATAAAAACAATAACAAAATTATGCAATCAAATATGGGCAACTGGAGAATGGCCGAATGATTGGAAGAAGTCGATCTTCATACCGATATTCAAGAAAGGCGACGCGAGGGAATGTGAAAATTACAGGACGATAGCAATAATATCACACACTGTGGATATGGAGAAAGATGTTGAGAATATCATGGACAGAGAAAAGGACGAATAAATCAATACGAGTGGAGATTGGTGTCGAGAATGAAGAGTCATTAAAACAAAAGGCGACAAGATTGAAGCTAGGATTCTTTGGTCATGTTATGCGATCTGATGGGCTAGAAAAGGAAATGATGTTGGCTTGTGGTGAGGGAAAAAAAAGACGGGGTCGACCAAGGAAGAAATGGATGGATGAGATTCACGATGTAACTGGCATGAATTTGGAAGAACTAAGAGACCTGACTTCGAACAGGAAGCAATGGAAAATGTGTATCATGACGATCGCTAGAGCTCCAGGAGTTGACAGCACAAGGTGACAAGGTGAATCGCACTTTGGTGTACATATAATAAACACAGTTAAAAAGTATATAACAGCTTAGCAATAAATGGTTTGCGCATCAGGCTGTCGGTTGGGGGGATTATTTGGTCATGGGTACGGGGATGGAGGGAGTACATATATGTATGTTTTAATCTGAGAGGAAGCGTGGATAGAAATCGCACCCAATGGCCATGTTTGCATCCATCCGACTGCAGTCTCGCGTCCAAAGACCGATCTTGTCAGATTTGTTTCGGATGTTGACTACAGCACCACAGATGTCCTCGGAAAACTCCTCAAACGCCTCTCCAATCAGACAGAAAAGCTACATATAACACAATCAATCCATCAATCAGAACAGTCAATAAACTGGACTACACCATCAAATATTCTAGCAGATCTACCAATAGAAAAAATCAATCAATCAGGAGAAAAATCAAAAAATAAATCAATCAGGAAAATCAATCAGTTATCGGACCACTCTAATGCTTCGAGGGACACACCCTTCTACCTAAGACAAATTTCTTTTTCTATTACACAGTTACATTTGTAACCACATAACAGCTGAACACTACCTTCATCTATATAAATAAAGAGAAGAATCTGTCTGTCTGTCACAGCGATGTTTGACTGGGATGCATTTCTACAGTTTTCGAGCTTTTCACTCGAAACCTTCACTACTGTCTCGGGGTGGGCATTACACAACCAGTGAGGCTTCGCGTCCCCCGTTTTCACCGCTACCATGGTCTCCCGGGCCAAAACCTACCCGGGCAATGCATTTTTAGCTGGTAAAAAACCTTACACTCAACCTATTTTCACTCGCCAGATGGCGCCGCCGGGTTAAGCAGCTACAGTACGGATTCGCTAGAGGGATTTAAACTTTCACTGAACTAAACCCGCCGGGTTAAGCAGTGTTTTGTTGCTAATTCGCTAGAGGGATTGAAACACCCAAAATGCCGGGTTAAGCAGCTTCGCATCCCCCCTTTTGACAGCTACCATGGTGTCCCGGCCCAAAACCTCCGAAACCCGGGCAACGCCAGGTAAACCAGCTAGTAATCTAATAAATTATCAGTCTTAATTAAATGGCAGAAATTTACTTAAATATATAAAGGACACACTGGTTGACGTATGAAAAACGCAAAAACATCATAGGGGACAAACCCACTCATGGCCTCATCGACCTCAACAGGGCGAGCTGTGTCTCCCTAAACCCCACAGGGATCAATGACCCTGCTAATAAACAATTGAAAGTCATTCACTATACCCAGAACTAATGGTTGATTTTATAAATAAATTAATAAGCTCATAACAAGTACTACATTTTATCTGATTGCTTACACTTTCCAGCTAAATCCATACACAAGGTGGGAGGTGCTGCATTCTTCACATGGTCGGGAAGACTATTCCAGGCAGAGGGTCTGGTGACAGAGAAGGAACAATCACCAAACATCATCGAAGACTTGTAGCGGATCTATGAGGATCATAGCAGACAACTGTTCTAGTTGTCTGCTACCCGAATGCAGAAGTCTGAGACATAGTCTCACATAAGATTATGTTACCAGGGTCAACCATCAAGGTGTATTTAGTCATAAAGCTTGTGCTTTGTAAATATTCTTCACATCATAATAATGATAAGAATTTAATCTGAGATCCACATCATGACCACTTTATAGCAGAATTCGCGTTACAGATTAGCGTGTAACAACAAGGCTCTGCTGTACCACACAAAGACACAAATGGTTAATTGCAATTAGATGCTTCCTTACGGTTTCCATCCAAATCGGGTCAACGAATCTACGATTCTGAACGTTCAGGATCCAACGACCTCCCTTCTTGTTTCTCTCGTCCTCCCACATCGGCTGAATTCCCTCCTACACAGAAATCCAAAACAAACCCGACACTTACAGAAATGACTACTTATGAAGTAGCTGAAAACGTGATGGCCATTTTAAACAGTCTCTAAACTTGAATTGGATTTTTTCTTTATCGAAAATAATGATACACGATAGCTTATCTATAATGATTTATCTGAAGTAGTAATAAATAATAAATAGATTGCCTGAAATAATGATTTGTCTGAAATAGTAATAAACAAGTAGCGAAAACTAAAATCATTAATTTGATTCAAGTTAAAATGGTTAATGAATGATGCTATATGCAGGAACGAAGATAGTTTCATCTCCTTTAGAAATGATGAATGATGACGAAGGGGATTATTACAACGATTGTGCCTTCCACGCTGTACCTCCTGTATATTGCGAATCATTTGCTAATTTGCTATCATCATTTTAACCATCGGTCAAGAGTGTCAATTTCACTCTGGCCTTTACAGGACTTATGTAACCTGGGGCATTTCGTACACACCTCAGATTCAGACTTTCTGCCTGAACAAGTAATAATTCATCTGAACAAATAGATAAAATGAAGAAAAGTGTCTGACCTTGAAGAGTGAGTAGTCGCAGCCAGTTGCCAATTGACTTGGAGGCTGGATGTGGTTGTGAAGGCTAAGAATCAAAACACGACATCCATAAAGCATACGTTTGTAATCGTAAATGCCAAATTTCAAAGGGTTACATCAAAGCCATGAACAGGACACCAGCTTATTCACGAGTGCTGTGTCACATCAGAGAGGTTGTCCAGAGACTGATGTCAGCAATCATAATCTCCAAATTTCTAAAGCGCTACTCTACGGCTAAGCACACAGCACCAGGTTATTCACTAGTGCCATTGTGTCAAAGGGGTTGTTGAGAGATCGATTTCTAGTGGCGGTCCGAGTACGGTCCCAGAGAGAGGAGTAATGGAACTGCTAAGACAGGCTTCATTGAGGAAGAGGTAGCTTCAAGGTGGAGGATCTGATGGATTATGGTAGGAATTCTTAATAAGGCAAGACTTTCATTTGAAGTGGAAAGCCTGTGGGGTGATACGTAGACATAGCGAGAGATCATACAATCCACCATTGGCCAGCTTAGGACTGAACAGTGGGCTCTGCTTAAATCCTCACATAAGTTGTTCATGCCACAAGCCAAAAACAAGGTACTGGGCAGAACCACACATGTATGACATCTGTAATAAAATACCTTTAGCTTATAAGTTCAGCCCTAACAATGTCATCTTTCACGCAAAAATTTACAACTGTCTATATTGTAAACCCCATCGGTCACTTGGATTCCACCCTCGGCTGCCCACCTCTCCCCAGCAACTGCCTCTAATTGGACTACTGACATCAGGCACATTACTCTCATATTATTCATTCATTCATTCATTCACGAGAAGTTTTGTCTTTATAAATATTTTCTAGAACAGAAGCTTACGCCCAAAAGTCCTCGACAGTGCAGAAGGAGGAGATTTTGCGCTGGCTCTCAGACCAGTCCTTGCCCTTTTCCTGCTTGAAGTACCAAAGAGACCAAGTGTATCGCAACGGATGCTTGATAACCCTCGTCTCGACTTCACCATCGACCTCTTCGGCCAACAGTCGCTTTTCGGTACGCACCGATTCCAACTCAACCTGACAAATTAAAATGGATAAAAAATTTTAAACAAGGTGCAACGCCACTACTTGTCACCGATAAAATTAAAACTGGAAATTTATGGAACAACATAAAATACTTATTCCAGCAATCTCTCACAAAACATTAGTGAAATGCTCAATGACCTGTGAGCATAACAAGTCTATAACAAGCGCATAACAAGTACAATAAGTAAAGAATATAAATAATCCAACCTGAAAAACGCCATGACTAAAATTCAACAGAGTTCACAATTGATGTTTCTTATTTTTGTACAAGAAGGTGTCATTGTAGCGGGAAGTGGCGATTTTCTCCAATGGTTCAGTCTTGTTGTCCTCGAGACCAAGGTCTTGGTCTCGAGTGCACTCTAGTTCATTCTTAAAAGTCCTGGTCTTGAAACCAAAAGTCTCTCGGTCTTGAAGTTCAAAGTTTTGGTCTTGAGGTTCAGTCTTGGTCTTGCAAGGCCAAGACTCGACTGTCAATATGAACAGCCATTTGACAAAATGCAAGAATTAAATGTTTATCAAATAATTACTAATACAATTGCTTTAGTATTTGCACGGTGTGAATGTTGTTTTGGACATTTATTTTGACTTGCGGTTATTTATTTCCAGTTTTGCAAGCCTCGTTCTTTCTTTTATGTTCAATCTTTTGTATATTTACATCCAGTGCTCGAAAAGCAGCAGTGTTTGCCAGCAACTTCAGCACCTATAGAACGTATTTTTTCACATGGCTGAATTTTTATGAGACCCACATGTCTTGGTCAGAAAATTCAGAGCGAATTGGTTTTTATAAAATGCAACAGGCATTTTGAATAACATTTCGCTTGAAGGACTTTTGTAAAGACGAATTCGAAATTCTCTGCAGTCTGCATTTAGAGTTATTTTGCTTGAATAAAATAAAAGACTCATGTTTCCATTAATGTAGCGAGTAGCCAGACTTGACAATTTTTTTTAGCAAGGAATAAAAGTCTGGATATGATTGTGATTTTTTTGGGTCTTGGGTTTTTTTCGGTCTTGGTCTTGAGATTCAAAGTCTTGGTCTTGAGGTTTAAGGTCTGACACAATATCCCTCTAACGATACGTTTTCCAATCTTTACTCCTACTCATATCTATGTTTCCCAACTGCGTATCAGTCAGCAGCGCAGAAGTATAAGATCAAATCAATTTCGCTAAAAAAAACAAATAATACGGTCAAAAGCTCAACATCAAACCGACCGGCCACACGCTTTAACGGCGAGCTTTCACATAAACGTTCGTAGAATGAGAGGTGGTAAATCTACAGTCTAAAATAACGGACATGATCGAACAACTGAATTCATATCAAAACATCACACCCGGCGATCCGATGTCCAAACAAGTGCTTTAAACGCTATTAAAAAGTACCGACGCGGTCACTGAGAGAAACCAAACGTCACATTATGAACGAAAAATCAAACAGAGCTGCGAAAACTACACTAATTTGGCTTTTCTGTTTAGCCAACAACTTACTTCGGTCGTCATGCTTCTTGAACGAAGATTTCGCAATCGCAACAAACGCACATTTGCCCGACACAACAATGTAACGGAAATCACTTCGTGTTCGACATTTTAATCCAACGGCCAACCGTCAAAGACTACATATATTAGAAATACCACAATTATGTAGCGCCAACCATGGTATTCCGTTTTATTTTATTTATAATTATTTATGTCATATTGTATTTAAGAAATTATTATCCTATATATACATTTAGAAACATGCAGCAACAACGATGAACAATGAACTACAAAATAATCAACTTTAAAGTCGCTAACACAGTACCAGTGACTGCCTCTTAAATTCCTTTGGATAATAGATTCCTCTTTAGCCTAAGTGCAAAGCCTTTTAAATGTAAATGCAAATTTATCTCCGAAACTTCTCAGCTCTACAGAAAAGCCACGTCAGGGATACCAGCTTATTTACCGGCGCTATATCAAATATAGTCCGCAATAGCCATGTCCGCCTTGTCCGTTCCGGTGCCAGGTCAGATTCGGGGAGGTCAAACGGGACTCAAACCGAGGAGCCTAAACTACCCAATCAATTGCCCCGTTGTCGCGTTCACAGAGGCCTTAACTTGGATCGTACAATTAAGTGCATGGGCGGCGATCCGGGGGGGCCGAGGGGGACAAGACCCCACCTTTAAGAGTGGGGGGACACACCACAGGCTACATTTGTCTCCCCCACATTTTGAAGAAACACGCGACAAATTTTGTTGACTTTTACATTGAGCAGATCAGTTCAAAACTCTTTTTTGACGAGATCAGTTCTAAATTGTCTTTTCCTCCACCTGTCAAACAAGATCGCCGCCAGTGATTAAGTGGCAGTTAAGTCAGAGGCAGCCATGGTATAAAGAGGTAGCGAATTTACTTTCTTAGCCTCGGCATATGAGCCAATGGTCCGTTCTCTTTTTGACTGTCTGATCTGCCCATCGACAGTGTACGCCTACGGTCAGTGTGCTCGTATCTGATTTCGCTAGAGGGCGCAAATGGCGCAGGAATCTCTAAACATCTATTTGCCATGGCGAAATTTGAACCTCTGACCCTTGGGTTGAAAGTCCATCACCCTAACCACTAGATGGATGGCTATGGAATGATTCTCTATATCTAAAGGGTACACATTCTGTTCAAAGAGAATTTCACGTTGCACGTGCCTTCCACGACTGCTCCCGTTTATCAGGTTATTGACATCGCAATTAACAACACGACATAAATACCGGTACATGCATACCCGTATATACATATATACATACACACAAACATACACAGATACAAACATACATACATACTTTGCAAACATACAATTGTGGGTCGTGGTGGCTCAGTGGTAAGTTCGGCGACTTGTGACCGGAGAGTTGGAGGTTCGAATTCACACTCTAGCCGCTGCGTACGGACCTTGGGCAAGTCCTTCACTCGCAATTGCTCGTGGCGCTTCGGCGTGAAAACACCGACACAGTATCAGATGCTGTAGTCGGGAGCGCCTCTGAGTACTAGTATAGACTCCAGGAGGCGCTATAGAAATATCCTAAATAAATAAATAAAAATACAAACATACATTCACACATACCTACCTGTCATGCTACCTGATTATTAGTACTGAGTATTCAATTGAGGATTATTCTGGTCTTGCACAAAGTCTCCTGAGTGTATACGGACGCTCTATAAATTGAATAATTTTTCTTGTTACCTGCAAATATGTTTTGTTCCTGATTGTCAGTTGACGCAATAAAGTTATTGATTGATTGATTGATATATACATATATACATACATACATATATACATACATACATACGTACATACATACATACAAATATATACACATACATACATACATACACATACATACTTACATACATAAATTCCTACATGCATTCGTATACATACATACACACATAGTATTACATACATACATACCTACAAGCATGCATGCATATATACATACATGCATACATACATACACATACATAGGCCTACATACATTCACACATAGTATAACTATCATACATACATACATACATACATACATACTTGCATACATACATACATTTTATATACATTCATAAATACATACATACATAAATACATATGCAATCGGTGATTTAATTCGAAGCTACAGTAACTTGGAGCGTCAGACACCACTCGCCATAATATAAAGACTTTCACATGTAATTTTATTTGATTGAATCCAATAAATGTCCTGATCTGCGCTTTCAAGGAAATTCAGGCCATTAAAATCAAATACATCTCTCATTGTGTAGGCGATAATGACCACACACGCGCGCAAGCACACATACACACATACACACACACACACACACACACACACACACACACACACACACACACACACACACACACACACACACACACACACACACACACACACATGCACTCATACACATATATATCTATGTATATATATATATATATATATTATATATATATATATATATATATATATATATATATGAATTAGGCCTACAATCAAGTAATCAAGTGCATAACATCCGTGATGAAAGTGGTTATTATTGTCTCTGACGCCGCAGCCCGCATAGGCCTACCTATAAATCGGACACTGGAAAACAATTACCACTGTTCTAAAAATAATTAACGTTGAACCTATTGAACTCTCTCGTGACGTCAGTCGAGGCATTCCGTGGGGTTAAAATCCCCCCCCACCCCAGAGTTGAACAAGATTCTATATCTCAGCTTCACTTCAGCCCCTTCATCGACGCAACCCCAAAACGATGGTGGAAGAATTCCGGAGCGGGCAAGAAGATTCATTGTCACCCGTTCATATTATGCGCCGAGGCCAAGAAAAACGAAGTCGTCAATAGATGCTCAAACAGTCGTAAAAGTCTCCACCTACTTTGCGTGAACTACAAAGAAACTGTAAACAATGACTCAACAAGAAATAATTCTTATTTGTAACGATTAGTGCTATAGCTGCCGAAGAGGATGAGTATAGCATGTTGACTGTGGTAGATACTAATACACTGGTGCAAGGTGTAAAGGTACATTGTAGGCGTTTGGATAACAACATTGCGGTATGGGTGAATGTACGCCAAGGTATATGTTAGTTAAGTAGACCAATGTATGCACGCGTTATCCAAAAGAAAAAGTGTTGACTTCTGTATGTATGTCAGTTTGTGTGTATGTATGTATTTATGTATGTATATGTATAGCTGTCTGTCTGTATATGTGTATGGCTGTCTGTCTGCCTGTATATATGTATGTATGCATGTATTTATGTATGTATGTATGTATGTATGTATGTATGTATGTATGTATGTATGTATGTATGTATGTATGTATGTATGTATGTATGTATGTATGTATGTATGTATGTGTGTGTGTGTGTATGTATGTATGTATGTAAGTATGTATGTATGTATGTATGTATGTATGTATGTATGTATGTATGTATGTATGTATGTATGTATGTATGTATGTATTTATGTATGTATGTATTTATGTATGTATGTATGTATGTATGTATGTATGTATGTATGTATGTATGTATGTATGTATGTATGTATGTATGTATGTGTGTGTGTGTGTGTGTGTGTATGTATGTATGTATGTATGTATGTATGTATGTATGTATGTATGTATGTATGTATGTATGTATGTATGTATGTATGTATGTATGTATGTATGTATGTATGTATGTAGGTATGTATGCTTATATGTATGGAGGGATGGATGGGTGGATGAATGGATGGGTGGATGGATGATTTGCTGCATCCATGGATGCATTGAAGTATGGAAGTGTGAGGGAGGGAGGGGTAGAGGCATGCATGGAAGTAAGTAAGAATGGATTGATGGAGGTGGATGGATGCAATTTGGGCCTTTTTTAAATGCTCTGCATGAATTCGACCCTATTCATATTCAGAGGGGGTGAGTAATCGGGTGAAATTATAGTAACAAGCGGGAATCGACTCGTCGCCTCTTAACGCACGGGTGAGACGCGCTACCGAAGTAGCCACGGAGGCAGATGAGTTTGGTTTGTGTTTGGAAGGTTCTGTAAAGTTTACGATTTATCTGCAAACGATCTTTCTCATCGCAGATGTCTGGTCTGTGGTGGGTGCAAAGTTTAGAAGACGTCTATATACAGGATAGAACGCGTTTTTATCATGCATACTGCGGTGTTAGGTGAAAAAACAAGGAGATGATCTTTCACCGGCTGAGTTTTTCTAAACACAGACATATCTGTGTGTTTATAATATAATATATATTATATATGTTATGTATATAGTAGAAATCGTATGCAGTATATATATATGTATATATATAATACACATACATACACACACATATATATATACGTACAGTTCAGGCTATTTGTTTATGAGTTGCAATATATACTCACATTAATATATATATATATATATATATATATATATATATATATATATATACTGCAGTGTGTTATACACTGATATATATATATATTCATATATATATATACATATATATATATGCATGGCTAATGTTATCGTTTGGCGGCGTTGCCCTCCCCTCTGCCGTATACCTCCTTCCAGCCCCTCGTTTTATTTTTCTATTCCATTTCCTCCTAGTTCTATTCCTTCTTTTGATTCCTTTCCGCCTGCTAAATCTCTTTCCGATTCCTCATTCGTATGCTCCTATTCATGCCTCGTGAATCCTCCTCCCTATCCGCTATTTCACATACTCGTATTCATCCTTCCTTCTACTTTTCCTCCTATTCCTCCACGTCATGTTCTTCCGCATCATTCTCCTCTTCTGCTTCCTATTGCTCCTGTTCTTTCTCATCCCCTCTTCCTGCTCACCCTCCTCCTCCTCATTCTTCTCTTCCGCCTGTTCCCTCTTTCTTCTTCCTCCTCCTCTTATTCCTCTTCCTCCTCCTCCAACTCTCGTTCCTCTTCACCTTTCTATCTCCTTCCTGCCCCACCTTATTTCCTCCTTATTTAAAGTAACTACATGATAAGACACCAGATGTCTATCGACTGAACAACAGACCGTAAGCGATCTCTGTCTCTGTCTGTCTGTCTGTCTGTCTGTCCGTCCGTCCGTCCGTCCGTCCGTCCGTCCGTCCGTCCGTCCGTCCGTCCGTCCGTCTCTCTCTCTCTCTCTCTCTCTCTCTCTCTCTCTCTCTCTCTCTCTCTCTCTCTCTCTCTCTCTCTCTCTCTCTCTCTCTCTCTCCTCTTCCATTTTACTTCTTACTCCTCTACCTCTGCCACCTTCTTTCCTTACTTCAGCTGTTCCTATTCCTCCCCTAACTCGCCTATCTCTCTATTCTATCTATTCATCGTCCTATTAGTCCAACTCCCTCTCTTCGCCACAATCCTCCTGCTCCTGCTCCTGCTTCTCCAATCACTTCCTCCTCCCCCTTCTCAGCCTTCTCCACTTGATTCTCTTCCTCCTCTTCCAATATCCCCTCCTCTGTCTGATCCTCTTCATGGTCCACCTCCTCCTATTTCTCCTGCCCCTTCTCCTCATTGATCTTCCTCTCCTTCTCCCTCTGCTCCTTCTCCTCTTTAAATTCCTCCTGTCCTGCTCCACCTGCTCCCTTCTCCTCACCCCCTCCTCCACCTTGATGCTCGCCTCTTACTTCAACATTTATAGCTTTCGACTGATGTTGCCTGAGACCGTCTGATACGCTGCGGTCTACACCTTGGACTCGATCCAGTCTTAGCTCTCAATCACCACTGACACGACGTCTGGACTCCGAGCTCCCTTGCCAACAATCCTCCTCCTCCACCACATCTTCCTCCACCACCACCTCCTCCTCCTCCACCTCCTCCACCTCCGCCTCCTCCGCCTCCGCCTCCGCCTCCGTCTTCCTCCACTTCCAAGTCGTACACGTTACCTAGCTGCCACAACTCATCTTCATCCTCCTGTAACTCCAACTCCTCTTTTACTCCTCGTCTTATGCTTTATCCTCCTCCTCCTCCTCCTCCTCCTCCTTTTCATCATCATCATCATCATCATCATCATCATCATCATCATCATCATCATCATCATCATCATCATCATCATCATCATCATCATCATCATCATCATCATCATCACCCTCTTCATCATTCTTCTTCTTCTTCGTCCTCCTCCTCCTCTTATTTCTTCTTTTCATCATTTTACTTCTACAGCTTATCTTCAGTCTCCTCCTCCTCCTCCACCATCATCTCTTCCTTCGCCACTTCCACCTTCACCTCTACCTCCATTTCCACCTCGACCTTTCCTTTCTTCCCCCACTTCACTTTCCCGTATCTTTCTCGTCCATTTCTTGCTCTTTACATCAAGTGTCTCCCATCCTCTGCATCCCTCTGTCTCCCTCTGCATCCCTCTGTCTCCCTCTGCATCCTTCTGTGGCTTCACTATCTCTTATTTATAGTGCCTCCGTTTTTGCTCGTCTCCCTCACGCAGCTTTTTTGTGGCGCTGAGAAATTTAGGAGATCTACAGTACCCTATACCTCTCATTTACTTGCTCATATTCACAGTTTCTCACTCGCCTTTTCCATCTTCTCTTGTTTTTCCCTCCAGCTCCTTCTCCTCCTCCTCTTCCTCCTCCTCCAACTCTTTCTCCTGCTCCTCCTTCTCTTCCTCTTCCTCCTTCTTGTACTACTACTACTACTACTACCACTACTACTACTACTACTACTACTACTACTACTACTACTACTACTACTACTACTACTACTACTACTACTACTACTACTACTACTACTACTACTACGACTACTACTACTACTACTACTACGACTACTACTACTACTACTACTACTACTACTACTACTACTACTACTACTACTACTACTACTACTACTACTACTACTACTACTACTACTACTACTGCTACTACTGCTACTACTACTACTACTACTTCTTCTTCTTCTTCTTCTTCTTTCTGTCCTTCTTTCTGTTCTTCCTCCTCCTACTCCTCTTCCTCCATCCCTCCTTCTCCTCTTCCTTCTCTTTTTCTCTTTCTCTTCTTCCTCCTCCTTCCTTCCTCCTCCTTCTTGTCATTCTCCTCCTTCTCCTCTGCCTTCTTCTCTTCGTCCTCGTCTTTTCCTTCCTCTTCCTCATTGTCTTCATCCTCCTTGTCTTGCTCATACTCTTCGTCCTCCTGCTTCTTGTCTTCTTCCTTCTTATTCTAGCCCCTACTACTCGCTTTCTCCTCTTCCCGTGGTACTCTCCCACTCTCTTCCCTACTCTGATTTATCTTGCTACTTTAACTGTTTTACTCTTTTTCCTCAACCCATACTCCTCTTTCGCCAGAAAGGGTCGCCAAAGTTTTTCGAGAAACACTTATTTTTTCAGAGCACAAACATTTTTCACCCGTGACATTGATGCTGTTACGATTATTTACATTGATATATTACATAGGTACAACAGTTGCTTTGGGATTAAAATAAATTGTAAACTGTTCTTTTTTATCTAAGTTTCCTTGTAATGCCTTAAATATGCCAATTTGGGTACCAAGACCGCCAAGATAGCTATTTATAAGTGGGTCCCGAC
>OY744603.1:94991698-95369198 GCA_963556255.1 Allolobophora icterica
AGGGAACGGTACGAGCAGTCCAGTGGTTAGCTTACTCGGCCAACAACCCAGAGGACGGCGTTCAAACCTCCGCCAAAGCAGACAAATTATGTAAGAATTTCTGTTCCACTTGTGACCCCTGGTGAAGTCAGCTGTAAACTGACTGCACACCGGCTGTGGGTGGCAGGGGCGTCTACACCATAGAAACCTTGGAGCAAATGCTCCATCCAAGAAATAAGGGGGGAAAGATTTGTCAGTGTGTGTGCCACCATTTTAGGGGGGAAGGAACGGCGAGGGGGGAAGAAGAGGGGGAAAAGGACGTTGCTCCAATGACTTAGGGGGGATAGACGCCCCTGGTGGGTGGGAAGATCCGTTTCATATGCCGAGGATAAGCAAACGGAGATGTAGGCCTAAGCACTTCATATCCATAGCTGTTCCTCGGGGTTAGTTTAAGAGACAACTCTCCTTCTCAGAGTTTTCTGCGACTGCTATCCACAGTACGGCCTTTGTTTAGACTAGGGCCAGATTTTCGCCCACGCCCTATTTTTGTTTGCGTTTGCGGTATTTTTTGGCGTCTCTGGTTTTTCCATGTTTGGTTTAAGCGTAGAATGCAAAGCCGTTCATTGATTGTTATTGATTGATTCATGATGATTTATAAACGTTGTTTCGAAGAACTGGCTGAGAATTTTTAATCTTTGATGAATGGATGTATGCTGGTATGCACGTATCTATCTATCTATCTATCTATCTATCTATCTATCTATCTATCTATCTATCTATCTATCTATCTATCTATCTATCTATCTATCTATCTATCTATCTATCTATCTATCTTTCTATCTATCTATCTATCTATCTATCTATCTATCTATCTATCTATCTATCTATCTATCTATCTATCTATCTATCTATCTATCTATCTATCTATCTATCTATCTATCTATCTATCTATCTATCTATCTATCTATCTATCTATCTATCTATCTATCTATCTATCTATCTATCTATCTATCTATCTATCTATCTATCTATCTATCTATCTATCTATCTATCTATCTATCTATCTATCTATCTATATATCTATCTATCTATCTAACTAACTAACTTTCTGTCTGTCTATCTATCTATCTATCTATCTATCTACCAACCTGTCTTTTCATAGGCCTACCTCATTCAGTGATACCCCAATACATAGACCTTCGCTATAGTCTTCACCGAACATAACGTTACTACACTCCGTTTATATTGACCCGGTGAACTACATTTGTTAGAGAGCAAATTGAAGGCCCTCTGTGCGATGGTGGCTTATTTCAGAGATTTAAATCTCGGACTAGCTCGGTCCGTACACGGGAATCTCAACTGGCGTGGCAGCGATTCAAACGGGCAGCGGTGGTGAAGGATCTCACTCGATATAGAAAAACCTTTATACACTTAATTTAGTATCGTACATGTAGCCTATAGACACCAAAAATTAACAATGGGAATATGAGAGCCGAACGAAATGCCGGTCGTCTGAACTCTTTTCTATTGACTTCGGCATCAACGTCAGTGTATACTTTGTTATTGCAAAACACTGTATTGAAATGATGTTGATAAGTCAACCAACTGATAGGGGGGGTCTAATCATTCGCTTCAATTTAATTTATGCTTTTGTGTGTGCAAATATGTATGTGTGTCTGTATGTAGGCATGTATGTATGTTAGTATGTATGTATATATGTATGTATGTATGTATGTTCGTATGTATGTAAGTATGTATGTATGTATGTATGTATGTATGTATGTATGTATGTGTGTATGTATTCATATGAATATATGTATGTATGTATGTATGTATGCATATATGTATGTATATTGTACATATGTATGCATGTGTATGTATGTATGTATGTATCTAACTATCTATGCATGTATGTATGTATGTATGTATGTATGCATGTATGTATGTATGTATGTATGTATGTATGTATGTATGTATGTATGTATGTATGTATGTACGTACGTACGTACGTATGTATTTATATATGTATTCTCGTATGTCTACGTAAGCAGACATAGGAGCATACATGAACTGTCTACAGTACAAGTTACAACTAAATATGGCCTATAGGAAAAGACACTGGAGATAGTATATATGACTGGTCTAATTGTTTCAGCGTGCTCTACTCCGCTGTTCGTACTTTAAAGCTAATTTTTGTTAGGCCTACACCAATAATAAATTGATTCACTTTGCCGATTGACTGTGGAGATTGGTGGTTAGGCCTGGATCCACTGAACTAAAAACCTAGCTCCGCCCCTTCTAGTGACTGAGTTCACCAATTCAAAGGTTACC
The DNA here is from genome assembly GCA_963556255.1 of Allolobophora icterica. Classification (NCBI taxonomy): domain Eukaryota; kingdom Metazoa; phylum Annelida; class Clitellata; order Crassiclitellata; family Lumbricidae; genus Allolobophora; species Allolobophora icterica. Next base: position 94,994,009 of record OY744603.1, read on the forward strand.
TTCACTATATGGTCTTTGGCCTGCCTAATTAATATGTGTGCATACATGTATAATATAAAGGTCATATATAAACGCTATTTCTATTAAGACACATATTATATATAGTGTATATTTGTAGGCTTATACTTGCATGTACATGTATAGTCGCTACTTTCATGCGTTATATAGGCCTTCATGATCATTAGGCCTGTAAGCCTTTACGTATTATCAGAGGCGGTGATCTTGTTTGACAGGTGGGGGGGGACACTTTTGAACTGATCTGGTCAAAAAAGTAAAAAAATAATTTTCCGCTCGCACGCGGAAACATGTTATGACCTTTTTTGTGTTTCTCCAAAATTCGGTGGGAAAACTGTATGCTGTGTCCCCCCCCCCACTGTTAAAGGTGGGGTCTTGTCCCCCTCGACCTCGGGATCGCCGCCCATGCGTATTATATCATTATAGGCCTGTATTATAAGACTGGGTTATAGATATAGGTATCCATAGACGTTAGTCCATATATACCCTGTGTTCAGAAAAAGGAACGTTTCTACTAGCACGAATTACTTAGCAATAATTAATTAAATTTAAAATCTAATATAATTAGCATTATTATTATTATTATTGTTTTTTTGTTGTTGTTGTTATTATTATTATTATTATTATTATTATTATTATCATCATCATCATCATCATCATCATCATCATCATCATCATCATCATCATCATCATCATCATCATCATCATCATCATCATCATCATCATCATTACGTGCCCGATAGTGCAGTGGTTCGAGTGAGCGGTTGGGGTGGCAATCCTAACCAGGTTAGAAGTTTGGTTCGAGATTTCTGCCCCACCTGCTTCCCATAAGCCATGACCCATCCCAGCTAAAATGAGTACACTGACCGTACACTGTCAGAGACGGCGAGAGAGGGCCACCTGCCGTCATATGCCGAGGCTGAGAAAATTAAGTCGCTAACATTTTATACCCATGGCTGCCTCTTAGGCTATAGCTGTTGCGTACTCGCCTCTGTGTGTGTTCGGGTCCACAGGATGCATTTATAACAACCGCTATGAATGCTGATAAATATTATTATCTTGGCTGCTGTTGAGATAATTGGAAATGCGCACGAAATCAGACAAAAGTGTAAATCTGCGGCGAATGAAATCAGAGATGTTTAAAATTAAAAGTTTGAAATGCACTTCAGTTATTGTAATCTTAGTGGAAGTTCCTTTTTTATGGACACCGTGTAGTCATATAGGTCATGCTTTTTTAGAGCACGCTGTTCGTGTGTGTGTGTCAGTGAATATTCGCGAGTTCGGTGTCTGAAAGGGAGTTATTACAGTCTGCCGCTGTTTACTGACTCTCGTAAACAGTGGACAGTGTGAGGAAAGAAGACACAGCGTCGACGATTCGGTGCTTGCCTTGAGAATAGGAGTCGCATTGGATATCCAGCTTGGCCTCTATAAGACTCAGGCTTAGGGTTCGGTTCTGTGTGCGCTTCGTTAGGGTCTCTCTTTTACAGCGGCGCTATATAAGTTTCGCCGTTGCCATGGAGATGCAGGAAGGTTCTTCGCTGACCTTTAAGAAGAAAGCTAGTAGAAAGAAGATACTGGTGGGGGTCGGGGTTGGCTGCGGAGTGGCCGCAGTGATCGCCCTAGCCGTCGGCCTGGGGGTTGGATTGAGCCAAGGGGGTGGCCAGCCGCCCCCGGCGCCCACCGACTCGGGCCCCACTGACAACCCTGCCGAACGTATTGACTGCTACCCCGAGGCAAAATGGGGTGGCGCCACGGTCACAAAGGAAGACTGCGAGTCGAGGGGATGTACATACGATCCTGTGGCGGATGGGTCGAACGCCCCCAGCTGCTACGTATCGTCTGACAGCCCCCTCGGAAGTGGGTATCGGGTGGGTAGTGATACGGTGGACGAAAAGGGCGTTCGAAGAATCGAGCTCGTATCCAGAACACCATCTGCTAAAGGAGTCAAAAGGTCAGTCAACGGTAAGCAGCCACGGCTGGACAAGACGGACGCCATCTTCGAGATGGAATATGGAGGAGAGAATATTCTTCATTTCAAGGTAAATAAATAAGTAAATGAGATGACTTTTCGAACAATTATAGCAAATTTTTAGGCTTTTAAACGCGATTTAAATTAGACCTAAATTATAAAAGTAGGCCTACAGCGTAATCAAACGATAGTTCAAAGGGATCCGTTTAGAGAGAAAGCAGCAGAAGCAACAACAATTATTGACAACATTAATTATTATTTTATTACAAAGCAATGATAATATTTCAGGCTTAGTAGTGTATACGGACCGTGCTAGCCCGAGATTTGAATCTCTGAAATAGGCCATCATCAGAAGGCGAACCTAGACTGTACGCAGGGGCGTCTACACCATAGAAACCTTGGAGCAAATGCTCCATCCCAAAAATAGGGGGGGGGGGAGATCTGTCAGTGTGTGTGCCACAATTTTAGGGGGGAAGGAACGGGAAGGGGGAAGAAGAGGGGGAAAAGGGACGTTTGCTCCAATGACTTATGGGGAATAGACGCCCCTGACTGTACGCACATAGGTGCTTGGGACGTACGCTGTAGGCGATGTAGCTAACTAAGCAGAATTTATGTGGATCTACATGTAGTGTGTAGAGAAGTGATAAATGGCTAATTTTCATCTAGACATCTTAATAATTTGTCACTGATAAAGAAATCGAGATTGTGCTGCGTTGTTGAAATAATTGATGATCCCTTCGTCGTCTGGCGTTCGTGGAGTCATGGCGTATGGAATGTTATAGGAGATAAAATTGCAAAAACTTGCAATTAATCAAAACTTTTGGTAGTCTATTATTATACTGTTCTGTAATCTGTTCTTTTCTGATTGAATTCGGAGAACTGTAGTGAATAGTAGTCATCTATAGTCATCTCATTCATTGGGTCCATGGTTCAATAGTAGGCTACATTAATCATCTTATATTTGAACGGTGCGTGTTTAATCATCTGTTTAAACTGTGTTGAGTGAGTTGTCGGATAAAGTAATCTGAATTTTTTTATTCACGAATATACGTATATACATAGGCCTGTATGCAGGCCTGTATAACCATAGTTTTTTTACCCTTTCGTTTTAGTCGTTGTTGAAACTAAGGCGTAGACTATAATAGATTAATAGTCCAGATAACCTCATGACCATCCTTGCACCGCTGCGTAGGGAGAGGAAATGCGGGTGATAAGAAATGCAGGTGATGGGAAAGCTTGGTACGACTTTCACCACCTCGTTACTACTTTCACCAGTAGTGTCGGAAATGACGGGCATTGAGCCATAAATCAGAGTATCGTCTGGCTTGCTTCGTAATTGGTAATGGGAAGAATATTGGAACGTGTTGTAGACTACAGATGGAGCGACCCGCTTTCTCTGTTCAGACGGTTGAATGGTACTTACCAATAATGATAGAGGACTATCAGGGGCGGATCCAGAAGGTCTATCGGGGGGGGGGGGGGAAATTGTTACATACCAACCATCTTCTGGTGGGAGAGGGATCAGTTTACCTACCGACCACCGAAAAACTTTTTATATTCATCTCTCAAAAAAAGTTGATGACCTTTTTTTTAGTCATTAACCTTTTTAATGTCTTCAGTCTACATCTACGGGACCCACGTCCTGTGTTCATTTGACTCATCCACGCCTACGGGGGCTGGGGGGGGCACACCTGTGTAAACATCATAAAACGCCCATAAAACGCCTGTGTAAATAAAGAAAAATTTCAAATGGGGGGCCATGGCCGGATTGACCCCCCCCCCTGGATCCGCCCCTGAGGACTATTACGTTAATGCAAATTTCAAGAGCGTCATATTTCACAAATGTGCCACAGGTTAGATACGCATCGGTCTATAACAGAGTTGATTTAGGGTATATAAGTAATGCTAACTAGTTAGATATATTGGGCTTAATGCAGACCAATGCAATGCAGAAAGTATATCAGCCAAGCGACCGATTGACCTACAGTCTGAAAGTAGCCTTCAGAACTAGCAAACAGAGATAAAGGCAGACAAGGGAGTGTAGAGACATACTGACAGAGGACAGCAGTAACACACAGACAGACACATTCACTTAGACAGATACGGAGACATACGGGTACACATGGAAGAGTGTAGCCAAGCATTCAAGACGGGCATGTTCTAAGTTTAGTTGCTGCGGACATTTGCTGACCAGGCGCTAGACGCTGAGGTAGATGCGGCTTTCTAGGTAAGCGGTGCTGATGGGAAGCCAGTATACCGACCAATGGCCACAGCACAGGTAGGCTAATCCTAGCCGCAGGTGATCGCCAGATATAACTTTTAAGGACATGGAAATCTATACCAAACTAGTCATAGGTTGAACTAGCACTGATAGCCTAGACTGGCGAGAGGAGGAAGTGACCAGGGAGGAGGACAGATAGCCGGGGCCCGAGATAGAAGAGAGAGCTAGCTGGCGAAATGGATAGTTGAGATCGGGCGTTAGACGCTCGCGAAGAGGCAGACGTTGGGTGACAATGGACGCAGACAGACGTTGAAGAATAATGTCTAACATCAAGTAGACACTATAGGCGTTCATCTTGGGAAGTGTAGAATAGAAGTTCTTGTAATTGTCGCAATCTCGTAGTCATCACATCGTCTGTGTAACTGAACTATGATCTGCTAGTGAAACTGTATACGTAGAGAGACATTCGTAGCGAATGAGACAATAAAGACATTTCTACAGACAGAGAGCAGAGAAACATTTCTGTTATATTTCCCACAACTCGGACCTGTGTCTTTGTACACATCAGTGGTGGTTATGATGATGATGATGATGATAATTAATAATAAAAATGAATAATAATAATTAATAATCAACAATAAAAATTATTATTATTAATAAAAATAATAAAAATAATTAAGGAAATGTTCTGTGACAACATTTGTGAATACCTGGGTCATGTGTAGTTGCACTGTGAGTGCCGTTCGCTCGCTCTTTTTCAGTGGTTGATTCTTCCACCTGGAATAGCCTCCCTTTGGATCAGCTCGGTGTCTTAGCTACGGATTCTGAATGCACTTTCTACAAACACTTGAAAACTGGTTTTTCCACCGAAGTTGGACTGGGAGCGTCTCACCTAGGAGAGGCGCTACATAAATGCTTGTCAGGATATGATGTCATTGCCAGTTGGCAGTTTCGAAAAACTTTCTTAACGGAGACCTGTAAAAAAGATGAGAGTGAGTTATCAGCATGCTTGAGACTACTGTCGCTTTTGAGAGCATCTGCTACATGCAAGGTTCAAAGGAATACGAAGCAAAAGCAGACCAAGACTACGCTGGATAGACGATCTAATTGAAGATATAGCAAGACGTGGACTAACGTTGAGAGGAGCACTGGACTTGACAAATGTTATTACCCATAGCCCCAAATGGCTATCGTCAGAAACTGATGACGATGATGAACAGTCCAGAGTCACACTGCCATCAGAAATCTGAGAAATGGACTTGGTTCAAAGGAACTTTGACATAAAAAGCGTGGGCAGTTGAGAGAACGTCCATATTGATTCGTGATAGCCATCGAGAATTCTGAGTTCAACAATGCAGTTTGTCGCTTTCGCGTGATAAGGTTCTTGGTTTCGCTTTTCAGGCCGATGCGTAGTGCAAGTCTAACGGTTAGCGTCCATGACTGTCAGCCAAGAAGTCGGGGGTTCTAATCCAAACCAGGGTAGAGATTTTTGCTCCACTTATAACGCCCCGATCATTTGGTTGAAAGTCCAGCACGCTAACCACTATAGTCTCCAAACAGAATTAACTTTATCGCAAATCTGAGAATTACAAGCATCAAGATAAAGCCTCAGAATAACCACACGACATACCATGCTAAACACAAGGCAAATCCTTAAGTACCAGTTAGCTGCACTGGTTAAAGCTTACGTCCCATGCGCCTCAATGCGTGTGGTTGGTGGCTTATTTCTGAAATTGGAGTCTCAGGCTAGCACGGTCTGTACGTACACGGGGGTCTTAAGGGCGTGACGCCCATTCAAACGGGCAGCGGTGGTTAAGGATTTCGCTCATCAGTTCATTGAAAAATGAGCACGGTCGACTGGTCGAGGCCATACGGTCGCTATATAAATCCGTGTACAGTTATTCGCCATAGGCTGCCTCTCTGTCTTACGGACTGATCTTCTGGATATGGACCTGATTATAAGGCTTAGTTTTTGGTGTGCCATCGGTTGATGCCTTCTGCATTAGACATCGGCGCAATAGAAGTTACTAATTATAGTTACAATTAACATACCATTCCATGGAGGTTGTAGGGGTAGTGGTGGTGGACGTGGCATACCATCCCAAACAGCAAAGGGCCAAATACAGCACACACACACACACACACACACACACACACACACACAAACAAACAAACAAACAAACAGCGCACATGAGCTCAGGCATCTCGTTTCTCAGATGCGTCTATTTCAGGTAGAGAGCATGCCGTAATCCTATTTTAGACATGTTTTAGACATGGGTATATTCAATTTCAAGTTCATAAACTCGGTCTAGTGTCATCTGTATCCATCCCGTGTGTCCCATCTGTGCCTCAGGCAACACCAGCAACCTGGACGTATGCCAATTAGGCATATATATATATATATTATATATATATATATATTCATTCATTCATTCATTTGAAGATTTATATAGCGCCCCTTCAAGGTAACTACTCAGAGGCGCTCCCGACACCAGCACGTTCATATAAGACAGTTTTAAGTTTTGCAAGAAATATGCCAGGGGTGACACCAGGGCACATGCGGAGCTCTAAGGGAAGTCTATTCCAGACTACCGGGCCCACCACTAAAAAAGCTCGACTTTGCATAGTCGTGGAACGAGCAAATGGAACTAAAAGTACCCCTTTTCCCGCTGAGCGGAGGGAACGTCAGCCTTGGACACCTGAAACTGTGCAGCATAGCTCTCGAAGGTAAGCAGGGGCAGGGCCCTGACAACATCGCCATACTAAGGCAGCGATCCTATATTCTATGCGTAAGCGCATAGGAAGCCAGTGAAGGACCTCCAGCATATATCTAGAGACTTGGCCATGTTTAGGAATATGTCCAATGAGACGGGCTGCAGAGCGCAGAACTCGCTGTAAACACACTATGCGACTAGATGGAAGACCAAAATAAAGCGATGAGCAGTAATCAAGGCGCGCTGTGACGAAGGAGTGAACCAGTGTAGCAGTGACACTGGGCGTTAGCGAACGAGTAACAGTGCGAAGCTGACGCAGCTGGTAGTAGCAGTCCCTAGTAGGACGGTGTATATGTGGAGCAAAAGTAAGCTCCTGGTCGAGCCAAACACCAAGATCACGGACAAGAGTTGAGAAGGTATAGTTGGGGAATTCAATTGCAAGAGCAGTGAGGTCAAGTTTAGCAAGTTGCTGTCGCGTGCCTAGCCAAATAAATTTGCTTTTGGACGGGTTCAAGCGTAGTCGATTTGACGACATCCACGCTTCCATGGCATCTAAAGTCCCACTCATAACCCGGACTGTTGGGATGGCATTGGTAGAGAGGCAATGCATGTATGCTTGGACATCATCAGCATATTGCTGACTTAGAACTGCATGTGCAGCCAGAAGCGTCGAAAGACCAGAGGTGTAGATGATGTATAAAATAGGTCCTAGGACGGAGCCTTGGGGCAACCCGTGCCGTGCAGGGACCCATGAAGACCTAGTGGTGCCATGGATCACACAGAGGGAACGTTCATAAAGGAATGAGTTTATCCATTCATAAAAGTCTCCAGAAAGGCCAAATGAAACACGCAACCGTTCTAGCAAGATCTCATGGTCTACAGTGTCGAATGCAGCACTGACGTCAAAGAGTGCTAGTAGTGTGAGTTGGGCCCTGTCAATCGCTCCGTAGATGTCTGAGAGAAGCCGAAGCAGGAGTGTCTCAGTTGAATGGAATCTCCTGAAACCCGATTGACTTGACGGCAGAAGATTATTCTTCTCTAAGTAAGCGACGAGCTGCATAGCGACGACTCTTTCGATGATTTTAGAGAGAAAGGTGACATTTGCTATCGGTCTGTAATTCGTAGGGACATCCGGATCCAGACTATCACTCTTTAAGGCAGGAATCAGGATTGATCTCTTCTGCGTCGGCGGTAAGTCGCATTCCTGAAGAGAGCGATTACCGAGTGTTGTGAGAAGGGGGAGCAGGATATCGATGAATTCCTGGAGTAAGAAGGTGGGAATAGGATCCAGTTCGCAAGACTTGGGTGGCGATGAAAGGATAATGCGGCGTAATTCGTCACTAGTAACCGCATTCTGGACAGATAGATGACAGTCAGTAGGGGGGTGATAGGGTGGCGGCGAACTAGCTGTTGATTGGCGGATGTCGGAGATCTTGGTGTCGAACGAGGTCAATAAGTCGCTCGCTGTAAAGGTTGAAGTGGTCAAAGGACGATTGGGCTGGCGGCGGCCAAGGAGCGCATTGAAAGCAGCCCACATTCGCTTCGGCTCCCCAACATGAGAAGCAATCTTCGCTTCCCAATACGCCCTTTCCTTTTCACGGTACTGCCGCTGCATGTTACGGACATACTGGACCCAGGTAGACCGGTCCGAGGGCAGACTGGTGCGCCTGTGTCGGCGCTCTAATCGGCGAGCCTGTATATATGTATATATATATATATATATATATAGGCCACTATATATATATATTTATATATTGAGTAAGTAAGTAGCCTTTATTTTTATCTGACAAGCGCACATGCATTACTTGCATACAATGATTACATTCGTTTCTAAAATAAACTATGATAGATTATAAAGTCACACACAAAAGATACATCGATTAACAAAACTATACTTTTTAACAATTTAGATTTAACAAAAGGCAGCATGAATTGATGCTCTCATTTGCGAAGTGAGTACTTGTCCTCACGAGGAGGTGGCAAGAGCTGATGAATCCAGTGGCCAAAGAACTGCGATTTCTGGAAGACCTTCCTGTCTGCTCGAGCGATCAGCTCTTCTGCAGTATGGATCGTCTCGCATAATTATTTGCCAACTGCGAGCCTTTTTCAGAGCTGCATTAATGCGCACAATATCATGAAAGTAAGCATATAGGAACACGTGATTCTTGAAACAACTGTCTCTTGAAAAATGACGTCCAGCTTTGAGATGTGTAGACCCTGCTGCCTTTACTGGGTGAGGAGAAAGTATCGCTGCAGGTTTATTAGACTGAGAATCTAGTTGACTTGGTTTGAAAAAGAAAAGTTAGATCGTTGCATAAATTCCAAGCAGCTTGACAATATCCAGCTGCTCAATACCGGGTAGGTGCAGACATTGGTCTTAAGGACGCTCGATAACAGGCGGCCTAAAAATTATCTCCTTCCTTTTAGGAGAAGTTTATGTTGAGTTAATTGAAGGTGGCCCACAGCTTAATATTGTCAATTTCTGCATTGAGCCAAATGCTTGCGGTGTCCGGATACAGTAGACTTAAGTCATCAGCATATTCACACATGTGGTTGTTGTCACATAAAGTGCAGAGAGCTGCGATGAATATCATAAACAGAACTGGCCAAAGCCCAGATCCTAGCACAATACTTTGGGTAACTGGCTACCAGTTGAATAGTTTTCCGTCTAATTTAACAGCCTGCATTCGACCGCTTAAGAAGTAATCTATTCATATAAAAATGTTAGGAGAAATATTGAGAGCTCGCACTTCTGGAGGAGAATGAGGCGATTGATGGAGTCGAATGCCTTTGAAAAGTCAATAAGGAGACAACGAACGTAGGTGTTATGTTCAAGAAGTGTTGCTATTTGGTATAAGATATAGACAAGGGCACACTTAGTTCTTCCAGTAGGACGAAAAGCGAACTGATCAGACAAAACATGCTGAGGAATAGCAGGAGGCAAGAAGCGATGCACAACAATTTTTTCAACTATTCTATAGAAAGGATCGGAATGACTTATATGGGTCGTAAATCCGTAAGACCATGCAGCAGTTGACGTTACATAAGGGATTGGGGTAACAACACATTATTCACGCACACACACACACACACACACACACACACACACACACACACACACACACACACACACACACACACACACATGTATATACATTATATATGTGTGTGAACTAGGCCCTATGTGTTGTTGGAGCACACTAGACACCATAATTCATGTATAAAGGGGTCTTGTGTGCTCCAGTTTGACCCAGTTAACTTGTTCTACCCTGGCATGGTTTTGACCTTTTCAGCAGTCTATTAAGTTGAGATGTTTCAACGGTGTTGATAACAATTATGATCATAATTATGACTGCGACGATCTTGATCAAGATGGTAGTGGGGGTGGTAGCAGTAGTGGTGGTGATCGACGTGCCAGTGGTGGCGGAGCAGTTATGAAAAAGGATTGGTGGTGGAAGTGGTAGTTGATGTGGCAGTGTTGCTGAGCGAGGTAAGGTAGTGGAGATGGTAATGGTGGTGAAGCATTGGAGATGGCAGCGGATGTGGAGATGGTAGTGGATGCGGTAGTAGTGGTGGCGGTGGTATTGAAAATGACAGTTATGATGATGATCGTTTGTAGGCTTGATAATGCTGCTGCTGAGGATGACGACGACGACGATGATGATGATGATGACGACGACGATGACGATGATGATGATGATGATGATGATGATGATCATGTTGATGATGATGATGATTAGATAAATTATGATAATTTTGCCAGTGGTAGAAATAATGATGAATCGGGTGATGTTGTGCATGTGTAGCTGTATCCGAAGGGTGCTCCAAGATACGAGGTGCCTCGCAGTATCCTTGATATCGTTCTGCCTGGTCTTCGGCCTGGAGCTCCAACGTCCTATACCTTCAACATCACGAGCTTCGATCCGTTTGCCTTTCAGATCATACGAAAGAGCACGGGCACCGTCCTGTGAGTATCTCTCTCTGTGTGTCTGTATGTCTCTATGTCTGTCTGCCTATACTTGAATTTATTATTTTGTCTGTATTTCTGTCTGTGTATCTATCCATCCAACCATCGATGCATCTACCCATCCAACCATCTAGCTATTCATCCAGCCAACCATTTATCAATCTATACATCCATCCATCTTTCCATCCATACATACATCCATCCTTCCATCCATCCTTACATCCATCCATTCAGTCATCCATCAATCCATCCATCCATACATCCATCCAGTCATCCATCCATCCATCCAGTCATCCATCCATCTATTCATCCATTCATCCATCCATCGATCCATCCATCCGTCCATCCAATCAACCATCCATCCATACAGTCATCCATACATCCATCCATTCAACCATTCGTCAATCCATCCATTAAAGCATGAATGCTACCTGTGAATATTCCCTGGCTTTACTTCCTGGCTTGTTTGCTGGCTTCCTTACTTGCTGCCTGACCTCTGTTCTGGACTTCAGTTGATAACATATCAAAGAACAAATATGCGAATCAGACAACTCCTTGAGATTGCGAACCACTTGATTTAGAAATATACAACATTTGAAAAGTATTTACAAGATGATCCTATCTAATTAAGGCCAACTGTAGTATATTGTGCATTAATCGTCTGTTTAGGGACACTTTATAAGCTAGAGTGGGCATTGTTAGGATTTTTGTAATAATATCATTATTATTAGGTGGCGGTAGTAGTAGTAGTAGTAGTAGTGGTAGTAGTAGTAGTAGAAGTAGTAGTAGTAGTAGTAGTAGTAGTAGTAATAGTAGTAGTAGTTAGTTGTAGTAGTAGTAGTAGCAGCAGTAGTGGTGGTAGTAGTAGTAGCAATAGTAGTAGGAGTAGTAGTTGTAGTAGTAGTAGTAGTAGTAGTAGTAGTAGTAGTAGTAGTAGTAGTAGTAGTAGTAGTAGTAGTAGTAGTAGTAGTAGTAGTAGTAGCAGTAGTAGTAGTAGTAGTAGTAGTAGTAGTGGTAATAGTAGGAGTAGTTGTAGTAGTAGTAGTAGTAGTAGTAGTAGTAGTAGTAGTAGTAGTAGTAGTAGTAGTAGTAGTAGTAGTAGTAGTAGTAGTAGTAGTAGTAGTAGTAGTAGTAGTAGTAGTAGTAGTAGTAGTAGTAGTAGTAGTAGTAGTAGTAGTAGTAGTAGTAGTAGTAGTAGTAGTAGTATTTTATATCCCCAGGGTATAAATGATCCCTCGCGAAAAAGACATTATTATGAATATATTGAATTTATGCACATCAAAGGTAAGTGGATCTGAATATGAAGTGCTGAGCAATTGTTAGTGAAAGACTTGCTCAAGGTCCCTACTCGGTAACCGTTTCAGACTCTCAGAGGAACCTGTACTCTCCCAATTAGCCTACAAGCCGATCACTCTTAACCACTCTTAACCAATCTTAACCAATCTCTTGCCAAGCCCCATGTATTTATCAAGGGTGCGTTATAAAGGACTGTTTTCGAAATTGAATTTGTGACTTTAACAGTATCGTTTTACCAGTGCTTTTGACACTTTAAAGGCGGTGTTTTGAATGTCTGAATATATACAGATATACATGCGTGATAGAAGAAATGTTGGCAAGCCTCACTAATTGCCTATTTCAGCCCCAATTTAGTTAATTTCAGTTGCTGATTTTGGTCAGGATAAAAGATAAATGTAAATTTAGACGCTTTTCTTTAGCGACCTTTGGCCTCGACTCTTCTCATTTTTCAATGAATTGATCGAGTGAGATCCTTCATCACGGCTGCCCGTTTGAATGGGTGCCACGCCTTTAAGGTCCCGTGCTAATCCGAGATTCAAATCTCATAAATAAGCCCCCATCGGTATACTTACCAGCTTCCTTACACACATAGGTGCGTGGCAGCGTGGGACGTTCACTCAAACCAATGTAGCTAACAGGGCCAGCAGATACCGTTGTGACCCCTTTCACTTGCCTGCTATGGTCATATCTTGCACTATTTATTCTGTTGCTTATCGGACCTAGGTGATCACGCTCGTTCCCTCGGCTGTCCGGGGTGCAACGTAAAGGTTTCTCTGGGTATGATCGATGTATTTGGAACAGATCGTCACATATTCGAGCTCAGGTGACCCTGGGAGGCAAGGTTGCTGTGTGACACGAGAGTCAATAAATAGGTTAGGATTCTCGCCTAGTAACGCGGAGAGTACGGGTTCGATCCTCCTTCTCTGAGACGGTTACTGTGCAGGGACCTTGAGCAAGTCCTTCAATCACATAATGTTCTATGACATCGATGATCTGTTGTATGGTCGTGCGTGCACCACTTCTGAACTTTGGAAGGAGGGCAAGAACAAAATGCAGTTGTATTGTATTGTTCAACTCATTGTCTTAAGACTCGCATGTGTCCTTGGGGGCTGTCATCATTCCTCGAGAGGAACAATATAAATCGACGATAGGCCCTATTGGAATTTGGCCAAAGAATTGTTTATAAGGAGGTTCGGGTACAAGTGACGCTTAATCTGATTGTGTTTTATTACTGCTGTAGATAACTTAATTAATGGCTAATATAATTTAGTTAATTAAATTCACGACTAAGTTAATGAAATTGGATTTCGTTTAGTTTTACGACGACTATATTTGCATATAATATATGAGCAGTGAACAGCAGACTCTTCAAGATGGAGACTAACCTCAGGTGTCTATAGGATTTTGGGAACACAGTTCCCGATTGGTTAGAGTCCTTGCCTTGTAACGCAGAGAGCATGGGTTCGATCCTCCTCCCCTGAGACGGTTACTGTGTAGGGACCTTGAGCAAGTTACATAGGGGTTATGTTCTAACTGACAGTTGTATTTGCAACTATTAGTGCTTTATCGATTGATGCTTTAGGTAGTGGCGCTTAATATATGCGTAATGATAATATGTTAAATAGACAGTGCTGCACTTGTCGTCCTTAGAAGATAATTGAATAATATTATCAAGGCGGAATTGGACGTAGAGGTAATTGAAACGGCCAATAAATAAACTGTTAAAGATGTTCACCGTATTTGCAAGTGGGTTTGAAGCCAAGGCAAAGAGGACAATAAAAGATGATTATTTATTTGATCAGACCTTTCAACCAGACCAAATGGTTAACGACATCGCAGCGTTAAACAGGATAATTAAAAACGTTTTCGTACTGATTTTATTAATGTATTCGTAATCGTAAACTCCAAAGATCCGAGGTTGCCAGAGAGACCAGAGAGAGACAGACAGACAGACAGACAGACAGACAGACAGACAGACAGACAGACAGACAGACAGACAGACAGACAGACAGACAGAGACAGACAGAGACAGACAGACAGACAGACAGAGACAGACAGAGACAGACAGACAGGGAGAGACAGAGAGAGACAGAGAGATAGAGAGAGACAAACAGAGAGACAGAGAAACAGAGAGACAGAGAGAAGAGGCATAGGTGCTGTTAAGGCGGTTCTCGTTGAGAGAAGAAGAGTTCTGATTTCCATGAGGTTTTACCTGCTCATCCCATACAGGGCAGAAATTCGTGTCTAGATTTCAATCTGCGCCCTTTGCCAACCCAGCTATAATGAGTACACTGATCGTATAATGTCGGTGGGAAGGTCAGACAGCGAGGGAGAGGACCGGCCATCTGCCCTCATGCCGAGGCTAAGAAAATGAAGTCGCTAACACTTCGTATCCATGGCTGTCTCTCGGGTTTAGCTTATAAGGAGGTGCTCTTCGTCTCTTCTTTACCTGCTTTATAACCGTTTTTAAGGATCAGTTTCACTTTGGAGGTTACTAAACAGTGATAATAATTGAGACAAATTGAGTAAAAAATAAATTATGAAAATTGGGGTGAGTACGATGATTGACCGTTTAATTGTCTGTATGATGCAACATTTTCTGTACAGTTTGAAAACCTGGAAACATGAAATAACGATAATCAATAATATCTATAATAGTAATCAAAACTAGTAATTAAAAGAGTTGATGAGAGGAGGACTGAATTGTAACCTAAAGAAATGAATGGTGAAAACAATCGTATGGAGTGTGGAAGGCCTACTGTATGGTTCTGAAATAATAAACCCTCAGAAAGGAGGACATCAAAAGGTTAGAGGCGTATGAGATGTGGGTATACGGCGCGGGATGGAAAAAGTTACATGGACGAGCATAAAACAAAAGAAGAGGCTCTAGAAAAGGTGGGAGACGTGGGAATGGGAAGATCTCTGATGGAAACAATAAGAGCAGGGGGTTCACAACCTTTTCTATGCTATGCACCCTAGGAAATGTTTGATTAATGTTCTCAACGTCTACAAAACTAATATCACATCTGAAGATGAATAAATCAAATTTCTATTTTTGAACCACAGATTGAACCACATACACTTATACAGTAGTGGGGTGAACAATTTGAACTAAATTTTTTTAACTCAGTGCATAAAATGCAAATATAAATTAAGCAATTAGAAGAAATTGTAAACAGTAAAAAAACAATACAATAGTAACATACTTTCCCTCTTTGTCGCACTCCCTGAAATGCCATCTCGCACCGCATGGGATGCGGCAACCCCAGGTTGGGAACCTCTGAATAAGATTGAGACAGAGGAAGCGAATTGGTCACATACGGAGAGGGTATTCCCTTTGAGAACTATCGTGGAGGGAAGAACTTAGGGAGACATCGACGGAAGCTGCTGGACTGGATGGTGACCAAAGGATGCAGAAAACTGCACGAAAACGCCCAATGTCAAGAGGAGTGGCGTCATTGAATCAGATGGCAGAGAACTTGAAGAAGAAGAGAGAATCAGGGCCGGCCCTAGTCCAAATGGCGCCCAAGGCAAAGCATACATTTGTCATCCTAGATCTGACCCCTCTCCACGTCACAACCCAATGAGGAACCAGTCAGAACATTACGCTGAACTTAATAAATAAAAAAATAATCATTGTAACTGAAAAAATGGCTAAAAAGTGAAAAACATAAAACTGTTAAAACACATTTCTTTAAATGGCGCCTCTTAGATTTTGACGCCCCAGGCAACTAGGCCTACCTGGGGCCGGCCCTGGAGAGAACAGTAATGAACTTTCTAAATCATTTTGTTGTGTGATCAGATGGGATACAAACGTCGGTGGCACTGTCGTTTCGGATCAGTATTTATCGATCTCGACCCGCCTTCCATCTGCCAACATCTACGGTTTTGGAGAAAACGTTCACAACTCGTTTCGTCATGACTTCAACTACACTACCTGGCCATTGTTCGCAAGAGATCAGTGGACTTCACAAGGGGTAGGTCAACCTGGCTACTGCTGCTGCTGCTTGGCAAGAATCACTGGGTTGAGAAAGGGTTTGGTCAGCGTGACTACTGTTTAGCAAGGAATGATGGGTTGCTAAAAAGGTAGAGGTAACTTTGATTTCTGTTTGGTGAGGGTTTCTGGGTTTAGAACGGGTTGGCTCAATTTGACTACGGTACTGTTTAGCAGGGACTGATGGGCTGATAAAGTAGTAGAGGTAACTTTGGTTGTTGTTTGGCGAGGGTTTCTGGATTGAGAAAGGGTTGACTCAATACTACTGTGTGTCAATGATTATCAGGTAAAGAAATGGTTAGGTCAACTCGGTTACTGTTTGGTATGGCTTATTGGATTGGGATAGGCTAATGGCAGCTTGATGCTGATTGGGAAGATTTATAATATTGCTTTGAGAAAGAGCTATTTGGTTGAGAAAGAGTTAGGACTATGCCTTGACAAGGATGTTTGGGTTGAGAAAGAATCAGATCAACGTGTTTGCTGTTTGGCAGGGATGTTTGAGTTGAGACAGTCAGGTCAACTTGGCGTCCTTTTGTAGGATTGTTGGTTAATTATATATAAGGTTGTTATGAAAGGCACCTGTTTCTATGGCAACCAGGTGGAAAATCACTATGGCGTTCATCCATTCTACACCTGCCTTGAAGAGACTGGAAACAGTCACGGCGTCTTTCTTCTCAACAGCAACGCAATGGGTAGGAAATCTGGCGATGGGTGTAATGATTGATGTGGTGGTGGTGGTGGTGGTGGTGGTGGTGGTGGTGGTCGTGGTGGTGGTGGTGGTGGTGGTGGTGGTGGTGGTGGTGGTGGTGGTGGTGGTGGTGGTGGTGGTGGTGGTGGTGGTGGTGGTGGTGGTGGTGGTGGTGGTGGTGGTGGTGGTGGTGGTGGTGGTGGTGGTGGTGGTGGTGGTGGTGGTGGTGGTGGTGGTGGTGGTGGTGGTGGTGGTGGTGGTGGTGGTGGTGGTGGTGGTGGTGGTGGAGGTGGCATATTTCCGTGTGCATACAGAGTGTAGAGAAAGTATCCTACTGCATCGTTAGGCCCTGTGTTTACTTTCAACTCAGCATAGATGTCAAACCAATGCCCACTTTCACAGATAGAAGCTACAGTTAAGCAAGTAAGTTAAGATGGACGTATTGTAAAGTAAATGGGCATTTATATAGCGCCGACATGATGATTCTCATCGTGTGTTTGTGAATCATGAGGCGAAAGATTGCGAGGGAGGCAAAAAGATGGGGAAGATTTGTTAGAGGGTGAATTAGAAAGAGGGGGCAACTTTGAATAGACTTCATGAAAGGCAATGAAGATCTTTATTTATTTATGACCTTAAGGGACTGTTTTTGATTTTGTTCTTCTTCTTATTGCCGACTTAGATGTTGACGTGGTTGTCATCTTTTGTTTTTCTGCTGCAGATTATTCATTCACTCCGTTGCCAATGTTGACCTATCGAACGATCGGAGGAGTTCTCGATTTCTATGTCTTCCTTGGACCAACGCCGGAGAATGTCGTCCAACAGTACACAGGAGTACGATCAATAAGACACTGCAATACACATGGGTTATGGTGCTATATAAATGTGTTCAAATGCATGCATACCCAGTACATACGCATATGTAGCATAACTTATTATTATAATTATTATGCATTTATTAAGAGCCACTATCTGATGACCAAGCATCAACATGGCCCTGAGTAATTGTGAGTGGAGGACTCGTTCAAGGGCCCTACACAGTAACCGTCTCGGGGGAGGAGGATCGAAACCGTACACTCCGTGTTGCAATACCACCGTGTTCTATAACTGGATTTTCTGTTCCCTGACCTAACAGATCTCAAGCCCTGGATTGTGATGCTTGAACTTGAGGCTTCTGACTGTACTCTGAATGAATGAATAAACAACTTTCTGAGTATCCGTATTTTGGGTATTGCTTATATACATGTACAACATTGTACATACATACATGCACACATACACGCATAGCTACATATATACATACATGCATAGTCATACATACACACATGCACACATACATACATACATACATACATACATACATATATACGTACATACATGCATCCACAATACATACATACACACACATACATACATACATTCATGCACACATAAATACATGTCCAAGTGATTTAAGGATTTATTGCTGTTATTTGTTTGAAAAGTTGATTGGACGAGCATACATGCCGCCATATTGGGCGCTGGGATTCCAACTCTGTCGCTATGGTTACAACACCATAGAGAAGATGCAGGATGCTGTCAATCGGACAAACACAGCAGGAATTCCGCAGGTAGGGCTATCTAATGCTCCCCGCCCCATCAGATCCTAGATGTGAAGCGATTGCTTGTGAAGGACTCGCTCAAGGTCCTTACACATCAACCGTCTGAGATGAGGTTCAAACCCGTAGAATTAGCGTTACAAGGCGAGCAACTGTACCAGTTGGACTCTCTGCCCTACATTAGATTACAGGCGTGAAGCGATTGCAAGGGAAAGACTTGTTCAGGATTCCTGTACATTTACCATATGAGATGAGGATCGAACCCATATCCTCCATGTTACAAGCCGAGATCCCTTACCAACTGTAATGTAATCATAGATTTATATAGCGCCTCTTCAAGAAAAACTCATCAGAGGCGCTCTCGACCTAACGATGGAAAACCAGGATCGAATAGAATGGTTTTCAATCGCTTACGGAATAGCGGTAAAGAATGTCCAAGGAGCTCATGTCATAAGATGCAAGGTAACCTATTCAGAAAGTTGGACCAACCACAGCGAAGCTCCTGTGCTGTACTATGGCTGTTCTGGTTTAGATAACAACCGGAACAATCAATTAGCAACAGTGTTTGTTCATTATTAAGTTCATTGTTTAATTGATCTGTTTTTGCAGGACATTCAATATGCAGACATTGATCACATGAACCAGAGTATGATCTTCACGGTCGACGATCTCAATTTCCACGGCCTGGCTGAATATTTCACTGAGCTACGCAACAACGGAATGCGCACCATCATCATTCTCGTAAGGAGAGCCTAGGAAAAGGAGCTACATAATTAGGCCTGGTTCCAGTATTAAGCAGTGGGAGATGGTTTGGAAAGGAGTTGACTTATCAATCAATCAATCAATCAATCAATCAATTTTTATTGCAACGATATAACATACATCAGTTCAACATTATGTTACCAGAAAACGTTGACAAAGGGAAGGCCCAGAAGGGATGGAAATCCCGCTAATAGGGACACCCAATTTTGTAAGTTAATTACGTTGAAGATAGAGGTTCGATTGAGATACACAGTGATAAGCTTAACTAAGTGATTAAACAGAGGTATTCATAAGCATACAAAAAAAGTGAACAGTGATTTGATTATGAACATTATAGTCTTAGATTAACAGTTGCAAGACGGCATGTAATCCAGTTTAAAACAGTTCCATGAATTGTCATTAATTAATCCATCCGTTAATTGAGAACGCAATAGTTTTTTAAAAAGACGAAGATTTGGGACCAGTTGAATATTTGTGGGAACACAGCTCCAGATCAGGGGACCATTGTATTTAGTTGAGAAACGGCGAATATTTGATCTAGCAAAAATAGTGCGATAGGATTTTGCTGCTCTGGTATTATGAAAGTGATATTCAGCACCAATGTTGTAATAGTGAGTAAACCTTGGGGGTAAGAGGGCATGGGTGAATTGATACATAAAGATGGCTGTCTGAAAGTATCTTATTTGATGGAATTTGAGCAGTTTAAGTTCTACAAAAATAGGGTCAGTATGTGAACAGTAAGGAACCCCAGCAATTATTCGGATTGCTCTTTTCTGTAGCGTCACCAGTTTTTTTACTCTGGATTCATACGTAGAGGCCCATATCATGTTACAGAACATTAAGTACGGATAAATTAAAGAGTAATATAAAGTAAGGCGAATACAGAGGGGAAGTAAAAATGATGCTCGACCAAGTATTCCAACATTTTTTGCAACCTTGGCCGTTATAATTCTGATGTGTTCTTTCCACGTTAGATGACTATCAACAACTACACCAAGGAACCTTGTGGAATTTTCTTGAGAGATTGGAATATCGTTTATGTTTACTAATGCAGCAATATTTTGGGGGCACATTTTCCTGTGGGATCTAAATATAATAAAATTTGTTTTTTGCAAATTTAAGGAAAGCTTATTTGCAGTAAACCAATCCGCCACTGCCATCAACTCAGCGTTAACAGTCTGGATTAGAGATTGGTAGGATCTATTAGAGTAAAAAACATTTGTATCATCGGCAAATAAAATGAAGGATAGAATAGAGGAGGTGTTGGGGAGGTCGTTTACATACACAAGGAAAAGTAGGGGCCCAAGAATTGATCCTTGGGGAACCCCATATTTAATTAATTCAAAGTGAGATATAATACCATTGATAGATACACATTGGGAACGATTAGTAAGATAACTCTTAAACCAGTCCAACTGATTCCCTCTAATTCCGTAAGTTGTTAATTTTTGAATTAGAATATTGTGATTTACAGCATCAAAAGCCTTAGCAATGTCAAAGAATATACCAATGGAGTATTCATTTTTTTCAAAGGAAGTAGAATTTTTTTCATACATCTCCATTAGGGCCATGGACGGTGAAAGGCCAGCCCGAAAACCATATTGAGATGGTCCCAAACTGTTAGTCTTTACAAGAAATGTATTAAGTCTGTCATACATAATCTTTTCATAATATTTTGAAAAAATTGGGAGGATAGAAATTGGTCGGTAATTTGTTGGGTCATCCTTTTCACCCTTTTTAAAAATTGGTATAACTTTTGCTATCTTGATTTTCTGAGGAACAACACCTGAGGTAAGAGAGCAGTTTATAATTTCGGCTAGTACAGGGGCAATGAACGAAAAGGAGGCAGTAACAATTTTAGGATTTAGATCATCAATACCAGTGCTATACGTAGGGTGGAAGGAATGGCTAAGCATGAGTAGCTCCTCTGCAGTGGTAGGAATTACTCCAAAGGAGCAAGGGAGAGGAGGGTTTAAATATTTACTAAATGAATTTATAGATGGCTTAATTTTATCAGATAAAGTTTGAGCAATATTTGAAAGTACTCATTAAAAATATTTGCTATGTCATAGGAATTTGTAATATTAGTTCCATTAGTTTTAAGAGATTCTATTTTGACATTTCGTTCATCCTTTTTAATAATGGAACGTATAAGAGTCCATATGTTTCTAATGTTATAAAAATGCAATTAAAATGAACTACAATTTTAAAATATTTTAGATTAAAAAATCATAAAGCTCTTTATGTATGTACTATTGTACATGTATACTACTGTTGATGCAACATAACTATTTACATTACTATTAATATTTTAATTAACTGTATACGATAGGAATAGTCTAATAATATGTCGATGTCGATTTAAATTTTTGAATTCTATGGGCCAGGTTGTGCTTGGCCCCTTGCATGATTGAAATGGCAAGGCCCATAAAATGGTCCCCGTCCGCCTGTGGTAATCGCTGAGTACATTAGTTCTAGTGTAGATGTTGTTGGCTGTTGTTAGGACCCATGCATGGTTACCAATGTGTCGGACTACGAACCGTTTCATCTCGGACTTCAGAACGACATCTTCATCAAATGGCCGAGTCAGGCAGTCATGCCACCCGAAGACTTTGCTGTCACCAACTCCACAACGCTGCTCGGCTATGTAAGTCCATTGTCTTAACCACGAACTCTGAATCAAACAAAAATGTTCGCACTTCAATTGTTAGAACTTAGAAGATTACATTCTAATTGAGTTTGGCTATATGAACTAAATCAACGGCCTCATTCTGCTGCTTCGCTGCGTCATCTCCGATCTTCTGATCGTCTTGACCTCTAAGTTCCTCGTGTCAGGACTACTATGGCTCAATCCAGATCCTTTGCCTGCATAGGTCCCTCACTTTGGAACCGACTTCCTCCTTCTGTCCACACCACCATTCTCTCTGGTAGCGTTGCTTCTTCCTTTTCTCACCTTAAATCCTGCTTTTTCTCTCGGGGTCTCGCGCACTGGGAGCGCCTCTGAATGGTCTATACCGCGAGGGACGCTTTATAAATGCCCATATACAATACAATACAATACATGAGTATATTTGGAAAACTTTAAGGTTCTCTGAATATTCTAATTGTTCTAGGGTGTTCTAGATGGTCTTATGTGCTTGCAAAAAACTCTTGGGCGGTGGTTACACTTTGCTTAGAGAAAACTTTTCCCATGCCACCGTGGGACACACTAATAAAGACGCAACGACCAATTCTCTACCGTGCCTCACTCTCAGTACTTATTGAATACCTTTGTTGTAGGTTTGGCCGAAGGGCAAAGTCGCATTTCCGGATTTCTTTCTCAATCGAACACATGACGTTTGGTCGAAGTTGATCGAAGATCACTTCAAAGTCCTTCCGTTTGACGGCCTGTGGATCGTAAGAACCTTCACATACCTTATCTTCAGCTTATATTTATCTATCTTCATATTTAAAATATGCCTTATGGCTACTCCCAGAGAAGGACAGAGGAAGTGGATTGGTCAAAATACAGAGAGGGAATTCCCTGTTGAGAACCATCATGCAGAGACGAATGGAGGGATAGAGAACGAGAGGAAGACCTAGACGAAAGTTGCAGGACTGGATAATGGTGGGTGGATAGAGCAAACTGACGGAGAAGGCCCAGCATCGAGAGCATTGGCGTCACTGGACTTGGGCCTACCTAAAGACAGAAAACTTGAAGAGGAGAAGAATATATTTAAAACACGTAGTTTATGTAATTCTCTGCAAGTGCGAAGTGCTGCACAAACGCCATTTCAGAGCAACCAGCTTATGCACCAGCACTATATCATATCAAGTGTGCAAGAGGCAGGTTGCTTGATTGGTTTTTGGGTATACGTGGTCCGAAAAGCACTCATTTCGTGCGCAAGGTCGGCGTATCCGAATCTTGGTTGAATATAGACATGGTTATTCGCTTGGAACCGTTTGTTTTGTTCTTTCGTAAACTATTACCTGTGTCTTCCAACTGAATCTATTCGAATACCGTAGCCTAATTGCCGGATGTTTTTAATATAAAGGCACGAAAATGAGGGAACATCCAGGCAGCGTTGTAAATGATTTCGCCGCTCGGGTGTTCTCGTACGGATTACCAGTTGGGCATGATTGAACTTGAAGTGACCTTCAACTTTTGCCTTGTGATTTATTTTAGCGGCGCTATAGAAGTCAATAGATTTGATTTGATTACACAGATGTATAGATGAATCCCAGGATCTTCATCTAGATTTTCATCTTCTGTTTAAGGATATGAATGAACCAGCGAACTTTGGAACGAATGAGGAACGCCCTTGGAACTGGCCAGTGTACGCTAAGCCATACTGGAGCCTCAAGTGCCCCGTTGGACCACTCGATGACCCACCGTATAGAACCAGTACGTACAGCGACTCTCAAAGGAGCTATAAAACTGTTTAGATTCATACACGCCTGCATGCATCCATGCATACATACTACACACATACACACACACACACACACACATCCATACACACATACATAGTTACATACATACATACACACATACATACATACATACATACACACATACATACATAAACACATACATGCGTACATACATGAGTTAATGCATACATTGCTTGTACATCTGAGTAACTATATAAAATATTGTTAATTAATTAATTAATTATGCATGCATGCATGAGAGCATAGTTCGAGAATTCGCATTTTACGAATTTTAAGAATTTTAAAAATTCACGAACTTTAACGAATTTTAAAACTGCAGTTTTAAAATTCGTTAAAATTCGTGAAATAATAAAATAATAGAATTCTTTGCTATGGAATGCGAATTTTATTATTTACTTACTTTTCAGCTTTTTAACCAAGTAAATGTCAGCCGTAAAAGATAGCTGACTAGCAACACAGTAGTACCCTATATTGAGTTACTGTTCTACTTGGAGTCTTGAACTTCGATTTCAATCATAGTTGGGGTGTGTGACTGTGAGTGTCAGTCAGCAGAACGAAACACCACCAGAGCCCTAGCTACAGTGTGACCAGTCAGTCACTAACACACAGCTTGCAACCAAACATGGTTAAAAAGGGTTGGCAACGTTCACCGAGCTGTGTCCTCTACTTCATCGTTCTCTGATTCTGAGTCAGGAACAGTCCACTGCTCCCACTCGACTAGGACTATTGGTCATAGGCTTATTGGTCATAGGCTGATTGGTCATAGGCTTATTGGTCATCGGACTATTGGTCATACGTTAAGGCTTTGAAAGGACTAGGCGTAGTTACTAACAAAAACGTTATGTGTTCTAAAAATATTAAGAAATCTAATGAGTACATCGAATCTAATAATAAAAAAAGCTACATAATGTGTAAGTGCTCAGTCTGCGTTGCCTCCATGGTTATGCTCTCCCTTGTTGATTCGTACGAGTTCACCCCGTTGGAAACGACACGCGGAGCACTTAAGAGTGCGCACAAAGCTGCACTGCCACACTGTTTCGCCTTCTTGAGTCATACGGTGCTTGCAGCATTCGTATCCGTTCAATATACCGGTATATACGTTGGCTTTCCCCGCTTGGAGATGCCAAGTTCGCCTTCTGTGTTCATAGCTAAAATTACTTTGCAACGTAGATCTTACTAAAAACTTTTGTACTGCCTTATGTTTCTTGTTTCAGTCCTATTTATACCAGAGTTACATACGGCTATTTGATAGCGATTTCATTATTAACGTTGAAATAGTGTCAATTAGTGCAGGGCCTACTATCCCCCCCTGTAAGCTGGAAGCAATCCCCCCTTACTGTAAAACCCTCCCCCTTTTTTCCATCCCCTTCCTCCACTACACCTTCCCACTCCCATCCCATTCCCCACTCAATCCACTCCACTCCCCTTTACCCCTCCTGTACATTCCCCCTCCCCTCCCCTCCCCTCCCCTCCCCTCCTCTTCCCTCCCCTCCCCTCCCCTCCCCTTCCCTCCCCTCCCCTCCCCTTGAAGTGGGGGGTCTGGGGGTCCTCCCCCGGAAAAATTTTGAATTTCTACATTGCCGTAGGCGAGTTTTAGCGCATTTTTGGAGCAAGAAAACTGGCTTTTGAAGACTACATTTTAGTTCAACTGAACTGTTGAATTAATTTCTGCAGGGCTCCCAGTGCACTGTAAAAATTTTATGGTACAAGCTGTAATAAATATGGCACAAAATTTAAGTGCTACAATTGTTGTTGGGTAGCGCAGTGAAAATGGGATTACCAGGTCTTGAAATATTCCTGCAAAATAATTGTCGGCTGGATAACACTGTAGTAGGCAGGGATGGAGCCTTTTACCGCTGCATTACACCAGAAATGTGCATTCATAATGCAATCTTTAAAATCCCCATATATTTGCTGAACAGTGTCCTATATTGCCCAATATTTTAACATGTGTCCCATATTTAGGAAATTTCTAAATCAACAGGATTGTGATTGCTTTTCTTCAATTTTTAAAATACTTTTTGCATCTTTCATCAACAAAAAATAGCAGAACATAATGACCAATAGCTAAAGAAAAACAAGTAATAATGATACACTATAACACTGCTTAGACACTGTACGGTAACCTCAGCAAATATTGCATGGCCCATAATACTGATACATCACAATACAATACTTTAAGAATCATTAGTAATTAGTCACTTTATTAGTCACTAATTATTAGAAATTAGTGACTGTGCCAGGGGGGGAAACTTTTCCCCCCTGGCCCAAATTGGAAGCAGTCTGATTCCTTTCCCCCCTACGTAGTAGGCCCTGAATTAGTGTCACTCGGTACTCTTTATACCTGAGCGGTTCTAGGACTTTATACCTGATCAGTTACATACGGCTAATTGACATTGATTTTATTTATTTTATTCTTTATTTTATTAATTATATGACCGATATATGACCGATAATCCTATGACCAATGGGCCCTATAACCAATCGTCCATATGACCAATAAGCCTTTGACCAATCAGCCTATGACCAATCGTCCATATGACCAATAAGCCTTTGACCAATCAGCCTATGACCAATGGTCCGTATACCTCGACTTTGGTTTCTGTATTCTCGCCATGCAAATGCTCCCGAATTCGGGCAGAACAAGCAACAAATTCCTTGTCACAAAAACAACACTGTATTTTTGGATTACCCTTTCCTTCTCCTCCAAAATTACTACATACTTCCACTCTGGTCCATGTTCTTTCATCCTTAAGAAATTAGATTCTAACTGAATTAACTCGTTACGTAATAAACTTTAATACTGAATTTTACGTTAAATTCTAAGCAGAAGCTTAACAACAAATCATAAAGTCATCACATTTGTTGTTACTGCTTACGCTGTTTTTGCAAAACGCCACTGTCAATGTAAAAAAAGGCCCAACAATGGCCCAACGCATTTTTACGAATTTTAAAATAAACCAAAAATTCGCGTTTTTTACTAATTTTAAAATCGAAAGTCACGAATTCTCGAACTATGCATGAGAGCATTGACTTTGTGTTTATTTTGTGTTTCTGTTCACAGTGGCGGCCTATGTCTACGATAAGGAGGCAATGGCGGCCAATCGCTCTGGTGCGAGGCTTTCGGATAAGACCGTCTGCATGATATCCGTTCAGGGAGAGAATGCCACCTACAGACATTATGACGTCCACAATCTTTACGGGGCCAGTCAAGCGCTACCAACGCTCAAGTGGGTCCTTTCGTAGTTGTTTTACTCAGGCCCGGTTCGTCCATATGGGCAAGTGGGCAGCCGCCCAGGGCCGCCGATTTTTAGGGGCCGCCAATTTTCCATTTTTCAAACAAATTTTAATTATTATTATTCGTAACAGAGGTGAATCACTAATAAAAAAAAGGTCATCAACTTTTTTTGTGCTTAGGGCCGCCGATTTGGCGATTTGCCCAGGGCCGCCAAATGTCTTGAGCCGGGCCTGGTTTTACTTGTGTTTAAAGACACTCGGTTTCAGCCACTCCTAGGTAGCCGTACCGGAACGCCCTGTGAGTTACCTAAAGGGCGCTACACACTGCTCTGATACATACATACATATATACATACATACATCACAAACAAGCATACATATGTATTATTATTATTATTATTATTAGTAGTAGTAGTAGTAGTAGTAGTAGTAGTAGTAGTAGTAGTAGTAGTAGTAGTAGTAGTAGTAGTAGTAGTAGTAGTAGTAGTAGTAGTAGTAGTAGTAGTAGTAGTAGTAGTAGTAGTAGTAGTAGTAGTAGTAGTAGTAGTAGTAGTAGTAGTAGTAGTAGTAGTATAGTAGTAGTTACTGTATTATTATTATTATTATTATTATTATTATTATTATTATTATTATTATTATTATTGTTATTATTATTATTATTATTATTATTATTATTATTATTATTATTATTATTATTATTATTATTATTACCTTGTGGCTGTCCTACATTTCTCATTGTCTGTGGGTGGATGTGTTGGAACCAGGGCGTTGAGGAAGGCGACTGCTGGGGAGAGAGGTATTGTCGTCGGCAGATCCACGTTTCCAGGAACCGGAAGTCACAGCGGACACTGGCTGGGAGACAACTTTTCCGAATGGCCGTACATGAAGGACTCGATCGTTGGAATGCTCGAATTCAACCTTTTCGGATTTCCATATGTAAGGATTCGTTTAAAAATGACAGCCAGCGTGATAGTAGTGCTATGGGAGTTACTTGATTAGACTGCTCAGAGATCATAACTCTCAGTGCCCCAACTGCTGTTACCCAGAGATTGAACCTCTCCTCATGCTTCTCTGACAGAGATATTCAGAAATTTCTATTTTACTAGCACCCCTAGCGACCTATAAAATAAGTAAACTGACCAGAAGGTCTCGGGTGGAAGGTCAGATTGCGGGAGGAAACACAAAAGCACACACTTGACTCCTTACCAATTCGGCAAAGAAGTCGATTTTGTTTGCTCGTGATGGATAAACTGTGATTGTGAATCGCCGTAAAGATCTTTTCTGTCATTTTCTCTCTGTGGCTCTTCCGGATTTGTGTTCTTCATGTGGTCTCTTTGAACAACCCTAAGTTCTGACTTGAAGTATGGCTCACAAATAATGATAGTAATAGAGCTTCTATATTCACACTGTAATACTGATCAAAGCCTCATTTGATGGTCACTGCTAAGCTAAGTAGGTGTCTAAGGTGTGCATGTCAAAGGGGAATTCGACCTATTTAAGAGTCCAGGAAAAGTAAGTAAGTAGCCTTTATTTGCATATGACAAGGTGGGTTATGAATTAGCTCATGCCTACGGTTTTTAATTAGCACTTTAGAAATTTCTAATATCAATGGTAATTAATTGCAAATTTATATAGCGCCAATTCAAGAGAGTCTGAAGATCAGAGGCACTTGTAAGTTTACAATTACAATCACGATTACATTGAGTGGATTTATCTGTCGATTCAAATATGTTATGTTGGGAGTGTTAGGTGGCAGTTCTTCGATGAGATCTTTGTGTTTTTTGCGACAGATTGGTGCTGACATCTGCGGTTTCTTTGGTGACACTACAGCAGAGCTGTGTAAGCGATGGATGCAGCTGGGGGCATTCTATCCGTACTCTCGAAACCACAACCAGATTGATAGCACAGTTGAACAGGTCTTTCATCGTATACATGTACTGCTTTGTCTTGCAAACAATCTGCATCACTGTTTCACCATTACTACCACTGCTACCTCCACCACCACCACCACCGCCACCACCTCCATCACCTCCTCTGCCATCACCTCCATCATCACAACTTTCACCACCATCATCATCGTCATCATCATCATCACCATCATCTTTACGGTGATGTTTTAATCAGAGCGTCATCAGTATTGTCAGCACTATCATCATCATCGTCATGCGCATAATCAGTATCATTATCAGTAAAACGTTCGTAGCCATATACCTCTAGCATTGCCCGAAAATTGTTCATTTCTGATTTTGTTTATTGTTTAGTTTTCAATCGAGTATCTTGTGATGGATGCTTTTATCTTTCTAGGATCCGGCCAATTTCAACGAGGAAGTGACGCGACTGTCACGTGAGGCTCTTCTCATCCGTTACCACCTGCTGCCCTACCTCTACACGCTCTTCCACGCGGTTCACACACGTGGTGGAACTGTTGTTCGGCCTCTCCACCACGAGTAACACAGTTTCAGGACGTTCTATATGGGCAATAAATGAATGCCCAGAACATGTGCTGAATTATAATTAGCATAAAATAATGAATAGTAATAATGTTAGTAATCACAATAATAATCACAATTTAGAAAAATCACACTAATAAATATCACAATAATTAATGTTAATATTGTTTGAAATAGATTAATAAACTTAATATAGATTAGCAGCTTAAACCTCCTCAGAGGATAAAAAGTGCTTTCTGTTGATTATTATTATTAGATTAGATTTATTGATTAAGAGTAGTAATAATATTAAGTATATAATATTGGTTTTATTATGATGTGTTATTAATGATAATATGAGAAGATTGTTCCTTAGTTCAGTTCTATAAAGGAATCTTTTTTAAACCCAGCATCACCTGTCGGTAGTATTGTATTACACCTTTAACACCTGTAAGTAGTATAGTATTACAGTTAACACCTGTAAGTAGTTTTGTATTACTCTGTTAACACCTGTAAGTGGTGGATAAATATTGCCTTAACGGGCATAGGACTTTAATGGTGGTGACAGTGGTTGATGTAATATAGTAACAAACGGGCCATGGCACATTCGGGCACATTCCAGAAATTGGCAAAACTTAGAAAGTAAAAAATAAAAATAAAATTTGAACACTTAATTTAATTTACACTACGAGCGAGGTGACAGTAATTGAATATAACTATAATGATATTAGTTGGAGTTAAAGCTTGTGAACGTAAATATTAGGGGAAGCAATAACGCATGGCCGGAGGTGGCAGATTGTTAAATCCGACCATGGCTCTTGGTGTTTCTCTACAGGTTTCCCAGGGATTCGATAACGTGGGACATTGACAGACAGTTCCTCTGGGGCAGTAGTCTCATGATTGTTCCAATCTTGGAAGAGGTGGGATCATGACTTTTCTGGCTTTTGCTTTTTATTGAAACTCTACCTACCGCTAAGTGAATGACGTGATTTTGAGATATTCCAAAAGATGTATGTATGCAGAAATAATATTTATCAATACTAAATTATTTAATGAGTGAGTTAAGCGGTCGGATGTTCAACTTTTCCATTCTTATCTGCGTTTAATTGTTGTTTAGAATCAGTCTATTCTGAAGTACTACCTTCCAACTGGCCGTTGGTATGACTTCTACACAGTGAGTTCAATTCATTAACTAACTGTTCTAACTGATGTGCAACTGTGCTTCATACGGCGACTGACTAACCACGCCTCCAATTTCTGAGTGGCTCTGCGCATGTTGAAAATTTTCTTAATGATAACAATGATGATGATGGCGATGGTACTTATTGTTATTATTGTCATTTGTATGCATTTATTAAGCGCCACTTTGTGATGACGAAGCATCAATCGATGGTGCTGATAAATTGTGAATGAAGAATTTTTTCTCAAGCAATAGTAGCTTGATACGAAAACACTTGGAGTTAAAACTTTGGAACATAAATATTAGGGGCAGTATAAACACATGGCCTGGATTGGCAGATTGTTAAATCCGTCCACGGGTCTTGGTGTTTCTTTACAGGTTTACAAAGGATTCGACAACGTGGGACATTGACAAACAGCTATACCTGTAATTTATACCTGTAATGTGAACAATGCTTGGAACAGATATTTGCGATACATTTAGTTTCATTATTAACCCTGAGCTTGGGGTTCAGAGGTTCAAATCCCCGCCAGGGCAGAGAGATGTTTAAAGATTAAACAATTGTACATGAACTATAAAAATAATTTTAAAGTACTTGTTTGTTTGACCTTTTCAAGAATGCTAGTATGTCCGGAGGATTGTGGCAGGAGAGGACGGTCATTTCAAATTCATCGATTCCGTTATTTGTTCGAGGAGGAACGATCTTTCCAACACAGGATCCTGCCAACAACACACACTTCAGGTACAGAACATGCAATGCATCTCTAGATAATTAATATAGAACACTTTTAAGCAAAGCTCGAGGGTACGCGTACCCTAAAATAGAATACGTTAAAATACGTACGTACCTTTCAAAAAAATACAATACGCGTATGGTACGTATCATACACGAAAATTTTATTTATGGTGCATTAAGTTCAATGTATGCTGGATAAACATATACCTACAATATAGCATTGCAGCAATTTACTACGCTGTATACTGGGTTGTGATTGTTTGCTTAAATTAAATTGAACATTCTTATGATCAGGCTAAATGCGCAGTGACGTGGTTATTGGTTAACGTATTTTTGTATTGTTTACGTACCCTAAAATAGGGTACGTTAAAAAACGTACGTACCTTTCAAAAAATAGAATACGTATGGTACGTACCCTCGAGCTTTGCTTTTAAGTACATCACAAAAGTGCTGCCTCTAGAGTCTATTAGCCGCGTTGTCTGAGATAAAGTTTATGCTTGCACTTTCTATAAACACCTTAAAACTGTTCTCTTGTGTTGAGGGGGGGGGGCTGGAAGCGCCGCTTGAGGGTTGGACTGGGAGTGCCTTAAAAGGGTTGGACTTGCAGCACCTCTGTAGAGGGTTGGGCTGGGATTGCCTCTCGAGGATTGGACTGGGGGCGCCTCTCGAGGGTTGAGCTGTGAGTGCCTCACGAGGGATGGGCTGGGAACGCCTTTGAGTAGTCATCTTCTGGAGGCGCTGTATAAATGCTCTGAATGTGTGGCTCCCATTCAAGCGGGCAGAGGTAATGAAGGATCTCTCCGAATGAACTCATTGAAAAACTGAGCAGGGCCGAGGCCATTCGATGGTCGCTATAGACACACGTCTACATAATCTACAGTTATGTTTCCATCTGAGAGGAGGAGAAGAATTAGAGTGGAGATCGTTGCCTTATTAGCGCCCCTTGTGGATTCTTTTGATGTTTTAACTGTCTGGTTATACATGTACATACATACATCAAAAGAACAGATTTACCGAACTGTGGATTGCAAATTCTGCAGTAATCGTAAACTCCGAATTTCTAGAGCGCTACTCAGTAGCTAAGCGAGGGGCTTATTATTTTTATTATTATGTTATAACATTATATTCTCAGTTTAAAATCTAAATCAATTTGAATGCGTTCTTCTTTCCGCAGTCGTGTGAATCCTTTCCGATGCCTCGTGTATCTTGACGCAGACGATGGAAAAGCGACCGGAGAACTCTTCTGGGATGATGGGGTTAGCATAGGTGTGTCAACTTATGTGCTACCCTTTTCTCAACCCATTACCACTCTTATTCGTCATCATCATTATCAGTTCCTGACGCTAGCCAGTTGGCGGCGATGGGTACGAATAAATTATATCCATTGTCCTCGGTCATTTGTCAAGTCCATTGCCCTTTTTAGTGTTAGTCCAAGTGATGTTATATCCTCATTCTATATTGTCTATCCAGCGTAGTCTTGGTCTGCCTTTGTTTCTTTTTCCATCGAATCGCGCATGTAGTGCATTGTGTGGGATTCGGTCAAACTGGCATTCTCTGAACGTGTCCAAACCATCGGAGTCTTCGTTGAATGAGTTTTTCTTAATATTACCATTACCTGTATTTAATCATCTTCTATAGCACCACTGACAGGTGATAAGCTTTAATTTGATGGGACAAAGCATTGGTACGGAAAAGAGATTCAAAATGAGCGTCTCGTGCAGTGAGAACTTATAATACGTGCAGGGTGAGAATTGTCGGGGGGGTTGGGGGTGGTTTAACCCCCCCAGTCTTTCTTAGGACCCCATAGTAAAGTCTTTATGGCACACCCCAACTCCACGTAAATCAAAGTCAAACCCCCCCCCCCAGTCTTTTTCCTACAATTCTCATACTGAATACGTGTTTTGTTAAATTACATTGTTTGTTGCTCTTCTCCAGACACTTACGCGACTGGGAACTACTATTCAGCTCACATGGACGCCATGAAGGTCAGGCAGTTGCTTACTTAGTGTGCATGCAGTACTAAGGCGTTATGCAAATAATCTACTATTATGAGACTAACTTTAATTAATTCCCGTTTTAAATATAGGACAAGAGTGAGTCATCAAACTCATCATTGATAAAGATATTGATGATGATGGTGGCGGTAGTGATGACGATGATGATGATAATGACGATGATGATTTTCGTGGTGTTGGTGTTGTTGTTGTTGATGGTGGTGGTGGTGGTGGTGGTGGTGATGATGATGATGATGATGATGATGATGATGATGATGATGATGATGATGATGATGATGATGATGATGATGATGATGATGATGATGATGATGATGATGATGATGATGATGATGATGATGATGATGATGATGATGATGATGATGATGATGATGATGATGATGATGATGATGATGATGATGATGATGATGATGATGATGATGATGATGATGATGATGATGATGATGATGATGATGATGGGAATGATGATGATTATGGTTATGATGATGACTTAATATGATGATCGTGATGATGACATAATATTGATGATGATGACATGATCGTGATGATAATAATAGTAATAGTGATGATGATTGTGACAAACTATTGATGATGTCGATAACATAATATTGATGATGATTAAATGATGTTGATGCAGTAATAATAGTAATAGCAATGTCGTTTTATTTTGAAGGATGAGTTTCGCTTTCGGATTCAGCACAACGGCATTCCGTCAGAGATGAACAGCCTCCGCCTGTCGTCTGTGCAGGTGGTTGGAGTGACAAAAGCACCTGTCCAGGTGTCAACGACCACTGGCACCAAAGAAACCATTCTTCCACCTTCTGCATTCGAGTATTTCAATGCCACAAAGGTAGATGGCGACAAATCGTATCCTATCTCATCTGTCTTTTATAAATTTACCCTCTTGGTGCTTCCAGTTATTTGAGTACTCATTATTAATTTTTATTATGCGTTCATTAATGGTCACTATCTATTGACCAATCATCAATCGATGATACTGAGCAATTATTTATTATTATTTTTTAATTATTATTTATTATTATTATTTTGCATGCATTAGGCGCCACTATCTAATGACCAAGCATCAGCCGATGGCGCTGAGCTATTGTGAGTAAAGGAGTTGTTCAACATCCCTACACTGCAAACCGTCTATAGGGAGGAAACACGAACCCACTATATTTGAATACTCATTATCATGAATTAGCTT
This sequence comes from Allolobophora icterica, assembly GCA_963556255.1. Taxonomy (NCBI): domain Eukaryota; kingdom Metazoa; phylum Annelida; class Clitellata; order Crassiclitellata; family Lumbricidae; genus Allolobophora; species Allolobophora icterica. Next base: position 95,028,465 of record OY744603.1, read on the forward strand.
AAATTTGCATAAACAATTAGAGAACGTTTCTTTTAACTGCAGCTTTTGCTGATCAAGAACTTGGATCACAGTATGTCCGAAGACCTTACTATCCGCTTTAGGTAAGGATAACAGACACTGTTTAGTTAGTAGTTTACATATTGGAGTGTTCGGTAGTGTAGTGGTTAGCGTGTTGGACTGTCAAACAAGAGGTTGGGGTTTCAAATCCCCACCAGGGCAGAAATTTGGTTCGAGATTTCTGCTACACATGCATCCCCTAGCCAACTCGGTTATAATGAGTACACTGACCGTACACTATCGTTGGGAAGATGAGACGACGAAGAAGACTGGCCGTCCACACTCATATGCCGGGGCTGAGAAAATGAAGTCGCTAATACTTCATACTAGAGCTGTACCGATAAAGCTTTTTGCCGATTATTCCGATACCGCGTATATAGCCGATTATTGCAATAGCCGATACCGCGTACGTAGCCGATTATTTCTTTATTTATTTAGTGAAAATGTTCGGTTCCCAAACATAAACCTACTAGTATTATAACTACAATTACAATGCACTATGCAAACACGTGTTTTGCTGCTCGCGCTTGCCGTGAGAAAAATGGCGGGTGGGTTGTTATCAAACACTACAAGGCTTAGCAAAACTTCTTTGAGTCTCGCTGGTGTCGTAGTGCCATACCAGTGCAAGGATTATATATTAGAGCAGAGGTGGGCAAACGTTTAGCACATTCGGCGATTTGGGCCACATTAAGCGCAAAAAATTCATCAGAGGGCCGGGAAACAAATTTTAAACTTTTACTAACGACTAACATGAAAACGTTTACTTATTTAAAATTCAACATATACTCTGGCTGTCACTAGTGAGGTGCAACTGTGAAACAGTGTGAACATGCATTAACAAGTTTCCCATAATCCGTAGAGTTATTATAAAGACGAGACCGGAATAGTAAGTAAGAAAGCAGCGCCACACCAGCAAAATTAGCAAAATTTCTTGTGATTTGAATTTTGTAATTTTTACGAAGAATTATGTGGGCCGGATAAAGTGTTGGGGCGGAACAAAAAAGTGTTGGCGGTCCGAATCTGGCCCGCGGGTCGTAGTTTGCCCACCCCTGTGTAAACTGTATCTACGGTGCCTACTAAGTAGTGCAATGTTAGATATAAATCAATAATAAGAAACAAAACATAAGATATTTGTGCTCATTTAAATTTTTTAATGATTATTGTGCAAAAAACGTCAATTGTAAAATAATTTGCATCGGCGCCGATACTTTTTTTGCCGATACCGATTATGCCGATTACTCTAATAATCGGCCCGATTACGAATGCTCCCGATGCATCGGTACAGCTCTACTTCATACCCATGGCTGCCTGTTGGGATTAGCTCAGGGATTGCTCTTCTTACATTTTGCACTTATTCCGAATCTACGGCATGAGACAGTTGTGCGCAAAAACTTTTGCAAGGTAGTTACGAAAGGTTAACTAGTCTAGCATGAACTCACAATTGTTGGATTGCGGTCCCAGAGCACTGCCGAATAAACGACAGGGCCACACAGCACACCAGACAGTGTGTCTAGATCTAAACGACATTTAACATCATATAGGCTAGTGAAAGTGTCGCGCTGTAGCAACTCCATCGATCCCTTTTTCTTCCTCTGTTCCGGAAAGGCCTGAAGACCATTTTATTTGTTAACGATAGAACTGCCTTGGGTCGGGAGCACGTCTAAATTGTTGTTCCACTACAGTTACAATCGTGCCTTCTCATGTTTTGGACCACCCTGCTGAAGAGTCTCCCACTACATGACTCAATGCAGCGCTGCATTTGCAAACTGTCATAAGACACAATTGCTTAGATCTGTTAGATAATCGTAGGTACAGTGCGTTTGTTAGGCACTTAAAATGTGTCAGTTTAACATCCATGCGTCGTACATACATGCATACATACATACATACATACATACATACATACATACATACATACATACAGGTGCTTATTTATACAGCGTCTTTTCAAGAAAACTCATAAGCGTTGCAAGATCGAACAGAATTGTCTCCAACCTATGTCATAATTTTTATGTTACAGATCGTCTCCCGCGCCAACCATGGAAGAGGCTGATCGGATCGATTGCATGCCGGAGGGAGGAAACGAGGCCAGTTGCATCGCTAAGGGATGCATCTGGAACGCATCACAGTCCGCTGGCGTACCTACTTGCTACCTCAATAGGTAACCATTCGTGCTAAGGTACTGCCTCTTAACGTAAATGTAAATGTAGGCCTAAAGGTAAATCTCCGAAAGTTCTCGGTGCAACACAAAAACCGCATCCGGGAGACCAGCTTAATCACCGGCGCTATATCAAATCAAGTCCGCAACAGCCATGCTGCCTTGTTCGTTCCGGTGCCAGGTCAGAGTCCGGGGAGGTCAAGCCGAGGCGACAGTACGATGTAAAAGTGGTAATCGCTGGTGGTTGTGTGGTGGGGCATGAATTGGAATCAGGAGAGGATAGCTTGAAGAGTTCGATTTTCAGTCGTGAGTCGAAAGCAGTGGAGGACAGTGCAAGCGGAGGAGAGGTGAAATAAACAGGCGAGGTAGGAGGATGAGCAAACTGGCGAAGATCTTTTGGAAGGTACTGCCTTTTAGGGTACTGCCTATTAAGGTACTAACTATTAAGGTACTACCTCTTGAGATTTTTCCTCTTAAGGTACTGTTTATCAAGTGACGGTCTCTTAAGGTACTGCCTCGAGTAAGGTACTGCTCAGTTTCGTACCTGTTATTTCTCTCATTCTCTGACCTATAAGAAATGGACGTGGCTTTTGATTTTACTTTTGATAAAGATTCCACTTGAAGCGACATCGACTGATGTTTTTAGCATTGCGATAAAGGCGCTACAGAAGTCATTAGATTAGATTAGATTAGATTAGATTGGATTAGATTGGATTAGATTGTTAGAGTTAGATTGCATGGTATCTTCTGCTTTTGTGTGTAGTTCGTCCTATGGATATACGTACGTAAGTAAATCTGAAGTGAATTCGACACACCAAACTATTCTACTGCAGCATCTACCTGGTGCCTCGATGTTTGGCAATGACAGTGATCAGGTGAACGTCTACCTGGATTACCTGAACGACTGGCTGATTAGAATCAAGGTGAGTCATCGTAAAAATCCATCGTCTTATCAGGATGGCAGACAAGTGTGTTCTGTTGCATCATTGGCCGATTACAAACTAATGGGAAGAAGAAGAGGATGATCACTCGTCGAAGAGCGGAAAACTCTCTGCCAGCAGGCCAATATGAGACCCATAGTATTGCTATTAAGCCTACTACAACCATTCTTAACAATAACAAGTCACATAGAAATGCGAATCTGAGGCGCGGATAATCAGTTGCAGTGGCGTAAACTTGTCCAAAATATGGCGGGGGGGGGTCTGGACAGTCAGCGAGTCGACAGAACGCGACAGAATGCGAAAACTGATGACATCATGTGCGCTTCCGCTGTTTACATGTAATTTTGTTTCACATCGAAGTGCTAAGTGCAAAATTACATCAGTAAGCATACTATGCTCAGACAACTAGAGAAGTCGCCACCAGCATGGTACCGCATACACATAGAGCCGAAACAATGGAGTCCCTTCATATGATAAGTAGCCGATTTACTTACTTTGCTGTAGCATATTCTGTCTTGTGACATTCTAGATTTTTCCAGTCGGCGTAGAACCGGTCTATGAAGTACCGGTTCCCTTGCATCTGCCTCAACCGGTTGCCAGCTCAACTCGACTCTACTCGGTGGACCATGCGTTAACTGGCCAGACACCTTTCTACATTAGAGTCAAGCGAACGGATGGCAATCAAGTTGTGTGAGTCAGAAAGATTCTGAGTCGGGGTATATTTTGGGTCAGGGCATTTTGAATCTGAGATACTTTGAGTCAGCGGCATCTTGACCTGGGGTAGTTTGAGTCCAGGATATTTTGAATTCTAGGTGTCTTCAGTCGGGACATGGAGGCATTTTGAGTTGGGGTAATTTGAATCAGCGTCATTATTATATGAGGTTTTCTTTATTGGGGCATTCTCAACTAAAGGTATTTTGAGGCACGACATTTTGATTCAGAGCCATTTTGGGGCATTTGAATTTGAGATGTTTTGTTATATGTCCTTTGAGTTGGGGTAATTTGAGTCGGGACATTTTTAATGGAGATATTTGATATCAGGAGTGTTTTGAGTCAGAGATATTTTATTCAGGGCATTTAAAAAATCAGAAACATTTTGAATTGATGTTTTTTTACTCCGATTACCAAATGTGTGTCTCTGCAGATGGGATACATCGATTGGTGGACTGACCATTTCTCCACAGTTCCTTCAACTTGTTGCTCGTCTTCCTTCGACCTACGTCTATGGATTGGGAGAGAATTCTCGATCGTCCTTCCGGAGGAAGTTTGAATACGAGACTGTCGCCATGTTTGCTCGAGATCAGCCCCCTGGAGATGTCAGTTAAACACCTAGGCGAAGGATTCTTTGAGCGATACCTAACCTATTTCCTAACCTATTTACATAACATATTTATTTGTTTTGGACTTAAAATGATACCGTAGCAGCAGTAATAACCTCACGGGTGCCTGGTAAAAGAGCAACAAGCATATGCAAGATTATTATTTGCATTATTGTTATTATTATGCATTTGTTAAGGGCCATTGTTTAATTACTCTAATGATGTAGTGAACTAGCTAATGATCAAAAGGACGGCTTAGATAGAGTAGAGCAGAATGGGGCGCTATATAATTTATCTCGTCGGCTGTTGCCTTATTTCAGCCAAAAGCCAATCTGTATGGAGTGCATCCGTACTATGTCTGCGTTGACAACGTCACAACGGGAGCAGCTCATGGAGTCCTTCTGCTTAACAGCAATGCCATGGGTCAGTATAAGTCATAGATATTATATCTATGGTATAAGTTCACCTCCACGGTGCGTTACATCGCTAAACGGGAAATGTCAATGGCTGAAAATGTCTGGAATAAGTAAGTAAGTGAGTAATCTTCATTAGCACGAGTCAAACGCTCATACTGTACAGCAACAATGTATACATTGGCAAAACGTAGCACCGTAGCACAATAACAGTAGAACATAAAAAACGAAGCAATATTAAAATAACGTTTTAGAATGTCTGATTCAGGGGCGCCGCCAAGCTTTAAAATATTGGACGCAAACCCCTCCCGTCTCCTCCCATCCACAGTTCCACACCCGTCACCTGTCTGCCACTCGTAGTCATACACTGAAAATGACCAACAGTGACTCATAAAAGTACAGTATAACACATACATATGATATCATATGATATTATTAATACATACTGTATGGTAAACCAAAATTACACAGTGAAATTGTCAAACGCATCGGTGCGATGCCTAATCCTTGTGTGGATTTGATTTGGTGGGTGGACGCACGTGCGTCCAGTGCGTCACGCTGCCGGCGCCCCTGGTCTGATTCATAACTATGATCTGAAGAACCTAAACTTTACTCAGAGGATTAAATAAGTAAGTAAGTATATTCTTGATTATCCAATTGCTAATCGCACTTTGGTGTACAGACATCTAAAAACACTAAGTTCTGATTTTATCATGTGAAGCTGATTGGTTTCGCCATCCTGTAGATCAGGGAAACCAGAATTCATAAGCAAGGTGGATAAGCAAGGTTAAGTTTAGACCTGAACGACATAAAAGAATTGGCAGCAGAACTGAATTGGAGAACACATTCTGAAGTGAATCTGATTTCTTAACAAGATCTATTTGAATCATAAGAATAATTACACGTGATCTGTTGGAAATCATGTGAATTATTGAACACGATCTTTTGGAATCATGTGAATTATCAAACATGATCTGTATGAAGTATTGTTCATGATCTTTTGGAATAATGTGAATTTTTTGGAATCATGTGAATTGCTACCGGATCATTTTATGAGTTGGTTTTTCCAGAGGTGGTTCTGGGTCCGGCTCCTTCCGTCACCTACCGAACAATCGGAGGTCTTCTAGACTTCTACATCGTCTTTGGAGACAGTTCGGAAACCGTGACAGCGAGGTACACTGAGGTATACACCACGTGACGTATTCAATTCTGTACAGTAGCTGGAAATAGTTTATGGATTCCTTGAAAACTGTGATCAATATATATATCACAGATCTGTATATCAACCAAGGCAATTGAAGAATTATCTTCATAAATGGAGCCTGGCTTCAGATGTCGATAATGATACGACGACGACGACGATGATCATGATGACAATAGTAATAGTAGTAGTACTAGTAACAGTGGTGGTGGAGGTGGTGGTAGTACCTGTGGTAGTGGTAGTAGTAGTGGTAGAATAGTAGTAGTAGCAGTAGTAGTAGAAGCAATTATGATGACGACAGTAGTGATACTAGTAGTACTACTAAGAATACCAGTAGTGGTGGTGGTAGTAGTAGTTGTAGTAGTAGTCGACAAGTAGTAGTAGTAGTAGTAGTAGTAGTAGTAGTAGTAGTAGTAGTAGTAGTAGTAGTAGTAGTAGTAGTAGTAGTAGTAGTAGTAGTAGTACTAGTAGTAGTAGTGGTAGTAGTAGTGTGGTGGCCTGATGGTGGTGGTAGTAGTAGTCAAAATTATGATGATGATGACAGTACTATTAGTAGTAGTAGCAGTACTTAGTAGTAATTATGATGGTGGTAATGATGATGTCTTCGATGTTTGATTGCAGTTGATTGGTCGTCCCTACCTGCCTCCGTACTGGTCTCTTGGTTTCCAGTTGTCCCGCTATGGATACAACACGTTGTCTAATATGGAAGCAGCTGTTCAAAGAACCCTTGACGCAGAAATTCCGCTGGTCATTCAATTATTCATTCATTCGTTCGTTCGTTCATTCGTTCATTCAATCGTTAATTAATTCTTTCGTTCATTCATTCATTCATTCGTTCATTCATTCATTCATTCGTTCATTCGTTCATTCTCTCATTCATGCTTTACGTCTAAAAGTGACTGGGTACCAATGCAGCTCGTCGTTAAAATATATACTGTATGAAGCACATTTACATTACATTACTTTACAGGATGTCCAGTATGGCGACATTGACCATATGGAGACGCAAAAAGACTTCACTATTGACCAAGTGAACTATGCCGGCCTGCCCCAGTTCGTTGATAAACTTCACAATCAAGGAATGCGCTTCATCACCATTCTCGTAAGTTGAATGCTTGTGCAATCGTAATTGTAATCTCCAAACTTCTAAAGCGCCACTCTAAGGCCAGGCGCAGGGCACGAGCCTATTCACGAGCGTTTCAACCATAAACACCACCCACCTTAGCCATACGTCTAACTTTGTGCCTGATTGACACCTTTGGACCTTGACCTGGAACCGATTTCTTCCCCCTCCGCCCCCGCTTATCGATTATGTTTGGACTGACCGCCTGTGAATAAGCTGGTTCCCGAAACTTCGCTTTTTTGGACGCTGTAGAAATCTCGAGATTACGATTATGATAGTTGATGAATACTAACAAGTTTCCTATACAGCTGCCGTGGTTTGTGTGACTACGAAAGCGTGCATGAATATTCATGTTTCAGCTGATGAATATTAACGAGCATATGTGTGTGCTAGGATCCGGCGATCATGGGCACGGACCCCAGTTACTGGCCGTACACAGATGGCGTTGCAGCGGATGTCTTCATTCGCTGGCCTCTGGAAACAAATCACTCTGACTTCTATCGTTTCAACAGCACCTACATGTACGGCTATGTACGTTCAACGAAGGCATTTTACTTTCATCTCAATGTTATTTGGCTCTCTGTCTGTCTCTGTCTTTCTCAGTGTCTGTCTCTAGCTCTGCCTTTCTGTGTCTTTCTATTTGTCTGTCTCTGTGTCTATCTCTGTGTCTATCTCTTTGTCTGTGTCTGTGGCTTTCTCTGTCTTTCTCTGTGTCTCTCTGTCTATATGTCTGGCTGTCTTTCTCTGTGTCTGTTTCTGTGTCTATCTCTGTCTTTCTCTGTGCCTCTCTGCGTCTGTCTGTCTTTGTGTGTGTCTCTGTCTGTCTTTCTCTGTCTCCCTCTGTCTTGTATGTCTCTGTCTTTCTCCCTGTCTTTCTCTGTGGGTCTCTGACTCTGTCTCTGTCTGTTTCTGTCTATCTCTGTGTATGTGTACCTGTCTGTCTCGATCGCTGTGCACATAATTTCTTCATTTCATTTGAAGCAAAGTCTACTGTATCTAAGGCATGAGGTAAATCTCGATCTCTTCCCATGTCTCTGTTCTTCTAGGTATACTGATTATTCTCGCCGCTCTGTATCCGTCTCTCTAGACCTGTGTTTTTGCTTACTTGATTAATAAACTAACTGACTAATCAATCGGTTAGTCCATAGTCCATGTCCATGGTCCTTAGGTCTGGCCACCTGGAGAGGCTCTCTATCCAGACTTCTTCAAAGAAGCAACGAAGAACTGGTGGAAAGCCTGCATACTTCGACACCACCAAAACGGCTTTCGCTTCGATGGACTGTGGATTGTAAGTCTCCTGCTGTTTCCTTCTACCCTGCCAAACTTGAAGCTCAGAGGCGTAGCTATGGGGTGCAGAGGGGACATATATCCCCGGGCGACAAAGGATGGGGCGCCAAAATGAGGATTAAAATAAATAATGTTACTCTTAATTTTTATGCATTTTAACTAATTTTTCTAAAATAAATTGATAAGATTTAATTTTGGTGTCCCAACTGTATCCAAAAATTTAAATATATCCAGTTATATTCTCATTACTTAAGATGCTATTTCAGAAAGTTGGACCGATCACAGCAAAGCTTTTATGCTGTACTTTGGATGTTTTAAGGATGGTAAGCAAAATTACACGGATGAGTTTAGTTATGAAGCTTATGTATTATATGCTTACATTTTCTGCTCGAGACCAACTCAGGAGCCATATGGGTGCAGCACTTAAGTGAAGAGCATCTTGATACATACATTCATACATTCATACATTCATTCGTCCATTCATTCGTCCATTCATGCATTCGTCCATTCATCCATTCATACATCAAGATTTTTCGATCTGAAGTGAATGGTTGTGTAATTGATCAGGACATGAATGAACCGGCTAACTTTGGGACGAACGAGGAGAAGCCATGGAACTGGCCAGAGAACAGACCCCCGTGGAGCCTCAAGTGCCCCACAGGGCCACTCGATGACCCACCCTACAAGCCAAGTAAGTACCTGTCTGTCTCAGCAGCCAAACTCGTTTTCCTCTCAGCTGCTGATGCTACTTCGAATGATGATAACAACGAGAATGGCGAAGGGGTGATGATGATGATTATGATGATGATGATGATGATGATGATGATGATGATGATGATGATGATGATGATGATGATGATGATGATGATGATGATGATGATGATGATGATGATGATGATTGTTATGATTATAATAATAATAATTTTTATTATTATTATTATATTATTATTATTATTATTATTATTATTATTATTATTATTATTATTATTATTATTATTATTATTATTATTATTAGGAGGAGAAAAAGGAGGAGGAGGATCATGAAAGATGTTATTCACTGGCTCCCAGTCCAGCAGCGCATCCTTTACAGGGTCTCCTCCATGGCCTGGCACCTGTTTACCTTCGTGAGTTTTTTACTCTAACCTCTGCCTGTGCGGGGCGCAGATCCTTGTGCTCAGCCTCCCGAGGAGACTTTGTTGTTCCTTACGCTCGTACTTCCATGGCACAGCGTAGGGCATTCTCGGTGGTTGGTCCTGCCGATTGGAACGATCTCCCTCTTGAGATTCGCTCCCTTCCTAGGTATCTCTCTGGTTCCTTTTACGGTCTTCTTTTACGGTCTTCTTAAGACATTTCTTTTTGATCAGGCCTGGGTCGGGAGTGCCTCCTTGAAAGGTCCGTGATCGTGATCCATTAAAGTAACAGAACCAGTTAAGATTGAAGCTCACCTCTTGATCATGATGATAATGATTAAGATGTTGGATCAATAATGGAATTTCAGTGCTCTAGGCGATCAGACGACGACAATGACAACAACAACTGATGATGAAATGAGAGATGATCATGATGATGGTGATGATGACAATTGATGATGACGGAGATGGCGATGGCTGTGGTCTTGTGGTGTTTTAGAGGCCATCTGGGGACCACGTCTGTCCGAGAAGACCCTTTGTCTAGTTGGTCTTCAGACCGATGGAATTCGCAATTTCACTCAGTACGACGTTCACAACATATACGGATGGAGTCAGACGGAGCCAAGCCTCAAGTAAGAATGTCATTGCGATTATAAAACAGAACTAATGAACTAATACTATTACTAGTAATTATAACAATTACAACAACAAGAACAACAACAACAATAATAATAATAATAATAATAATAATAATAATAATAATAATAATAATAATAATAATAATAATAATAATAAATAAATAAAAAAATAATAATAATAATAATAATAATAATAATAATAATAATAATAATAATAATAATAATAATAATAATAATAAGCATGCACCTGTTCCAGCGTTTGTCAGTTTGCACGCAACGGTTCAATGGCGTTGCATTCAGAGGCACTTTTGGGCACGAAGTCGGAGACGAGAACCAATAAACTGTTTTTAATCTTCTTTTACAGCCCGAGGGATCTTTACTACCTCGGGAAAAAAAAAAAAAATAATAATAATAATAATAATAATAAATAATAAAAAAAAATAATAATAATAATAATAATAATAATAAGTGACAACAATCATCATCATTATCAACAACAACTTTTGATGCAGCTAGGAACAGGTCTTTCACACAAAACTGAAAACACTGCTCTTTCACAAATCCTATCCCGATTCCTCCTCCTCTGTCTACCCCCTCGCTGTCTAAACCCTAAACACCACCCACCTTAGCCGTCTTTCTGTCTTCCTGACTGACTCCTTTGGATCTTGACCTGGAACCGATTCGACCCTCCCCCCCGCCTATCGATTTTGATTTGTCTAAGCGCCTGTGAATAAGCTGGTTACCGCGACTTCGCTTTTTTGGGCGCTGTAGAAATCCGGATATTACGATTACGATTGCGATTACGAATGAAGGACTTGCTAAAGGTCCATATACGATGACCATCTTAGGTAGACTCGAACCCTACTCTCTGTGTTAAAAGCCGAGCGCCCCGACCATACATACATACACGCTCGCATACTTACATAAATACACGCTTGATTGCAGTTTGCGAGGACATCTGTATGAAGGCGCTACAGAAACTGGCGTATTTTGTTGCAGGGCTATTCGTAATGCGACGGGGGAGAGAAGCATTGTGATAACGCGATCGACGTACGTTGGAAGTGGAGCTTATGCAGGTCACTGGTTGGGTGACAACGACAGCCAGTGGCCGCATATGCTTCAGTCGATTGTAGGTGAGGACTGTTCTAGAACTGCAAGGACCATGGCACCAGTCTCTGAGGGATGACCTCGGGGTCATCAAAGAGAAACAGATGCACTTTATTCTTGATCGTCAGCTGGTGATCTTGTACCTTTGTAAATTTGGAGTTTCGACTTAATGACTCTAAATAGCTTGATCTGTTATCTCCTCTCTGTTTTCTGCTGTCTATTATTCTATTATGTCCTATTATCTCGTATCTTTTATCCCTATCTATTATCTCCAATCTAGTATCCCTATCTAGTATCTCCTATCTATCATCTCCGATCTATTATCTATTATCTCTATCTATTATCTCCGTGATGGTTAGGAACTCGACCGAACTTCTCCAACAGTTTACGAATTTCGACTTAGGTTTCATTTTACATGCATATTTACATACATACATCCATCCATGGATCTACATACATAGACTTTAAATAACAAACAGTTACTGCCTATCTTAGATAGGAGATGTGAGTAGATTAGAACTGAAAGTAGATGACGATTAAAGATGATGTTGGTGATTAACTGAAGACAGTGGTTAAATTGCTCATCCAGAGGTGGTGGGTCTCTAAATATTTGCAAATCCAAAAAACCTACGGCTAATCTTAAATTACAACAGGGACGCCATTTCAGCTTTTTCCAGGGGGGAGGCAAAAAAGAGGTTAAAAAAATTTTCTGCGCTCACGCGCGAACATTTTTTTTCACCTGTTTTTGGTATTTCTTTTAAAATGCTTTGTATGTAGTCTACATGTCCAAAACTGTAAGCCAATGCTGCAAATGAATCTCTTTTTTCGTTTTACCTCTTTCTGCTTCCTCCTTTTTATCTTTACATTATTTTTTTTATTTTTTTCCAAAAATCGAGGGGGGGACAAATGCCCCCTGCCCCCAAATGACGTCCCTGAATTACAAAATGCATGAAACACGACACATCACCGATAATTGAAAGCAGAAACATTAACAATTAAGATTGAAACATAATATTAGGCCTATACTTCACATAACATGTTACAGAAGACTAGGCTTTGATCGACATGTCAATGCAGTAACTTTCAAAGCACATAATGAACAAATACGAAAAATTAATATGCAGACTACTTTCAAATTGAAGAGCCCAGAAAGCAAAGCAGTCTGACTATAGCCTTAGGTCATAACAGATGTAAACCTAGTGAAAGCTGAAAATTAAGCAGGAGTTTCAATACTGTCATTCTGTCTATGCCACAATAATAATAATTATGATGACTTAGAAGCATATCCAAACTGCCCTTCATGCTTCTGTGGCTGTGGACGTTTTCGGTGCTTTGCACTTGCATAAAGCTGTTGCACGCTAACCACTCACTATCTATCCCGCTAGGGCAGAAATTTGGTTCGAGGTTTCTGCTCCACTTGTGCCCCCTAGCCAACAATAATGAGTACACCGACAGTCCACTGTCGGTGGGAAGACGAAACGGCGAGGGAGAGGACTGGTCACCTGCCCTCATATGCCAAGGCTAAGAAAATGAAGTCGCTAACACTTCATACCAGTGGCTGTCTGATCAGGTCTAGATAATAGCTTAACTTAAGGGACTGCAAGAAAATCTGTTGCAGCATGACGACTCTTAGCAATCCATCCACGTTCGATAGCTTTCTTTGCACGCTGACCAACTTTCTTTTCGACATTATCTGCAGACTGCATGCGCGATAATTATAACTAATCAGATGACGTGCTATTCCAGATTTTCAAACGATTACAGCTCAGCCTTCCGAAATTCCGCAAACGAGTTATTAAATTAATAAATCAAACTACTGCATTAATTTTACTTCTGCTGCCTCAGCCTTGGGTTACTACTCTTCGGCAGCGATTATAAAACGGCAGGCGATTTAGGTAACACATAGGCCCAAGTAGTTTTCTATGATGCTAGCAAATATTGAACCGCACTGTGAGGCTGACGAATGCTAATCTGATCTTCGGTGGTGGATCTCCCTGTTGAGGTGACGGGTCTCCCTTCTTAGGTGGCGGATCTCATAATTTGGATGGTGGGTTTCACAATGCAGGTGGCGGATCTCAAATCAGAGGTGCCGGATCTCAGATCCGGCGGGATCCGGCTGAATTTAACCACTGACTGAAGATGGAGAAAATTATGTAAAGATGAGTAATCGATGATGTTGATAAAATGAAGATGCTTCACAAAAGTCATTCTGCGTTACGATGAGATTTTATCAGAAATAATTCCAACTTGTAGCGGCTTGTTGTGTCCATTTTCAGGCTGTCTCGACTTCAGTCTCTTTGGAGTTCCCTACGTACGTATAGCCTACGTGACTTTTCTTAATTAACAGAAATAAGAACTTAAATGAAACAACTTAATTGAAAAAAGTAAGAGAATAATCAAAATATAACTATATTTGGCTGAGCTGTGGACATTTTCCCTGATTTGCCTCTGAAATTGATCTTTTTGACCATAAAATAACCTTGGATTGTCTTACATTTAGTAATGATAATGATAATAATAATAATATTCTTTATTATTTCAAACTGACAGACGCAGTAAGATTACATTGAATCATGAAAGTACAATCAAGATCTTAATTAAACACACGGCTTGGCAGCTATGCAAGGCGCCGCCCTAGAGGGGGATTGCGGGAGTCGATCCGCGAACTTAATGCTCCTCTGGCCATGAGTGTTACAATTACTCTATACCCCATCTCTTGTAGTAGCCTTGTTTCTTACCATAGCCCTTATCAAGACCAGGAACTCAAGAAAGGATTGCCGATTTAAACAACTATCGGCCAAGATCTGGCCAGTTATCTATGATTTTTGCTGAACTTCATTTTCTTCTGACCTTGAAATGACCTCGGCTGACGCTGAATTAAGTGTCTATAATTTACACAGATTTAGATCTCGTCGAGACAACGAGAACAAAAGAGTTTATCCAAATCGAACTTTTCTTTCATTTTTGTGATAAAAAGGGTAAATTGACAAATGGACCCAAAAGTTCCAAGACCGAGCATGGGCGCCTACAGTCCGGGTAATTTAAGGGGCTGTGGTTCTTAACGACATCACTCTGACGTCCTTCCGGCTAGTGCAGAGTGCGCCTCTGATTAACTTCTTGTGATGGTCACTGGCGCTATATGAATTTATTCAATAAATGAAAAAATAAATCAATGTTCGCTTCAAATGAAAGAGCAGAGTGTTTTCTGTTTCTGTAGATTGGAGCCGACACCTGTGGTTATTTCAGCAATACAACTGCCCCGCTGTGTAATCGGTGGACCCAACTCGGCGCCTTCTACACGTTCTCACGAAATCACAATGGACTCAACAACCGGGTCAGACCATCGCTTCCTTATTTGTTTTCAATCTCATTTGACCTCGATCCATCCTTCATTCCATCTCATTCAATCTGAATCCAATCCCTGAATCACTCCATGATCCTATCCCATATGATCTTAATCCATCTGTGATCCAATCCCATATGATCTTAATCCATCCGTGATCCCATTCCATATGATCTTAATCTCTCCGTGATCCCATTCCATATAATATGAATCTTTCCATGATCCCATTCCATATGATCTCAATCTCGCTATTGCTTCACGCGTCATATTCAAAATTCCCGACCTTGGATGCGTACTAAATACAGTTGTTTAGTGTTAAATAGTAATAACGACAATAATGATGATGATGATGATGATGATGATGATGATGATGATTATGATGATGATGATGATGATGATGATGATGATGATGATGATGATGATGATGATGATGATGATGATGATGATGATGATGATGATGATGATGATGATGATGATGATGATGATGATGATGATGGTGACGCTATATAAATGTGTGATGATGTTACATTACAGGACCAGGACCCAGCGTCGTTTGGTCCGGAGGTTGCCCAGTCTGCGAAATTCATCACCGAAATACGTTACTCTCTTCTGCCGTACCTCTACACTCTCTTCTACCGAGCTCACGTCAGTGGATCAACCGTCATCAGACCTCTCTTCCATGAGTCAGTCTTCCGTAACAGTCGTTGAACTATGTCCGTCGTTACTTATGATCGGTCGTGTCATCAGCATCGTTGTTGTAATCATCACTCGTGGATGCTTATAAATATACATGCATGTGCATATGTGGTATGTATGTTTGTGTGTATGTATGTAATATGTATGTATGTATGTAAATATTGATGTATGTATGTAGGTGTATTTAAGTACTAAGTATGTATTTATGTATGTATGTATGTATGTATGTATGTATGTATGTATGTATGTATGTATGTATGTATGTATGTATGTATGTATGTATGTATGTATGTATGTATGTATGTATTTATGTATTTATGCATGAATATATGTATGTATGTATGTATGTATGTATGCATGTATGTATGTATGTATGTATGTATGTATGTATGCATGTATGTATGTATGTATGTATGTATGTATGTATGTATGTATGTATCTATGTATTTATGTATGTATTTATGTATGCATGTCTTTAGAAATTTCGAGATTACGATTACGTAGAATGAACTGTTACTGCGGTTGCATATGAGTATTTGGTTTTTCTGTTTTTAGGTTTAAAACGGATCTAAACACGTACGACGTTGACCGACAATTTCTCTGGGGTCCAGCCCTCCTCGTCACTCCAGTCATCGAAGAGGTCTTCGTATTATTCTCCTTAAAATCATACTAATAGTAACGATGATAATAATGATGATAATAACAATGATAATGAAAAGAATAATGATAATGATGATAACAATAATTACATGTGAATTCCAAGGCATTGTTCTCCAACGGATCTTGACAAGTTCTGGCCGTCCAGAATATCTGTATTCTCTGGAGAATTTTTTAACTTCTTGGGAACATATATATTATTACAATAAATAATAATAATAACAGTTACTCGGGGTCGAGGACCGCTAACTCCGGAATATAACGCTTCTGAGGACAGTTTCTAAGAGCTGGAGGGATCAGTTCTACCTCGGGTGAAAAATTATACTAACAATAAAAATAATCATGATAATAATACTAAATATTACTGCAAAGATTAGCCATTTCAACACATAGGCCTATGTTAAATCTTCTGAGACCAATAAAAAAATTATTGATTGATTGGTTTTGATATTTGTTGTTCTGTTTTCAGAACCAGCTTACTGTCTGCGGTTACTTAGCGATGGGAGCCCGATGGTTCAGCTTCTTTAACGTAAGCCACAACAATCAATCGAATCAAAGGGAAACATAAACTTTGAGCTGTGAATGTTGCTTAAAAATCCTTACATAATGTCGTGTTCTTGTGGCCAGTCATTTAACAGTTTAACGATGAGGGTGTAGTAGAAGTGACTGGGAAGCCAGTGCAGCTCGTCGTTAAAGTGTTAAAGAAGATGTCCAGTTGGATTCCTGTGGTTGATTTTGGATCTTAGTTCAAAAGCCCTTTGGCTTGAGAACCACGCTGATAAGGTGTATCTATAGAAATATGCGAACGGATGCATACATACATACATACATACATACATACATACATACATACATACATACATACATACATACATACATACATACATACATACATACATACATACATACATACATACATACATACATACATACATAAATACATACATACATACATACATACATACATACATACATACATACATACATAAATACATACATACATACATACATACATACATACATACATACATACATACATAGATACACACATGCATATTTATTTACATACATACACACATATATACATGTATACATACATGCATACATGCAAGCATGCATATATGCATACATTTATACATGCATGCGTGGATACGAATCTAGGGTAACTTCCATCCTAACAATGGTGTTGTTACATTGAACCAATTAGCGTTATATAACCAGGTAATTAATTAAAGACTACAGTTTTGCTTGAAGTGACCATCCACTGATACCCTGTGAATTACTTACTTACCTAATTGCAATTACGACGTTACAGAAGTCATATAAATTGGAATAAGTAAGTAAGTAAGTAAGTATATTCTTAAATAGCCAATTGCTAATCGCAGTTTGGTGTTCAGGCATCTAATAAACACAGTTAAAAAGTTTATATCATCCTAACAATAACTGGTTTGTGCATCAGGCTGTTGGTTGGAGGATTACGGGCGGTCTTAGACTTAGACTTGACCACTATGCTTTCTGGTCACAAACCAAAGTATTGTGCTTGGAATGTCCTGCTTGTGCTGGAGTTATGCTTGAATGAAACCGATAACTGATCTTTCTGTGAGACTAGAATTCTCTTTCTTCCTTGGTGAATCACTTCAAAAATAATCATTTCTCACTGGCTTTCAAACATCAGGATATCTAAATGCGCTGTCACATTGCAGCTGACTAATAGTGTTTCATATTCGCATTTCTTTGAGACTTTATATACTTTACAAATTTTTAATAAATACTAATCATCATCAGTTCCTGATGAAACCAAAATGACGGCGATGAGTAAAATATGATATTATTACTACTAATAATGCTAATTATATATTAAAAAGAATACGTTAATTCTGATTTTTTTCTGTGTAGGGTATGGAGGAACCTACGACAGGGTCGGTCTGTTTCGACGCCCCTCTTGACCGAATTCCTCTGCACGTCCGTGGGGGACAGATAATCGCCACCCAAGGACCGGCAATTAATACCAACCGCAGGTTAGGGGACAGTCACAAGGTGCGCAGTAGTCGAGTGGTTAGTGTGGTAGGCTTGCAACCGCGCGGTTTGGGTTCAAACTCACGTCAGGGTAGAATGTTTGAAATTTCTGCTTCACTTGTACCAATTAGCCAACTCAGCTGTAATGAGTACACTGACCGTACAGTGTCATTGTCAGTACTTTGGAAGATTAGAGAGACAACAAAGGGAATGAAGTTGCTAACAATTCATACTCGTTGCAACTTCTCGAGTTACTGCTAAAAAAAATTCGAACTGAATAATTGTAACCAGTTTCCAATGTTTCTTTAACTTCCTAAGCAAATCGTTTGTTCGCTTGTTTGTTCTTTTTATGATTTTAATTCAAATATGATTCATTTAATTTAAATTTTTAAATTAATTAAATTAAAATAATATTTTAATTTAAATTTGAGTCTTAATTTAAATTGAAAGATTGATTTTTTAAGTGCGATTTCAATTTAAACATGAGCCTTACCTGTGTTACCTGTTATTGGTAGTCTTAAAAATCTTTCTTACCTGTTGTAACCTGTTAGTTACCTGTTTCTTACCTGTTGTTTGTTGATTGTCGTGCTTCAGTCGCTTGAATCCGTTTGGTCTCATTGTGGCACCGGATGCGGTGGGTTCAGCAGCAGGAGAATTGTTTTGGGATGATGGCGTCTCAGTTGGTTAGTATCTGCTTGTTACTGGACTGTTTATCGGACTCTCTGTTAATTAATTTACTCGTAATTAATCTAATTTAATCTAATGACTTCTATAGTGCCGTTGTCTTAATCCCTGCTTAATCCTGTTCAGATAATCTGAATTCCTTCTTAGTCCTATCTCATATGATTGGAGTCCCTATATGATCCTATCTCGTATGATCTGAATCCAAGCATGATCCTATCCCATATATCTGAATCTCTCCTTAATCCTGTCTCATATGATCTGAATTCCTGCACAATCCTGTTCCATATTATCATAATCTCTCCTCGATCCTATCCCATATGATCTGAATCTTTGCATGATCCTCAGCAAATCAGTCAGCCAGTCAAGCAGTCAGCAATCAGTCAGTGAAGCAGCTAGTCATGTGACGCTTATGAATTGACTTTTTAAGCTTTTTTTCTTGCAGACACAGTGACCTTGAACCAGTACTACCACTTCAATTATACATTGAATATGGTAAGACCTGCGGACAGCATGTTTTTTAGTTAACTTCTCAAACTGATGGAATGTCCTTTTCTTACTACTACTATGCCGCATATTATGATTTTTCTACATTATAAAATCATTCATTCTCAGCCTCTTTTTGCCTCTTTTCCCCCAAAACGCTTAAAGACCATTTGTTCGATCGTGGTCTCATTGTGTTATGTCTGGAGCGCCAGTGATGAGTCTCTCTTGAAGTGGCGCTATATAAATTGGCAGATACCATTACCACTACATTCCTAACGTTCAACATGTCTTACCTTGCCATTGCTCTACCATTTCAATTGCATTAAAGTGATTATTTAAACTATGCTGTTACCATACAAATAACAAATGCAATGTAAGTGACGATACCAATGTCACACCTGTGCTCTACATCTGGCCATTGTCATGACAGTAACAAAAGTGTGGTTGTTGTAATTGTATTTTTTCAACTTCTGTAGCGCCGGTGTCTAACACACAAGCTGTCAACTGAAGTCAGTGTCAGTCAATCAATCAAACAGAATTTATATAATAACAATAAATATAATAATAATAATAATAATAATAATAATAATAATAATAATAATAATAATAATAATAATAATAATAATAATAATAATAATAATAATAATAATAATAATAATAATAATAATAATAATAATAATAATAAATAATAATAATAATAATAATAATAATAATAATAATAATAATAATAATAATAATAATAACTTCCGCCTTTTTGGCATCAGCCGCTGGCACGCGAAGCCTTCAAGACCAACTGCTGCACGATGTCGCCGTAACGGTCGCAGATCCATTGGTAGAGGAGGCTTCTAGATCGTGGTCTTTGAGATCGAACGCGCCTACTCCCATCGAACAGAAGGCTCATGTACAAAGAGAATGGGACAGCGCACTGATATCGCGTGCACTTGAAGGCCTTTCAGAAAGAGCCACTGATTCTACTGCTAAAGCCAGACTGTTAGCTGCGCAATCACCACACTCAGGAGACTGGCTTCAAGCACTACCCATAACAATCGCAGGATTACGGATGCCAGGAGAGGTATTGAGAATAGCAGCCGGCATCCGGCTGGGCACTGCGTTATGTGAAAAACACACATGTAAATGTGGGGCGATAGTAGAATCCAATGGCCATCACGGATTCTCTTGCATCAAGGGAACTGGAAGGCAACAACGACATGCCATGATCAACGACGTGATTTGGCGGGCCTTCATCAGAGCCAAAATACCGGCCATCAAAGAGCCCAATGGCCTCTCCAGAGCTGATGGCAAAAGGCCTGATGGAGTCACCATAATTCCTTGGGCCAGAGGTCGATGCTTAGCGTGGGATGTCACGGTGCCAGACACATTCGCAGCATCGTATCAGCATGTAACATCGCAAAACGCAGGTGCCGCAGCGGAAAAAGCAGCCCACAATAAGGAAAACAAATATGCTGTCATCTCGCAATCGCACCATTTCATACCTGTTGCAGTCGAAACCTCAGGAAGCTGGCACGCCGAGTCACTGGAATTTATCCAAGAACTTGGTTCCAAGATAAAAGCAGCTACAGGAGATCAGCGTGAGACCAGCCATCTGCTGCAGCGTCTATCAATTGCCCTGCAAACTGGAAACTCTCTATCTGTTCTAGGCACGTCGGACTCGAACAACAAGGAGACCGTGCAGCCAGGACTGAATGTCGGTCTATAGCCTAGAATCCCTAGATAGGCTACATTTAACAATTCGTCTGCATATGAGTTTGTTGGTTATAATAATAATAATAATAATAATAATAATAATAATAATAATAATAATAATAATAATAATAATAATAATAATAATAATAATAATAATAATAATAATAATAATAATAATAATAATAATAATCTTTATTTATTCAAATTGACAAGTACGCAGTAAGGTTACAGTGAAACATGACATGCAGTTCAATTATCAAGATCTTAACTAAACACGTTTTTCGTAGCCTTGCAAGGCGCTCGCTCTAGGGTGGGGTTGCGGGTATCGAACCGCGACTTTACAAGATCTAATGCTCTTCTGGCCATGAGTGTTACCATTCGTCTATCCCCCTCGCTATAGCGCCCATTCAAGGTCTCTGCGCAGAGGTAATGCCCAGAAGGACAGTCTGCTGATACAGAAAGGCGGATTGTTATTCTCTAAAAACCAGTGCTTTGACATGACGTTACAGATATTACCTTTATCTTGCAGTTTACCTTTACACTTTCTGAGGAGTTTCTAAGCATGTTACCTTCAGATATTACCTTTGCCTTCTGCCTTTAACTTCACAGTTATCTTTATTTTACGTGTACAGATGCCATCTGGTGCTAATTCAACGTTGACGGCTCACACGTCGGCCAGTCCTGCGTCTTCTCTGACGCTTCCTGCACTGGCTTCCATCCGGGTCTTCGGAGTTCCTCAGATGCCCTCTGGTGTTGCAACTACGGTTCTCGGTGTTGTTTCGCCAGTTGACACCGTCTTCTATGATAGCACAACTCGGGTAAGACCCAGACTATGGTCTCTCAAACCCATCCGCAGGCATGTGCCGCCTGCCCGCTCTCCCTCTCCATGGGGCTTTCCCAACCGGAATAGTGAGGTCGTGAGTTCAAATCCCAAGATATTTTATTACTTTTTTCTGGTTTCCCTGGATTTATTAGGACCTGTTTCTAGTTGGTGATCTGTTATATTACTTTTCCAGTTTTATTTGTCGTTGATATTTTGATCTATATATAACACCAATAACATGCACATATCAGTCGGTATATCTAAATCTGAGGTTCCGCCTCCTGTCCCTTTCTAATTTAGAAACTCAGCAGCCTGGTCCAAACCAGATTGCGGCAATGCACTGTTCATTCATTCAGTAAGGAATATTCATTCATTTGCTCATTCATGCAGAACATTTATTCATTCAAGTAGTGTATTTAGTGCCAATCCAAAGATTTCCACTCGGAGGCATTCCCAGCTAAACCCCAGTTTTTTCAGTGATGGTGAAATGTGCTCGAGGCGTCTCTTACTAAAAGGACGCACAGCTCTGGAGGGAGAATATCTGACGGAGATCGTCCAACCAAAAACAGGCGCTATATAAATAAGCACTTGAACATGGCTCTCTGACACATATCTGAAAGAGAACTTAAGATAAGCTGCTGTCAGTGCTGTCGACATTGTCAGTGTTGTTGACATCGTCAGTGTTGTTGACATTGTCGGTGCTATTGACAGTGTCAGTGTTTCTGTTGTAGGAATTGTACCTGTACAACCTGACACTTCCGATGGACAGCAACTGGGTGACCGTCTGGTGGTAACCCTGCGTTGGGGGGGGGCGTCAAAGGTCGTGAACTCTTCAGCGGATTATTACGGAATTGCGTGATTGCCCTAGAGGCATTTTACAATCCGAGGCGATTGATTTGCACTGTGGTAGTTTCAAAGCTAAGTTGACTCCGTCAGAGAGCTGGTTAGGCTATTGGGGGTTGGGCTTGTAGGGGTCCTGAAGACTTGTGCGTATACGGCTTGTAGTTTTATGTTTCATGGGCGTGTGTTGTCGGTTCCTTTGATAGAATAAAGACATGCTGATATAATTTATTAAGTCACCAACTGGAAGTACTAGAGACAATTTAATGATTACGATACTTGATTAAACGGTAAGTGTAACAGCTGACGCTATTGCTCAAAAGGGACACACACCTAAGTATATATAAACTGGGTTTCCCTAAACTTTTGGTAGTCTCAGCTCTTTGGAAGGAACTCGAACAACATCTCCAGTTCGCTCACCCCTCGCCTATCAATCTCAGCACTCCTCTTCCCACCCACTCCTCTTCCCATCCACTGAAGACTTTAAACCGAACTTTGCAAGCTCTTCTATCTGATTCTGATCCTTAACCTACTAATGACCATCATCACCAACAATTTCCAGCGTAGCATCATGCTGTCTCTTCGGCTTGACTCTTCGGATTCTGACCTGGCTCCTAAGCGTACCAAGCAACCTGGTTCTTGCAGACTTGATCTGGTATAGCTTCGATGGCCTTCCTTACACGGATTTTGTGTGGCGGTCAGAAATTTTGGAGACATTATAATTATGCCATAAATTTTACTCAGCTGTAACAATACATCACAAGTGCTTGCGCGTTATTATGTATGTCAAAGGTTCTTAACCTTTTTTGGCATTCGACACACCTAAACTTGCAACCAAATTTGGCGACACACTATGCAATCGTCATATATGAATATTTTTAAAAATATTAAAGTTAAACTAGTTATTTATTTAAAATTGTAAATTGTCGACATTTTTAAAGAATGAAAATGTTCCTAATGAATACTTTCTAGTTTCTACGTTAACTTAATAATAGTTAATGGGATTTTTGCTCCTGGATTTTTCTCGGGATCATTTTAACATGAGAATCCACAGTTTTTGTAAGTGCAATACGTAAGCAGGCTGAGAGGGCACCTCCGACCAGTTTGTTCCGTTTTTTGTTCTCTACGCTGATCAACAGAGGAAAACCATACTCAGATAAGTAGGAACTATGAAATGAACCCACTTCTTTTATAGCTTTTCTCGCCAGTGTTTTATGATGTTCTTCTTTGTGCATCTTAGCCCAGAACTTAGTTCTTGAGAATTGCTTGTACATATCGTTCATTCTACGCTTTTGCTCCGCGTGCGCCCCTAGCAAACTCAGCTATAATGAGTGCACTGACCGTACATTGTCGGTGGAAGTATGAGACGGCGATGGAGAGGACTGGCCACTCGTCTTCATATACCGAGGCTAAGAAAATGAACTCGCTAACACTACACACCTGCTTCTCATGATATAGCTGTTGCGTACTTTGTGTGTTCGGGTCCACAGGATGCATTTATAACAACAGCTACGAATGCAAATAAATGCTGTTAGCTTGGCTGCGGTTGGGAAAATTGGAAACGCGCGCGAAATCAGACAAAAGTGGAAATCTGCGGCGAATGAAATCACAGATGTATACAATTAAAAGTTTGAAGTGTACTTCAGTTATTGTAATCTTAGTCGAAGTTCCTTTTTTCTGGACACCGTGTAGTGATATAGGTCATGCTCTTTTTAGAGCATGCTGTTCGTGTGTGTCAGTGAGCATTCGCGAGGTCATAGTGTTTGAAAGGGCTACATGCATCCGCTGTTTACTGACTTTTATCAACAGTGGACAGTGTGAGGAAAGAAGACAGATTGTCGAAAGTTCGGTGCTTGCCTTGAGAATAGGAGCTACATAAAAGACATAGATAAGGACATTGAGTCGCATTTGATATCCAGCTTGACCCTTAGGTTTCAGGCTTAGGGTTCGGTTCTTTGTACGCCTCCTTAGGGTCTCTCTTTTTAGTGAGGTGCTATACAAGTTTCGCCGTTGCCATGGAGATGCGGAATTGCTCGATTGGGGTCAGCTGCAGAGTGGCCGCAGTAATCGCCCTGGTCGTCGGCCTGGGGGTTGGACTGAGCCAAGGGGGTGGCGAGCCGCCCCAAGCGCCCACCAAGACCCGTATGGGCCCCACTGCTAACCCTGCCGAACGTATCGACTGCTACCCCGAGGCAAAATGGGGTGACGCCACGATCACAAAGAAAGACTGCGAGTCGAGGGGGTGTACATACGATCCCCCAGTGGATGGGTCGAACGCCCCCAGCTGCTACGTATCGCCTGACAGCCCCCTCGGAAGTGGGTATCGGGTGGGTAGTGATACGGTGGACGGAAAGGGCGTTCGAAGAATCGAGCTGGAATCCAGGTCACCATCTGCTAAAGGGGTCAAAAGGTCAGTTAAAGGTCAACAGCCACGGCTGGACAAGACGGACGCCGTCTTCGAGATGGAATATGGAGGAGAAAACATTCTTCACTTCAAGGTAAATAAATAAATAAATAATAAATAAATAAATCAGATTGCTCCTCAAATAATTGTGACAAATTTAGATTAGGCCCACATGATAAAAAGTAGACCTGCAAATAATCAAACGATATTGGAAAGTGATGCGCTTATAGCCACAGCAGCAGAAGCTACAACAATAGACAACAACAATAATAACAACAACAATATTAAAAGCAACAACAATAATAATGATAATAATAACAATTTTAGTAGTATTACAATTCAATTATAGATGTAGCTGTAAAACTACGAAAGGTGCTAAGTAATGTCCAATTAAGCCTACATTACATTATAGACGCATTCAGATACACTTACACATATAGATGTGTGCATAACAAATGCAGATGTAAATATACACGTTTTTCTATAGCGACCGTATGGCCTCGACCCTGCTCAGTTTCAATGAATTGATCGGGTGAGATCCTTCACCATCGCTGCCCGTTTGAATGGATGCCATTCCATTTAAGATTCTCGTGTACGGACCGTCGTAGCCGGAGATTCAAATCTCTTAAATAGGCAACCACTGGCGTAATTTCTGTGGGGTAAGAGGGGTAACCATACCTTCACTTTTTGGACTGGGGGTACCGCACCCACTTTTAAACATGCTAATCAAATTTTATCATTGTGCCTTCTCAGAGATCGCAGTCTCCGCCTTTACTTCTCGTATGTAGACAGAGTGAGGAATAATTATGTACCACAAAAGTACGAACGTACTTAGATACACAGGTAAAGCGAGAGCCAGACGAACTGAGTCACAGGCAGTCAGACAGGCAGACGACTTTCAGCCACACAGGTCACCCGACAGACTGACCGCCGTGACCGACTCGCAAGCGCCACAGTTTTATGACAGCACCCTCTCTTCGCCTTATGGTTGTCATCTTAGTCATTGGTACCCCCACTTTATAGACCAAATTTAAGTCTCTCTAGGCCACCATCAGGAGGCGAACCTAGACTGCACGCACATAGGTGCAAGGGACATACGCTGTAACCAATGTCGCTAACTAAGCAGAATCTATGTGGATCTATACATGTAATGTGTAGAGAAGTTATACATGGCTAATTTTCATCTAGACATCTTAATAATTTGTCACTGATAAAGAAATCGAGATAGTGCTGCGTTGTTGAAATAAGTGATGATCCCTTCGTCGTCTGGCGTTCGTGGAGTCATGGCGTATGGAATGTTATAGAAGATAAAGTTGCAAAATGAATGTCTTGCCCGGGCACGATGTCCTTCAAAAAACTTTCTTAACAGTGGTTAAAAAGATGAGACTGAGTTATCAGCATGCTTGAGACGACTGTCGCTTCTAAGAGGTCTTACTACATGCAACATTCACAGGAATACAAAGCACAGGCAGACCAAGACTGCGCTGGATAGACAATCTAAACGAGGACATGACCAGACTTGGACTAACGCTAAGAGGAGCATAGAACTTGACAAATGACCGAGGACAATGGAGTTCATTTGTTACTGCCCATAGTCACCAAATGGCCAGTGTCGGAAACTGATGACGATAAAAAAAACAGATACGCGCTGTCATCAGAAATCTCATAAATAGACTTGGTCCAAAAGAACTCTGATATAAAAAGTGTGTGCAGTTGAGAGGATGTCCATATTGATTCGTGATAGCCATTGAGATTTCAGAGTTCAACAATGCAGTTTGTCACTTTCGCATGATTGGGTCCTTGGTTTCGCTTTTCAGGCTGAAGCATAGTGAAAATGTAACGGTTAGCGTCCTGGGCTGTCAGCCGAGAAGTCGTGGGTTCAAATCCAAACCAGGGTATAGAGATTTTTGGTGGTTGCAGTAGTGATAAAGGGTTGGTGGTGGAGGTGGTAATGGTGGTGGACCGTGGAGGTTTCATTGGAGATGGTTGTGGATATGGATGTGGTAGTGGATACGGCAGTGGTGGTGGTGGTGGTGGCATTGGTAATGACAGTTATGATGGTGATTGTTTGTAGGCTTGATAATGCTGCTTCTGAGGATGAGGAGGAGGAGGATGATGATGATTAGATAAATTATGATAATTTTGCCTGTGGTAGAAATAGTGATGAAGCTGGTGATGTTGTGTATGTGTAGCTGTATCCGAAGGGTGCTCCAAGATACGAGGTGCCTCGTGGTATCCTTGATATCGTTCTGCCTGGTCTTCGGCCTGGAGCGCCAACGTCCTATACCTTCAACATCTCGAGCTTCGATCCATTTGCCTTTCAAATCATACGAAAGAGCACAGGCACCGTCCTGTGAGTATCTCTGTCTGTGTGTCTGTATGTCTGTCTGCCTATACATGAATCTATCTGTCTGTATTCCTGTCTGTGTATTTATCAATTCATCCATCTAACCATCCAGCTATAATTCCAGCCAACCACTTATAATCAATCCTTACATCCATCCATCCATCCACACATACATACATACATACATACATACATACATATATATATATATATACATACATACATACATACATACATATATATATATATACATACATACATACATACATACATACATACATACATACATACATACATCCGTCCATCCAATCAACCATCCATACATCTATTCAGTCATCCACACATTCATCCATCCGACCATAAGTCAATCCACTCATTAAAACGTGCATACTAGGCCTACCTGTGAATTTGCCCTGGCTTTACTTGCTGCCTTGTCTGCTGGATGACTTGCTGGCTTACTTACTTGCTGCCTGACCTCCTTTCAGCGCTTCAGTTGATAACATATCTAAAGAACAAGTGACCCAAACCTGAGATTGCGAACCACTTGATTTAGAAATATACAACATTCGAAAACTATTTACAAGATGATCCGATCAAATTAAGGCCGACTGTAGTACATTGTGCATTAATCCTCTGTTCAAGGATACTTCATGAACTAGCTAGAGTAGGGCATTGTTATCATCGTTATTAATATCATTATTAGTAGTAGTGGTAGTAGTAATGGCGTCTCAGGCAAAGCATACAATTGGCGCCCTAGATCAGATCCCCGCTCCACGGTCCACCTCACGTCACAACCCAATGAGGAACCAACCAGAACATTACACTGAAGTGATTTAGGCTATTTATTATTTGAATTCAAATGAAAATTATTATTGTTATTGAAAAATGGGTAAAAACGTGAAAACCATAAAACTGTTGAAACATATTTTTTTAAATAGTGTCCCCTAGATTTTGGCGCCCCAGGCAACTACCTGCTTTGCCTGTGCCTAGGGCCAGCCTTGGAGAGAATAGTAATTAACTTTATAAATTATTCTTTTGTCTGATCAGTTGGGATACGGGGGTCGGTGGCACAGTCGTTTCGGATCAGTTTATGTCAATCTCAATCCGTCTTCCATCTGTCAACATATACGGTTTTGGAGAAAACGTTCACAACTCGTTTCGTCATGACTTCAACTACACCACCTGGTCGCTGTTCGCAAGAGATCAGTGGACTTCGAAAAGGGTAGGTCAACCTGGCTGCTGCTGGCTGGCAAGAATCACTTGGTTGAGAGGGGTTGGTCAGGGTGACTACTGGTTAGCAAAGACTGATAGGTTGATAATGGGTTAGAGGTAACCTTGGTTGTCGTTGCGTGAGGGTGTCTGGATTGAGAAAGGGTTAGCTCAACTTGACTACGGTTGTCATTAGGTAAACAGAAATAGTTAGGGCAACTTAGTTAGTGTTTCGTATGGATTATTGGATTGGGATAGGCTTATGGCAACTTGACTGCTGATTGGGAAGGATTATAATATTGGCTTGAGGAACGGTTAATACTATGCCTTGACAAGGATGTTTGGGTTGAGAATAAGTCAGGTCAAATTGGTCGCTGTTGGACAAGGATGTATGGGCTGAGAATAAGTTAGCGCAACTTTGTTGCTGCATGTCTATGTAGGGAAATAGCCAGGTCAACTTGGTTGCTTTTTGGTAAGGATGTTTGGGTTGAGAAGGAAATGAGACTACCTTGGCTGCTGTTTGGTAAGATCCTTGGTTAATTGTACATAAGGTTGTTTTGAAAGGCATGTATTACATGATCTGTTTCTATGGCAACCAGGTGGAAAATCACCATGGCGTCCTTCCATTCTACACCTGTCTGGAAGAGACTGGAAACAGTCACGGCGTCTTTCTTCTCAACAGCAACGCAATGGGTAAGAAATCTGGCGATGGGTGCATTGAATGATGTTCCATCGGTTGATTCTTTGTGTGGTAGACACTGGTGTCAGAGAAGTTGCTTTTTAAATGATTAATTAAATATTGCTCATTCGCAATTGCTGCTTATTGGCTGGCGTCATCAATGATGATGATGACGACGACAGAAATTGTGATGATGATGATGATGATGACGACGACGACGACGACGATGATGATGATGATGATGATGATGATGATGATGATGATGATGATGATGATGATGATGATGATGATGATGATGATGATGATGATGATGATGATGATGATGCTGCTGCTGCTACTGGTATATTTCCGAGTGCATACGGGTGAAGATTTTTCTTTTGCATTGTTAAGCCCGGTGTTTACTTTCCAGAGATAGTGTAGTGGTTAGCGTGCTGGACTTTCAAACGAGAGATCGGGGGTTCAAATCCCGACCAGGGCTGCAATTTGGTTGGAGATTTCTGCCCCACCTGCCCCCTCTAGCCAACTCAGCTATAATGAGTACACTGACCGCACACTGTGATTGGTAAGATGAGGTGGCGAGGAAGAGGACTGACCACCTGCCGTCATATGCTGAGGCTATGAAAATGAAGTCGATAAGACTTCCTACCCATGGCTGCCATCAAGGCTAGCTTAAGGAACTGCTCTTCTTCTTACTTTCCACAACTCATTATAGAGGCCAAAACAATGCCCACTTTCACACGCCGGTTAGCAGATTGATTCACGATGTTCCCCGTTAAGACAGCATAGGAAAGTGCAGAGAATTCGATAGGATATGTTTGCCACTGATTCGGTTTCGATGTCTGACTCATTAATTTCTTATCCATCAATCAATCAATCAATCAATCAATAAATCAATCAAACTCGCTACAGACCCTTCCTACTCAGATACCTACTCAAGATACATATTATTATAGTCGTGGGAGATAAATATATATGCGACCTGATTATGCCCTTGTTTTTGATGGCCACTTGTCGATGCTTTGTACAATGTACATTATACACTGGCGCGATATAAGTTACAGTTAAGTAAGTAAGTTAAAGGTGGATATAGTGTAAAGTAAATGGGCATTTATATAGCGTCTGCATGATGTTTTTTGTTTGTTGGTTAATTGTGAGACGAAAGATTGCGCAGTATATAGGTGAATGGGGGGCAAATTCTTAATGAAGTTTAGATGGTTTAGAGGGTGGTTTATGATGAAAGAGGGAGCCTCTCGATGACTTCATGAAAAGGCAGTGCAGAACTTTATTTATTTATGACCTTAAGGGACTGTTATTGATTTTGTTCTTCTTCTTATTGCAGACTTAAATGTTGACGTGGTTGTCATCTTTTGTTTTTCCTGCAGATTATTCATTCACTCCGTTGCCAATGTTGACCTATCGAACGATCGGAGGAGTTCTGGATTTCTATTTCTTCCTTGGACCAACGCCAGAGAATGTCGTCCAACAGTACACTGGGGTATGATCAATAAGACACTGCAATACACACGGGTTACGGTGCTATATAAATGTGTTCAAATACACACATACACAGTACCTACATATATACTTAGTGAGGTATGCTCTAGCATAACTTATTGCTATCATTATTATTACTATTTAATTAATTAGTCTAAGGCTATTAAGTAGCACCTTAAGAATTTAAATATAATCGTGATTGTAATTGTAAACTTAGAAGCGTCTCTGATCAGTGTGTCTTTAAATGGCGCTATATAAATTTGCAATTACCATTACCGTTACCGTTAGAAATTTCTAAAGTGCTACATAAAAGTTATTTGAGTATACTCATTATTATTTTATTATGCATTTATTAATGGTCCCTATCTAATGACCAAGCATCATTCGATGACGCTGTGCAATTGTTATTATTTTTTATTACCATCCTGCATATTATTAATTATTCTTGTTTATTATTATTTTTAATTATTATCTTTTATTGTTATTATTATTATTTTTATTATTATAATTTCTATTATTATGCATCTATTAAGCGCCACTATCTAATGACCAAGCATCAGTTGATAGTGCTGAGCTATTGTGAGTAAAGGATTTGTTCAACATCCCTACACAGCAACCGTATAAGGAGGAAACACGAACCTGTGCTCGCCCATCGTTACAAGGCGAGTGTTCTAACCAATCGGCTATCGTGTCCCACTATATTTGAATACTCATTATCATGAATTAGCTTAAATTTGCATAAACTGTGAGAAGATTTCTTTTAACTGCAGCTTTTGCTGATGGAGAACTTGGAGCATGGTATGTCCGAAGACCTTACTAACCGCTGGAAGTAAGGATAACAGAGACGGTGTAATTAGTAGTGTTCATAATATTGGGGTGTTCGATAGTGTAATGGTTAGCGTGCTGGACTGTCAATCAAGAGATCGGGGTTTCAAATCCCCACCAGGGCAGAAATTTGGTTCGAGATTTCTGCTCCACATACATCCCCTAGCCAACTCGGTCATAATGAGTACACTGACCGTACACTGTCGTTGGAAAGATGAGACGACGAAGGAGAAGACTGGCCGTCCACTCTCATATGCCGAGGCTGAGAAAATGAAGTCGCTAACACTTCATACCCATGGCTATACCTCTTAGGGTAGCTTAAGCGACTTCTTACATACTTCAACTCGACCTCATCGATCCCTTTCTCTCGTTCTGTTCCAGAAACGCCTGAAGATCAATTTATTTATTAGTGACTTGGGTCGGGAGCGCCTCTGGATCGTTGAGTGGTGCTTTTATGAATGTTCCACTAAAATTACAATAATTGCAATCGTGCCTTCTCATGTTTTGGACCATCTTGCTGGAACAGTCTCCCACTACATGACCCAATGCAGCGTTGCATTTGCAAACTGTCTTAAGACACAATTGTTCAGATCTGTTAGATAATCGTAGGTACAGTGCGTTTGTTAGGCAC
The DNA here is from genome assembly GCA_963556255.1 of Allolobophora icterica. Lineage (NCBI taxonomy): Eukaryota > Metazoa > Annelida > Clitellata > Crassiclitellata > Lumbricidae > Allolobophora > Allolobophora icterica. Next base: position 95,060,674 of record OY744603.1, read on the forward strand.
TTAAAATGTGTCAGTTTAGCATCTATGCGTCGTACATACATGCATACATACATACATACATACTTACATACATACATACATACAGGTGCTTATTTATACAGCGTCTTTTCAAGAAAACTCTAAGCGTTGCAAGATCGAACAGAATATTCTCCAACCTATGTCATAATTTTTATGTTACAGATCGTCTCCCGCGCCAACCATGGAAGAGGCTGATCGGATCGACTGCATGCCGGAGGGAGGAAACGAGACCAGTTGCATCGCTAAGGGTTGCATCTGGAACGCTTCAGTGTCTACTGGCGTACCTCCTTGCTACCTCAATAGGTAAGCATTCGTGCTACCTCCATAGGTAACCATTCGTGCCAAGGTACTGTCTCTTAAGCTACTTCCTATTAAGATACTGCCTCCGTAGGTACTGCCTGTTAAGGTACTGCTTATTAAGGTACTGCCTCGAGTGAGGTACTGTTCATTTTCGTATCTGTTCTTTCTCTCTTTCTCTGAACTTTAAGAATTGGACGTGGCTTTTGATTTGACTTTTGATTCCGATTCCACTTGAAGCGACATCGATTGTTGCCTTTATCATTGCGATAAAGGCGCTACAGAAGTCATTAGATTAGATTAGATTAGATTAGATTGAATTGGATTAGATTAGATTAGTTTGCTAGATTTAGATTGCATGGTATCTTCTGCTTTTGTGTGTAGTTCGTCCTATGGATATACGTACGTAAGTAAATCTGAAGTGAATTCAACACACGAAACTATTCTACTGCAGCATCTACCTGGCGCTTCGATGTTTGGCAATGACAGTGATCAGGTGAACGTCTACCTGGATTACCTGAGCGATTGGCTGATTAGAATCAAGGTGAATCATCGTAAAAATCCATCGTCTTATCAGGATGTCAGACAAGTTGTGTTCTACTGCACCATTGGCCGAATACAAACCAATAGGAGGAAGAACAGGTAGATCACTCGTCGAAGAGCGTGAAACTCCCTGCCATATATGGAACCCAAATGGGACCCACACAGAACCATATGGGACTCTTGTGGAACTTTGAGCAAGTCTTTCAATCACAACTACACAGCGTTATAGATTAATCTTGGTCGTCAGATAGTGACACTTCACAAATACATAATGATGATAATACAAGATGAGCAGAAGGCAGTCATGGGAATGAAGTGTTAACAGTAACTGTTAATTGACAGTATCATGCTCCCTTGCATGACGTTTTAAAAAACGGCCATTAGCTATATAATCAGTACCCAAATTAATTAACTGTAACTCATTGCGTTCTGCCAGTGAGAACTTTTTGAATAAACGAAGATATAATAATAATAACGACTTCATTTTCTTAGCCTCCGCATATAAGGGCGGATGGCCAGTCCTCTCCATCGTCGTCTCATCATCCCACCGACAGTGCACGGTCAGTGTACTCATTATATCTGAGTTGGCTAGAGGGCGCAGTTGGAGCAGAAATATCCAGACCTACCCTGGCGGGGTTTTAACCCCCAACCTGTCGATTGACAATCCAGCACGCTGCCCACTAGACTGTCGATAGTCAGAGTGGTGTTAAAGGTCATTAGGTGCAAAACTACATCAGTAAGCATACTACTTATATGTTTGAACAACTGGAGAAGTCGCCACCAGCAGGGCCCCGCATACACATAGAGCCGAAACAATGGAGTCCCATCACATGATAAGTAGCCTAGCCGATTCTCTTACTTTACCTTATTCTGTCTTGTGACATGCATTCTAGATTTTTCCAGTTGGCGTTGAACCAGTCTATGAAGTACCGGTTCCCTTGCATCTGCCTGAACCGGTTGCCAGCTCAACTCGACTCTACTCGGTGGACCATGAGTCAACTGGCCAGACACCTTTCTACGTTAGAGTCAAGCGAACGGATAGCAATCAAGTTGTGTGAGTCAGAAATATTTGGAATTCTAGGTGTCTTCAGTCGGGACATAGAGGCATTTTAAGTTGGGGTAATTTGAATCAGCGTCATTACTAAATGAGGTTTTCTGTATCGGCGCATTTTCAAACAGTGTTTTGAGGCACGACATTTTGATTCAGAACCATTTTGGGGCATTTGAATTTGAGATGTTTGTTAGAGATGTTTTGAGTTGGGATAATTTGAGTCGTGACATTTTGTATGCAGGTATTTGGTATCAGGGACATTTTGAGTCAGATGTATTTTTATTCAGGGCAGTTCGATTCAGAAGCATTTTCAATTGATGCTTTTGTACTCTGATTATAGCAGTTGTATGTCTCTCCAGATGGGATACATCGATTGGTGGACTGACCATTTCTCCGCAGTTCCTTCAACTCGTTGCCCGTCTTCCTTCCACCTACGTCTATGGACTTGGAGAGAATTCTCGATCGTCCTTCCGGCGGAAGTTTGAGTACGAGACGGTCCCCATGTTTGCCCGAGATCAACCTCCTGGAGATGTCAGTTCAACACCTATTCGAAGGATTCTGTGAATGACATCTATTAGCATGGCATAATATTTGCTTTGGACTTTAAATGATATCGCAGCAGCAGTAAAAGCCTCACAGGAGCCAAGCTTATGCATGATTATTATTTGTATTATTGTTATTATTATACTTTTGTAAAGTGCGATTACCTAATGATATTCTAAATGATGTAATGAAATATCTAATAACATAATATAACATAACTTTTATTGATCCCAAGTCAAACATCTGCATAATACACATCAATTTAACAAAAGATCGGGATGCAACGGTAGGACCAAAAGGGACCGAGGTCCCGCTAAGATAGACCCCCGTGCACCATGAAGTGTATGATGGAGGATAAATAACACATAATTTTTGTATGCTATGCAGTGCTTTTTTTCAGCCGGAACGGCGTTCCGGCACCTTTTTTCAGCTACTACATAATAATTTATTTTATTTAATAATAAAAACAACAATTTAGTTATTTTAATTTAATTTCAGTGTTGTGAACTGTTTTCAGTATTTATTGAGACCCCTCCCAACCTCCAATCCCGTTTTTATCTGGATTTTAGCCCTTCCATTATTGTTCAGTTCCGGAACCTATTGTTCAGTTCCGGAACCTTTTTTTCTAGAAAAAAGCACTGATGCTATGTAACATACTTAATGATCAACTGATGGCGTTGATCAACTATGAGCGAAGGACTCCACAGTATGTATGTATCAGAGATAGGAACCATCTCAGGGGAGGCTCGAACCAGTACTCGCGTTGTAATTAAGGCGAGCGCTCGACCATTCGGCTGCCATGTCCCATATTTTCTACAACAGCCAGATGAAAAGCTACAAGCTTAAACAAGACCAGGAGTCAAGTAACTGATAATCTGACAAGCATCAGTCAAGTCTTCTACGCATTTTCTTACCAGTGATGTTGGTCCACACCTTACTAAGGTTTTTGTGATAGCTGAAATATTTATAACTCAAATCGTTTTGGTAACTAATTCTCCTTTACAATTTTTCCAGTTACTCTATGTCTTCGATAGAGTAGAACAGAATAGGAGCGCTATATAATTTATCTCGTCCGCTCTTACCTTATTTCAGCCAACCGCCAATCTGTACGGAGTGCATCCGTACTATGTCTGCGTTGACAACACCACAACCGGCGCAGCTCATGGAGTCCTTCTGCTTAACAGCAATGCTATGGGTCAGTAGAGTTCACCTCCAGTGGATATGCAAGTTGAAGGAGATGAATCTAAGTTTAGAACTGAATGATACAAAAGAATTGACAGAGCGAACTGGATTGGAGAGCGCCTCTCAAAGTGAATCTGGTTTCTTGATCCTTTTGAATCATGTTAATTATTAAATATGATCTTTTGTAATCATGTGACTTATAAAATAAGTTCTTCTCGAAGCATGTGAATTACAGAACGTGTTTTTTAAATCATGTGAATTGTTAACGGATCATTTTATGTGTTGGTTTCTCCAGAGGTGGTTCTGGGTCCGGCTCCTTCTGTCACCTACCGAACGATCGGAGGTCTTCTCGACTTCTACATTGTTTTTGGAGACAGTTCTGAAACCGTTACAACCAGGTACACTGAGGTATACACCACGTGACGAATTCAATTCTGTACAGTAGATGGAAGTTAAAGTTCATGGAGCCCTTGAAAACTGTGATCAATGAATATTATACATCTCAATATATCATCCAAGGCAATTGAAAGAATTATCTTCATAAATGGAACCTGGCTTGAGATAGTGATGATGATGTTGACGACGACGTCGATGATGATAATGACAGTTGTGATAGTAGTGGTACTAGTAACACTGGTTGTAGTAGTGGTGATGGAAGTGGTAGGCCTAGTGATGGTGGCAGTAACAGTATTAGGAATTATGATAATGATGACAGTAGTGATACTAGCATTACAAATAACAGTAGTAGTAGTAGCGGTGGTAGTAGTAGTAGTAGTAGTAGTAGTAGTAGTAGTAGTAGTAGTAGTAGTAGTAGTAGTAGTAGTAGTAGTAGTAGTAGTAGTAGTAGTAGTAGTAGTAGTAGTAGTAGTAGTAGTAGTAGTAGTAGTAGTAGTAGTAGTAGTAGTAGTAGTAGTAGTAGTAGTAGTAGTAGTGGTCAAAATTATGATGATGACGACAGTACTGTTAGTAGTAGTAGCAGTAGTAATAATTATGAAGGTGGTAATGATGATGTCTTCGATGTTTGATTGCAGTTGATTGGTCGTCTGTACCTGCCTCCGTACTGGTCTCTTGGTTTCCAGTTGTCCCGCTATGGATACAATACGTTGTCTAATATGGAAGCAGCTGTTCAAAGAACTCTTGACGCAGAAATTCCGCTGGTCATTCAATTATTCATTCGTTCTTTCATTCATTCGTTCATTCGTTCACTCGTTCGTTTGTTCGTTCGTTCGTTCATTCATTTGTTCATCATCGTTAATTCATTCTTTCGTTCATTCGTTCTTTCATTCATTCATTCGTTCATTCGTTCATTCAATCGTTAATTCATTCTTTCGTTCATTCGTTCTTTCATTCATTCATTCATTCATTCATTCATTCGTTCATTCTTTCATTCTCTCGTTCATGCTTTACGTCTAAAAGTGACTGGGAACCAATGCAACTAGTCGTTAAATGTACTGTATGAAGCACAGTTACACTACATTACTTTACAGGATGTCCAGTATGGCGACATTGACCATTTCGAGACGCAAAAAGACTTCACTTATGACCAAGTGGACTTTGCCGGCCTGCCCCAATTCGTTGATGAACTTCACAATCAAGGAATGCGCTTCATCACCATTCTCGTAAGTGGATCGTAATCGTAATCGTAATCTCCAAACTTCTAAAGGGCCACTCGAAGGCCAAGCGCAGGACACCAGCCTATTCACGAGCGCTACGTCAGATCAGAGGGGGTTTCCAGAGAGTAGTCCAAAAGATGTCCAAGTCCGATTTCCAGGGTACCAGATCAGGGGGTTTCCAGAGAGTGGTCCAAAAGAGGTCCAAGTCCGATTTCCAGGGTACCAGATCAGTTTCCAGAGAGTGGTCCAAGAGAGGTCAAGTCCGATTTCCAGGAGGCCAAACCAAATCAAAGGGGGTTTCCAGAGAGTAGTCCGAAAGATGTCCAAGTCCGATTTCCAGGGTACCAGATCAGGGGGTTTCCAGAGAGTGGTCCAAAAGAGGTCCAAGTCCGATTTCCAGGGTACCAGATCAGGAGGTTTCCAGAGAGTGGTCCAAAAGAGGTCCAAGTCCGATTTCCAGGAGGCCAAACCAAATCAAAGGGGGTTTCCAGAGAGTAGTCCGAAAGATGTCCAAGTCCGATTTCCAGGGTACCAGATCAGGGGGTTTCCAGAGAGTGGTCCAAAAGAGGTCCAAGTCCGATTTCCAGGGTACCAGATCAGGGGGTTTCCAGAGAGTAGTCCGAAAGATGTCCAAGTCCGATTTCCAGGGTACCAGATCAAGGGGTTTCCAGAGAGTGGTCCAAAAGAGGTCCAAGTCCGATTTCCAGGAGGCCAAACCAAATCAAAGGGGGTTTCCAGAGAGTAGTCCAAAAGAGGTCCAAGTCCGATTTTTGACATTGCGTGTGCAATCGTAACTGTAAACTCCAAATTTCTAAAGCGCTACTCAAAAGTTAAGCGCAGAGCACCATCTTATTGACGAGCGCTGCGTCGAGTTAGAGGGGTTGTCCAGTGATGCCATTGGAAGATCTGAGTCCGCTTGTTAAAATCTAATATAATCTTTTATAATGCCACTGTGATGTCTTCAGTAGGTTGCTCGGTGTGTAACCCAACGATTCTGGCTTTGAGTCTGCTGATCGGACTCCATGTAACTAATTCATAGACTTGTATAGCGCCTTTATCGTCATTCAGGAAACATCAATCGATGTCAGCTTTAAGTGAAAGCACATTAGAAATTCAGAATCTGTGAGAGAAGAAAATGTGAATTGCAATAGGACTGAAAATCCGGGAGGCATATTTTCAAATCCCAACACGTACAGCAGTTCATATGTACTGGCTTAGGGTTAGGGTCAGTGTAGCCTTTGCATTTTGTGCGATTAAAAAGCTATACTTCCGAGTGGAAGCTGGATATTTGTGCGACTAAATGGCTATAGGGCCTACCTGCGAGTGGAGGCTGGATATTTTCTTTGCAGAAATTTAATTCTGGCGAGAAACGACTAAAAATCTATACGTGCGAGTGGAAGCTGGATATATCCATTGCAGAAATGTCTTAATTTATTCTCAACCAATAGAGGCGAAAATAAATGTATGAATGTTTGTGAACTACGCTACGTGTTGGGATTTGGGTAAATGCATCCGGGAGTTACACTTTGGTCGGTGAGCAAGTTCAACGAGATTATAGCCTAACTACCTGCCAAGTTGTTAGAACACATTAGCCTGTGTAACCAAGGAGTAATCGTAATCATAATCTCGAGGTTTTTACAGCACCCAAACAAAGCGAAGTCGCGGGAACCGGCTTATTCACGGGCGCTTAGTCAAAACAAAATCGATAGACGGGGGTTAGAAATCGGTTCCAGGTCAAGATACAAAGGGATCAGACAGTCAGACGGTTAAAGTTGGGTGGTATTTAGAGTTGAAACGGCGAGTGAGGTATGGGGAAGAGGAGGAATCAGAATAAGATTTGTGAAAGAGAGTGCTTTCAGTTTTGAGTGAAAGACCTGTAGAGAGATAGGAAGAGGTGAGGTTTGGAGTAGATTTGGGTATCAGCGTAGGATGAGAAATAAACAGCGTGGACTACTACGCAAGTGGGTCTATTTCCAGGACCTTGAGACTCGTCCACTGCCAGGTCGAGTGTCAAAGAGTAAGAAATGAGCCATCCATTCATTCCATACCCGTGGATTGTCACCCGATTGTAGTATAATCTGTTAAGTGGGTTAACACGTGTTGAATATTAAAGTCACGAATATTCAAATATGGTTGATAAATACTTAAGCTTGCGAGAGTTCATAATTATGCAGCTGCCGTTATTCGTGTGACTATGAATATCCATGTTTCAGCTGATGAATATTAATGAGCATATGTGTGTGTGCTAGGATCCTGCGATCATGAGCACGGACCCCAATTACTGGCCGTACACAGATGGTGTTGCAGCGGACGTCTTCATTCGTTGGCCTCTGGAGACAAATCACTCGGACTTCTATCGTTTCAACAGCACCTACATGTACGGCTATGTACGTTCAGCAAAGGCATTTTTCATTCATCTCAATGTTATTTTCATCACAAGGATGCTATATCGGATTTAAGGATAATATGTGGACTGCCTGGATGATGTTTGATCATAACCATGTATGTAAACCAAAATGCGGATAGCAATTGGTATATTAAAGAATATTCTTAGCTGATCTGATCTTATCTTATTTGGCTCTCTGCCTTTGTCTCTGTCTGTCTCTGTTTCTGTCTCAATGTCTGTCTCTGTCTTTTTATTTGTCTGTCTCTGTGTCTGTCTTTCTCTGTGTCTATATGTCTGTCTGTCTCTATGTCTGTCTGGCTTTCTCTGTGTCTGTCTCTGTGTCTGTCTCTGTCTTTTCCTGTGTCTGTCTGTCTCTGTGTCTGTCTTTGTCTGTCTCTCTGTCTTGTATGTCTCTGTCTTTCTCTCTGTCTTTCTCTGTATATCTTTGTGTATTAGGGTGTTCCTTATTTTTCAACTTTGGAATTATCAAAGTCTCACCCTCTAAACTTGTTCCTATGGACAAATTAATAACTTGTACAAAATTTTATTCAATTTGGTTAACATTTAGGGGTAACTCAACAAAGTTGAATTTTTGGAGGTATACACGTCTTTGACCTCCAACAGTGATTGCTGCACATCGTGCACAAACTACACATAGGAGTGAAATCATAGATTTGGATTTCTTCTTGCTTTTACCTAGTTATTTCTTTATATGTTACTTATGTGTTTTCATTTGGTTCAATAATAGTAATAATAAAACAATAATAGAAAATAGAGATTCGAGTGCTATAGTTCGTATGAAACGCAGAAAGCCAATGAAGCCGAGTTCGCCAACAACCTTGACAATCTGTTTGACATTGCTCACATGAATGCTCTTAGCTAATTACAATCCAAGAAGATAGAGACTTTCTGGTTGCCCAGGTCGTCGTGGCTGTATGATCTCTTTCGACAGTGCGCTTGCTGCGAAGGAACAGCGAGGAGCAAAACAAACCTAGGTAGCAATGAAGAGAAAGCTGCGGGCTTATCAACATCAGGAAGCGAGCTTGTGAGAGTCAATTTCTAGTAGTGATGACGAATGCAAAGTCAATTCCAGCACAAGTAGCAATTCAGAAGAAGAATACAGAACTGTTGGTGGACTCACAGCACATGTAAGCTGTAAAAGGAAGACTTGAGTTAACATTCTGACACTAAGCTTAGCTGCAGTCCTCGATGGAACAAAGCTCAGCGACATAAAGGCAAAATTTGTATTAGCAACAGTTTCTCAAAGTCTTTGTCATGATGTCCAGGAGTTTAAATCAACCATTCGTCAATCCACAGAGCTAGAGAGCACTATCGAGCTGAAACTGTTTCACATCTTAGAGAACAGTTTCAAGCAAATGTCTTTCTGGGATGGAAAGTAACTTGTAGATTGATAGCTAGTAATAGTTTCGGGAGTGAACCAATTGCTTGGTGTTCCCAAATTGACTTCCAGTACTGGTGAAGCTTATACCTCAGCTGCAGGCCGTTTGATAGAAAATTGGGGCCTTGTCGATCGCACTGATTCCATGTTGTGATACACCTTCGAGAATTCATTGAGCTTGTGATAATTTTTCTTGGAAGTACCGTGTACCACCTTGGGGAATATCATTTATGGCTCCAGGAGCCATACATCATGCTAGGTGGATGCCAAAGGCATTGTACTCTTTAAAGATATGGATGTTCCATTTCCAATTTAAACTTGCCACTGAAGAAAAGAAGGGACTCTGCAACCGGAACACGTGCATCTTCATTTTTCACATCTATGTATGTCAAGGCGTGGTTCGGGGCTCCAAATCCAGCTGCATCTTCAAATCATAATCTCCATTTCCTTCAGCTCTTGGACCAGTCCAAAAAAGTGAACAAATCCATTGCCAATGCCGCGCAAAAGAAATTTGCTAATCACCTTTGCATGGTGTCTCAGTGAAGAACTCATTGACTTTGCCTTTTGATGCGACAGTACCTGTTGAATCCAAATGAGCAAAGGTAAAGGGAATTAATGAGAAGAAAGAGCCTGCAAAATGTGTCAAAACTGAAATAAGGAAATGTCAAAACATGCAAATTGAGGACTTCGTTACAAAAAATACGATGCATTTCTTCTGTCAGCTTGGCATTCTGGCTGGATTCCAGTCATTGTCTGGTTCACTCCCGAAACTATTAGCTATCAATCTACAAGTTACTTTCCATCCCAGAAAGACATTTGCTTGAAACTGTTCTTTAAGATGTGAAACAATTTCAGCTCGATAGTGCTCTCTAGCTCTGTGGATTGACGAATGGTTGATTTTAACTCCTGGACATCATATCTTCATATTCAACGATGCTAAGGTTCCTCGGTCCATCTGAAAAGAAATGATACTCAAAATATGCGTGACCCTGACTAATGGCTACAGCAAGGATGCCACCAAGACTGTTGAACATCTGAGGGTTGTCAATGACAATGCTGAAGAAGGCGTTGTACAGCATTATTACGAAGTAAGAAAATCAGAAACAGCATTTACTTCAATTCGTTCAGGAACATCGTAGACTGTTTCCAACTTGCAAAAAGGACTTGTTTACTACCACCTTATTACTAGGCAATTCACTGACAATTAGATAATAGACAGTCAGCACTGTAATCAAGCTTCCTAGACTCTCTACAGACAATTACTGTTAATTCTTGACTGCTGAAGCTTGTTAAAATATATATATGTAATTTGCGTAGAAAATTCATGATTTGCAGATATTAATGTAAACTAAAGATCTCTTGAGTGACCTCTAAAAATTGAAATATTCGCTTAAAATTTTGCAGCAGTTCTTTTTATACCAATTGGAATCAATCTGGGGGGTGAGATCATAAGAAATCAAACATTTATTTTTTTCTGTATTGCTAAGGAACACCCTATTGTGTATGTCTACCTGTCTGTCTTGATCGCTGTTTCCATATATTTCTTTATTTCATTTGAAGCAAAGTCTACTGTATCTGAGGCATGAAGTAAATCTAGATCTCTTCCCAAGTCTGTTTTTCTAGATATACTCGCCCCTCTTTCTCTGCATCCGTCTCTGTGGTTTTTGCTGCACTCCAGTAATTAACTAATTGACTAATTAATCGGTGTGTCCATGGTCCATAGGTCTGGCCACCAGGAGAAACGCTCTTTCCAGACTTCTTCAAAGAAGCAACGCATAACTGGTGGAAAGCCTGCATACTTCGACATCACCAAAACGCATTTCCCTTCGATGGACTGTGGATTGTAAGTCCCTTCAGTCTCCTTATACCCTGCCAAGCTAGAGTCCATATTCCCATGTGGGACACGTATAAGGCCCACATGGGTCCCATCTAATGCCCATGGAAATGCTGACTCTGTGACGCCGTTTCGTAATGGATAAAATCGTTGTCAAAGGCATTTGTTTAGATAGCCTGTGTGCAGCACTTCCCTGAGGTCATTTAAACGCATTGTATGAAGAGCACATTGATTCATTCATACATACATTCATGCATTTATACATTCATGTTTTCATGCATTCCTTCATCAATTCAAACATCGAGATGTTTCGATCTGAAGTGAATGGTTGTGAATTGATCAGGACATGAATGAACCTGCTAACTTTGGGACGAACGAGGAGAAGCCTTGGAACTGGCCGGAGAACAGACCCCCGTGGAGCCTCATGTGCCCCATAGGGCCTCTCGATGACCCACCCTACAAGCCAAGTAAGTCCTTGTCTGTCTCATGAGCCACCATCGTTGTCTTTACGGCGGTTGATACTGCTGCTGATGATGACGATGATGGGGGTGTTGGTGGTGGTGATGGAAATGGTGGTGGTGGTGACGTGAGTGTAATTGTAAATGTAATTGAAATTACGACAATATATACAGCATCGTCAAAAGTAGCAGGCTACTTCTAGGATGCTTTGAACTATCAACTGTCAGGGCAATTGCTAAAAGTTACATAACAGATATATTTTAAACTGTTTTTAACTGAGTGATGATGAAGATGAAGATGATGACGATGACGACGATGACTACGACGACGACGATGATGATGATGATGATGACGATGACGACGATGACTACGACGACGATGACGATGATGATGATGATGAGGATGAGGATGATGATGATGATGACGATGACTACGACGACGACGATGATGATGATGATGATGATGATGATGATGACGATGACGACGATGACTACGACGGCGATGACGATGATGATGATGATGATGGTGATGAGGATGAGGATGATGATGATGACGATGACTACGACGAAGATGTTGATGACGATGATAATGATGGTCGTGGTTGTGGGTGGCGGTGATGATGATGATGACCGAGATTGCGATGGCAATCGTTGTGTTGTTTTAGAGGCCATCTGGGGACCACGTCTGTCTGAGAAGACCATCTGTCTTGTTGGTCTTCAGACCGATGGCATTCGCAATTTCACTCAGTACGACGTTCACAACTTGTACGGATGGAGTCAGGTTGAACCCAGCCTCAAGTAAGAATGTCATTGCGATTATAAAATAAATTACGAAATGACACTAATAATAGTCTGTATGAACGTGTGCATGTGTGTGTGTGTGTGTGTGCGTGCGTGCGTGCGTGCGTGCGTGCGTGCGTGCGTGCGTGTGTGTGTGTGTGTGTGCAGGTGGTGTGGGTGTGTGTACGTGTACTTGTGCATCTAGGCTTTTATAGAGCGCAATTCTAAAAGCCTATCAAAAGCTCTGTCTAATAGATTTGAACAAGTGCTTCTTAATACACGACGAGAATATTCCTTAGGACGAGTTACCAGGAACACTAAGCATAATGGCAGATGGGCTTTGCGAAAGGAGGACCTATGCGAGACAGCGCGCTGTGTTATTTAGGAATAGTACTTTCTTTTCCTGTAACATACTGTAGCTTAGCAGCTGATGCATATAAGCGAGGATGGCTAATAATACTCATCATCGTTCTCATTACCAATAATTCTCATTCCGCTTGCACTTACACGAACTCCCAAGAGATATCCGCCAGTTCACTGCAGGGCCTAAAACAGTGTTCTTTTACACAAAGTGCGCAGTTGACATAGTCGAGTGTGAGGCCCGATAGCGCATTGGATAACATCTGGCGCAGAGTGCGAGAGGTACAGAGATCGAGTCCCATAGGCGGACATGCTTTGTAGGTTGCAATTTGCGCCGTGTATTGCAGGCTGTCTGTTCTGTTAGTAGTTAAGGTTTATCGCATAACATGTACATGTACAGCGCAGTGCTTTTGCAGGCGCTTAATTCAAGAATAAATATTATTATTATTATTATTAGGTTGACATGTCTGGGGTGTGTAGTTTGAATTTTTTAGAGTTTAGCGCAAGTCAACTACACACACAATTTCATTGTAATACCTAAAGTTTTACTTAAATCGTCATCATTAAGTTCCATAGATCTTTATACAGTTTTTCTTACATGAGCCGATTGGCTGAATTGTTGCGACCGAATTGTCACGGCGCCTACATAGGGTATACTTAATTGCTTAATTTGCTTAATTGCAGTTTAAGAGAACATTTAAACAAAGGCTGTAGAGAAGCTGGCGTATTTTGTTGCAGTTCTATTCGTGAGGCGACGGGGGAGAGAAGCATTGTGATAACGCGGTCGACGTACGTTGGAAGTGGAACACATGGAGGTCACTGGTTGGGTGACAACGATAGCAACCAGTGGTCGCACATGTTGCAATCGATTATAGGTCAGGAAACCAGTCTCTTTTAGAACAGCGAAGACCATGGCACCAGTCTTTTGGCTGATTTCTAATACATGTATATATGCATGCATATATACGTGTATGGATATATGTTTGTCTGTATGTATGTATATGTGTATAATAGGGTGTTCCTTAGCAATACAGAAAAAAATAAATGTTTGATTTCTTATGATCTCACCCCCAGATTGATTCCAATTGGTATAAAAAGAACTGCTGCAAAATTTTAAGCGAATATTTCAATTTTTAGAGGTCACTCAAGAGATCTTTAGTTTACATTAATATCTGCAAATCATGAATTTTCTACGCAAATTACATATATATATTTTAACAAGCTTCAGCAGTCAAGAATTAACAGTAATTGTCTGTAGAGAGTCTAGGAAGCTTGATTACAGTGCTGACTGTCTATTATCTAATTGTCAGTGAATTGCCTAGTAATAAGGTGGTAGTAAACAAGTCCTTTTTGCAAGTTGGAAACAGTCTACGATGTTCCTGAACGAATTGAAGTAAATGCTGTTTCTGATTTTCTTACTTCGTAATAATGCTGTACAACGCCTTCTTCAGCATTGTCATTGACAACCCTCAGATGTTCAACAGTCTTGGTGGCATCCTTGCTGTAGCCATTAGTCAGGGTCACGCATATTTTGAGTATCATTTCTTTTCAGATGGACCGAGGAACCTTAGCATCGTTGAATATGAAGATATGATGTCCAGGAGTTAAAATCAACCATTCGTCAATCCACAGAGCTAGAGAGCACTATCGAGCTGAAATTGTTTCACATCTTAAAGAACAGTTTCAAGCAAATGTCTTTCTGGGATGGAAAGTAACTTGTAGATTGATAGCTAATAGTTTCGGGAGTGAACCAGACAATGACTGGAATCCAGCCAGAATGCCAAGCTGACAGAAGAAATGCATCGTATTTTTTGTAACGAAGTCCTCAATTTGCATGTTTTGACATTTCCTTATTTCAGTTTTGACACATTTTGCAGGCTCTTTCTTCTCATTAATTCCCTTTACCTTTGCTCATTTGGATTCAACAGGTACTGTCGCATCAAAAGGCAAAGTCAATGAGTTCTTCACTGAGACACCATGCAAAGGTGATTAGCAAATTTCTTTTGCGCGGCATTGGCAATGGATTTGTTCACTTTTTTGGACTGGTCCAAGAGCTGAAGGAAATGGAGATTATGATTTGAAGATGCAGCTGGATTTGGAGCCCCGAACCACGCCTTGACATACATAGATGTGAAAAATGAAGATGCACGTGTTCCGGTTGCAGAGTCCCTTCTTTTCTTCAGTGGCAAGTTTAAATTGGAAATGGAACATCCATATCTTTAAAGAGTACAATGCCTTTGGCATCCACCTAGCATGATGTATGGCTCCTGGAGCCATAAATGATATTCCCCAAGGTGGTACACGGTACTTCCAAGAAAAATTATCACAAGCTCAATGAATTCTCGAAGGTGTATCACAACATGGAATCAGTGCGATCGACAAGGCCCCAATTTTCTATCAAACGGCCTGCAGCTGAGGTATAAGCTTCACCAGTACTGGAAGTCAATTTGGGAACACCAAGCAATTGGTTCACTCCCGAAACTATTACTAGCTATCAATCTACAAGTTACTTTCCATCCCAGAAAGACATTTGCTTGAAACTGTTCTCTAAGATGTGAAACAGTTTCAGCTCGATAGTGCTCTCTAGCTCTGTGGATTGACGAATGGTTGATTTAAACTCCTGGACATCATGACAAAGACTTTGAGAAACTGTTGCTAATACAAATTTTGCCTTTATGTCGCTGAGCTTTGTTCCATCGAGGACTGCAGCTAAGCTTAGTGTCAGAATGTTAACTCAAGTCTTCCTTTTACAGCTTACATGTGCTGTGAGTCCACCAACAGTTCTGTATTCTTCTTCTGAATTGCTACTTGTGCTGGAATTGACTTTGCATTCGTCATCACTACTAGAAATTGACTCTCACAAGCTCGCTTCCTGATGTTGATAAGCCCGCAGCTTTCTCTTCATTGCTACCTAGGTTTGTTTTGCTCCTCGCTGTTCCTTCGCAGCAAGCGCACTGTCGAAAGAGATCATACAGCCACGACGACCTGGGCAACCAGAAAGTCTCTATCTTCTTGGATTGTAATTAGCTAAGAGCATTCATGTGAGCAATGTCAAACAGATTGTCAAGGTTGTTGGCGAACTCGGCTTCATTGGCTTTCTGCGTTTCATACGAACTATAGCACTCGAATCTCTATTTTCTATTATTGTTTTATTATTACTATTATTGAACCAAATGAAAACACATAAGTAACATATAAAGAAATAACTAGGTAAAAGCAAGAAGAAATCTAAATCTATGATTTCACTCCTATGTGTAGTTTGTGCACGATGTGCAGCAATCACTGTTGGAGGTCAAAGACGTGTATACCTCCAAAAATTCAACTTTGTTGAGTTACCCCTAAATGTTAACCAAATTGAATAAAATTTTGTACAAGTTATTAATTTGTCCATAGGAACAAGTTTAGAGGGTGAGACTTTGATAATTCCAAAGTTGAAAAATAAGGAACACCCTAGTGTATAATGTATATGGATGTATGTTTTTACATACACATATGTATGCTTATGTAAATGTACATACATATGTACGCACATATATACGTACATGCATACTTGCACACATATACACACAAATATAGATAAATAAATGTACATACATAAATACATACAAGCACACATGCTTACATACATACACTCATTATGCATACGTGAATGTACAATTGTACATACACACATCTATACATACATTCAGACAGACACCTCCATACATACATGCACACATATGTACATACACACATGCACACATACACACACACATACATACATACATACATACTACATACATACACACATACATACATGCACACCTACATACATACATACACACATGCACACATACATACATACACACATGCACACATACATACACACATACATACATACGCACATACACACATATAAACACATAAATAAACATATATATATACATACATAAATGTGCATACATATGTGGATTTGAATTAACCATTAATTGATACTTTGTGGTAGAAGTCCTTAGGCTTAGAGTGGATTCATGGGCGGCGATCCCGAGGGGTTCGAGGAGGTCAAGACCCCCCTTTAAGAGTGGGGGCACACCATGCATTCCCCCCAATTTTCAAGAAAGAGCCACAAATTTGTTTACCTCTTGTTTGACCAGATCAGTTCTAAAGTGTCCCCCCACCCACCTGTCAAACAAGATCGCCGCCAGTGAGTGAATTAAAACTACCGGAAGATTATGATTAAAGGTGATTTAACCACAGAGGTGACGATTACATGAAGATGATTAATCAATTAGCCTAATTAAACGCAGGTACTACCCAAAGGTCATTCTGCATTACAAGGTCATTTGATTCGAAATACTTTTAACCTGTTTGTAGCTGCTTGTTATTTCCATTCGCAGGCTGTCTCGACTTCAATCTCTTTGGAATTCCTTACGTACGTATACAGGATCCTTGCCCTCTATGAAACAAAACTACTTTGCTGAATTCTTCAAATCAGATTTGGCATTAATTCTATAATAAAGTTAAGTAAAGTATGACATGTCCCATATTCCACAGCCCGTTAAACTTCCACAATCGGGATTCAGACCAACTCGCGATGCAACAGCAGGGTGGGCCCCAGCCCTGTGGAATCAGCGGTCAATCCAACTCCAAAGAGTGCTTAGTTTTGCTGTAACTCGGGATCGCACTGGTTAGCTTTTTATGGACGATACTTGAACTGAGTTATCACCAACTGGGTCTTTGCCCGTGTATCTCTGACGGTTAACACCGGGTCTTTGCCCGTGTATCTCTGACGGCTACCACAGGGTCTTTGTCCGTGTATCTCTGACGGCTACCACCGGGAACTTTGCCCGTGTATCCTCAGACAGACACCAGCGGGAACTTTGCCCGTGTATCTCCGACAGACACCAGCGGGGTGTTCCCCGTATGTATCGAAATGTCACCTCACGGGATCTTTTCCCGTCTTTATCGAACGGCCACCGACTGGGTCTGCTTCCCAGTCTTTATCGAACGGAACCCCCGAGGTCTTTCCCCGGACTATCGAACGGTCACCGACGGGACCTTTCCCGCATATATCGAAAGTCACCTACGGGGCCTGCTTCCCCGTATTTTACCAATACAGGCCTGTGAGCCTTTTATTTCTCACGATCGGTCTTTCCCTGTAACTCGAACCAGACACCAACGGGATCTTTCCCGTCTTTTCGAACGGAACCACCGGGGTCTTTCCCAGGACTATCAACGGTAACCAGCGAACCAGACACCAACGGGACCTTTCCCGTCTATCTATCGACAAAGACCTGTGAGCCTTTATCTCTCACGATCGGTCTTTCCCGAATCAGCCTTCCACGATCAGACTCAGTATTTTTCCCGATCATCACAGAGTGGGCCCTTACTCCGTTGAATCGGCGTTTGCCAGCACTGGTCAGACCGCCTTTGGAGCGGCTGTCACTCGTGAGCGCACTGATTAGCCTTGTACCGGACGCCGTGTCCGTAACATCATTCGTAACCGAACCCCTAACCAACGACACTAAAGCACCGTGTTGTATATGCAGAGCGCAACGTCGCCGCTCTACGTTAAAGGCAATGCACCGTGAGGCAGCCTTTACTTATCTGTCTGCATGCCATGGTCTCGCACGTAAAATATATTCTTTCCTCCATACTTATATATTTGCCCATTACAATCTTCTCAAATACAGGTGTCTAAGAGAGAAAGATCGACAAATTATATTAAGCGACGCCCTAGTTTTAGGTCTTATTTATTGAACCGGAAGGCGTGTAATATTATATTAATTAATAATCTAACTCGATAAAATGGCAAAAATAAGCTAAAACTTAAATATTGGCTATTATGATATCACACTAGCGCTACCATCTACGCATCGGCCGCTGGTGCCCTCTGATGCATTATGTCGCCGGATAACGCGTCAACAAGACAGCTATAATTAATACAGCCTTCAATCAAGCCTTGTGGCCTGTTCGCCACAATAGCAGTTGGCTAGGGAGCGCGGGTGGAGCAGAAATCTCGAACCGAATGTCAGCCCTGTCGGCGATTTGAACCCTCGGCCTCTCGATTGACATTCCCTCACGCTAACCACTACACTATCGAGCGCGAATTAAAAATATCTAGTTTAATCGATGGTCTTTTCAAATGAAAGAGCAGAATGTTTTCTCTTCTGTAGATTGGAGCAGACATCTGTGGTCATTTTAACAATGCAACTGCCCAGCTGTGTAATCGATGGACCCAACTCGGCGCCTTCTACACCTTCTCGCGAAATCACAATGGAAATACCTACAGAGTCAGACAATCTCTTCTATGTTTATTTTCAATCCTCTGTGATTATATCCCATTTGATCTCCATCCATAATTCAATCTTATTGAATCTGAATTCCAATAATCCGAATCCTTCCATGATCCCATCCCCTACAATCAGAACCCCACCATGATCCTATACCTTATGATCATAATCCCTCCCTCATCCTATTCTGTATGATCAGAATCCCTCCTTCATCCTACCCCATACGATCAGAATCTATCCTTGATCCTATAGCATATGATCTGAATCCCTGCATGATCCTATTCCATGTGATCAGTATCCCGTATCCTTCCTTAATCCCATCCCCTACGATAAGAATCCCTCCACGGTCCTTCTCATATGATCTGAATCCCTCAGTGATCCCATTCTGTATTATCTCCACACCTAGGTGATCCAATTTATTCATAGTCCAATAAGACCTGTGTAAAACAGACTCTAAAATGTCTAACATATACTTGAGATTTCTCTCTCTGCCGCGGGACAATAATAATCAATCAGTCAATCAATCAATCAACTAGACATTTATATAGCGAGCTCTTCAAGGCAACTATTCAGAGGCGCTCCCAGCCCAACCTCGACGAAAGAGAACAGTCTTAAGAGCAGAGAAGAAAGAGGTGGACGAGTAATAATAATAATAGTGGCGCTATATAATGTGTGATGATGTTACATTACAGGACCAGGACCCAGCGTCGTTTGGTCCGCAGGTTGCCCAGTCTGCGAAATTCATCACCGATATACGTTACTCTCTGCTGCCGTACCTCTACACTCTCTTCTACCGAGCTCACGTCAGTGGATCAACCGTCATCAGACCTCTCTTCCACGAGTCAGTCTGACGTGACAGTCGTTGAACTATTTCCGCCGTTACGTCATCAGCATCTTCGTCGTTATAATCGTCATTGTCATCATCACTCTTGGATGCTTATAATTATACATGCATGTGCATATATGTATGTGTGTTTGTGTAGGTGTGTGTGTGTGTGTGTGTGTGTGTGTGTGTGTAGGTGTGTGTGTGTGTGTGTGTGTGTGTGTGTGTGTGTGTGTGTGTGTGTGTGTGTGTGTGTGTGTGTGTGTGTGTGTGTGTGTGTGTGTGTGTGTGTGTGTGTGTGTGTGTGTGTGTGTGTGTGTGTGTGTGTGTGTGTGTGTGTGTGTGTGTGTGTGTGTGTGTGTGTGTGTGTGTGTGTGTGTGTGCTTGTAGACTGTATGTATGTAATGTTTGTATGTATGCATGTATGTATGTGTGTTTATTTATGTATGTACTTGTATATGCCTTTGTGAACTGGTTTGGTATTCCATTGGTTGATATCTTGTACATCAGTCACCGCCGCTATAGAAGTTTCAACTTAATAATAATAATGCATTGTAGTCCTATGTACCAGTTTGAATGTATGGCTGGATGGATGCTTCAATCTTACAGATGTATCTGTGTAAGTGTATGTGTATGTTTGCATGCATATAATTTCAAGACAATGAAGAACGTCTCTGCTTTCACGGCTATCAAGATGCTCTAGACGGATGAAATGTAACTTAGGTTGAAATGCATACCATTATGCTACTGCGTTTGAACAGGAGTGGTTGGGTTTTTCTGCTTTTAGGTTTAAAACGGATCTAAACACTTATGACGTCGATCGACAATTTCTCTGGGGTCCAGCCCTCCTCATCACTCCAGTCATCGAAGAGGTCCTTCTTATTATTCTTCTTATTAAAAATAATACTAATAGCAACGGTAGTAATGATAATAACAATGATAATAATAAGAAAAATGACAATGATGATAACAATAATTACATGTGAATCCATGACACTTTTGCTCCAACGGAATCGGATCTGGGCAAGTTCTAGCCGTCCGTGTACGCGTTCAATCCCAGGTACTCGTACACAACCTGTAAAATTCGATATGTTAAATCTTCTGGGACCAATAAAAAATGATTAATTGATTGAATGATTGAGTATGATACTTATTTTTCTGCTTTCAGAACCAGATTACTGTCTGCGGTTACTTAGCGATGGGAGCCAGATGGTTCAGCTTCTTTAACGTAAGCCACAACAATCAATCGAATCAAAGGGAAACATAAACTTTGAGCTGTGAATGTTTCTTAAAAATCCTTACATAATGTCGTGTTCTTGCGGCCAGTCGTTTAACACTTTAACGATGAGGGTGTAGTAGAAGCTACTGGGATGCCAGTGCAGCTCGTCGTTAAAGTGTTAAAGAAGATGTCCAGTTGGATTGCTGTGGTTGATTTTGGATCTTAGTTCAAAAGCCATTTGGCTTGAGAACCACACTGCTAGGATGTATCTATAGAGTATGCGAATGGATGCAAACACACATGCATGCACACATGCATACATACATTCATATATACATAAATGCATACATACGAATCTAGAGTAACTTCCATTCGAACAAGAGTGTTGCTACTTTGAGCCTGTTAGCTTGTACTGGAGTTATACAGGAATGAAAGCGATATCTGATCTTCCTTTGAGACTAGAATTCTCTTTCTTCCTTCGAGAAACGCCTCAGAACTAACCATTTCTGGCTGGCTTTCAAACATCAGGATATCCAAATGTGCTGTCACGTTACAGCTGACTAACGGTGTCTCATAATCGCATTTCTGTGAGACTTATAATACTAATAATAATAATACTAATAAGAATATAATTACAAGAATACGCTCATTCTGATATTTTTCCTGTGTAGGGTTTGGAGGAACCTACGACAGGGTCGGTATGTTTCGACGCCCCTCTTGACCGAATTCCTCTGTACGTCCGTGGGGGACAAATAATCGTCACCCAAGAACCGGCAATTAACACCAACCGCAGGTTAGGGGACAGTCACAAGGTGCGCAGTAGTCGAATGGTTAGTGTGCTAGGCTGGCAACCAGAGGTCTGGGTTCAAATTTCCCTCAGTGTAGAATTATTTCTTTTTATTTCTGCTTCACTTGTACCAATCAGCCACCTCAGCTGTAATGAGTACACTGACCGTACACTGTCAGTACTTTGGAAGATCAGAGAGACAACAAAGTAAAGGACTGACCACCTGTCCTATATGCCGAGGCTAAGGAAATGAAGTTGCTAACAATTCATACTCGCTGCTGCCTCTCTCAAGGTATACTGCTAAAAACCTTGAACTGAATTATTGTAACCAGTCTCTAATGTTTCTTTTCTTCCTTAGCAAATCACTTCTTTTAGCTTGTTTGTTCTTTTTATGATTTTAATTCAAATATGATTAATTTAATTTAAATTTATAAATTAATTTAAATTAAAATCACATTTGAATTGAAATTTGAGTCTCAATTTAATTTATATTGATAGACAAATTTACAATTTAAATACGATTTCAATTTAAACATGAGCCTTACCTCCGGTAGCCTATCTGTTCTCAGTAGTCTTAAAAATCTTTCTTACCTGTTGTAACGTGTTCGTTACCTGTTTCTTACCTGTTGTTTGTTGATTGTCGTGCTTCAGTCGCTTGAATTCGTTTGGTCTCATTGTGGCACCGGATGCGGTGGGTTCAGCAGCAGGAGAACTGTTTTGGGATGATGGCGTCTCAGTTGGTTAGCATCTGTTTTTACTGGACTGTTTATCGGACTGCCCAAATTTCGATCTGTTAATTAAGTTACTAGAAACTACTCTAATTAATCTAATGACTTCAATTGCGCCATTGTCTTAATCCCTGCATGCTCCTATCCATGTGATCTGAATCCTTGCACGGTCATGTTCCATATGATCTGAATCCCTCCTTGATCCTTTCTCGTATTCTCGCTAATTCGATCCCTTGATCTTGTTCCATATGATCTTCATCCTATGATCTCAGCAAGTCAGTCAGTCAATCAATTAGTCACGCAATCACTCAGTTAGACAGCCAGTGAGGCAGCAAGCAGCCAGTCAGCGGGAGTTATGAATTGACTTTCAAGTCAAAATGAGCAGAAGTTTCTTTTTTTCTTGCAGACACAGTGGTTTTGAACCAATACTACCTCTTCAATTACACCTTGAATATGGTAAGTGGTGATACCAGTATTACACCAGTGCTCTACACCTGTCCATTGTTATACGAGTAACAAATGTGTGGTTATTGTAATTGTGTTTTTCAACTTCTAAAGCGCCGTTGTCTAACGTACAAGGTATCAACTGAAATCAAGCTGCAGTCGGGTCAATACCCAGCAGGGCAGTTTGCTGATACAGTGTTCAGTTCGAACTGCTGACTCAGTAAAGTTCTTCAAATCGAAACTTAAGACCTACGTGTATCTGGTTCCTAAGGCCTATTCTGTTTAGGTGGTTGTGAGGCGCCCTTGTAAAGGCAAGGCTGTGTTACGGCGCCATAGAAATCGTCGTTGTTGTTATTATCATCATCAGCATCATCATTATAAATAATAATTTTATTATTATTGTTATTGTTATTATTATTTTTTTTTATTATTGTTAAAGGTGGGTTGTTATCATCTAAAAACCAGTGCTTTGACATGACTACATATATGAACTTTATCTTGCAGTTTTGCCTTTATACATCTTGAGGAGTTTCTAAGCATGTTACCTTCATCTGTTATCTTTGCCTTCTCCCTTCAACTTCACAGTTATCTTTATTTTACATGAACAGGTGCCATCTGGTGCTAATTCAACGCTGACGGCTCAGACGGCGGCCAGACCTGCGTCTTCTCTGACGCTTCCTGCATTGGCTTCCATCCGGGTCTTCGGAGTTCCTCAGACGCCCTCTGGTGTTGCAACTACGGTTCTCGGTGTCGTTTCGCCAGTTGACACCGTATTCTATGACAGCACAACTAGGGTTAGACCCAGACTATTGTCTCTTAAGCACATCTGCAGGTATGTGCCTCCTGCCTGCTCTCCCTCCCCACGGCGTTTTTCCAACAAGAATACAGAGAGGTCGTGGGTTCAAATTCCAAGATATTTTATTCCTCTTTTCTAGTTTCCCAGGATTTATTAAGACCTGTTTCTGGTTGGAGATCTGTTATATTACTTTTCCAGTTTTATTTCTGTTTTAGATTTTGATCTATTTATAACACTAATTACACGCACATACTGAATCAGAGCTTAGTAGCCAGATCTGCTCCTTCATTCAGTTATTCATTCATTTGTTCATTCATGCAGAACATTTATTCATTCAAGCAGTGCATTTAGTGCCTTTCCAAAGATTCCTATACTCGGAGGCACTCCCAACTAAAACCCAGTTTTTTCAGGTGATGGTAGAACATGCTCGAGATGTCTCTTACCTAAAAGATACACAGGTCTAGAGGAAGGATATCCCACGGAGATCGGCCAACCACCTACAGGCGCTATATGAATAAACTTCTGGAAAAGATTCTACTTAAGCTGTTGTCAGGGTTGCTGACATTGTCAGTGTTGCTGACATTGTCAGTGTTGTAGACATTGTCAGTGTTGTAGACATTGTCAGTGTTATTGACAATGTCAGTGTTTCTGTTGTAGGAATTGTACCTGTACAACCTGACGCTTCCGATGGACAGCAACTGGGTGACCGTCTGGTGGTAACCCTGCGTTAGAGGGCACCAAAGGTCGTGAACTCTTCAGCGGATTATTACAGAATTGCGTGATTACCCTAGAGGCATTTTACAATCCGAGGCGTTGACTTCAAAGCAAAACAGGCGATTGATTTGCACTGGGGTAGTTTCAAAGCTACGATGCAGAGGGCTAGCTAGGTTTATTGGGGTTTAGGGGGGCCGGTGGGGGTTCTGAAGTCTAGTGCGTATACGGCTTGTAGTTTTATATTTCATGGGCGTGGGGTGTAATTCCTTTGATAGAATAAAGACATGCTGATATAATTTATTAAGTCACCAACAACAATGGAAGTACTTGAGACAATTTGGAGATTACGATTACCGGTACTTGATTTAAAAACGGTAAGTTTAACAGCTGACACTGTGGCTTAAACAGACGCAAGCTTAGGTTTATATAAGCTGGGTTACCCTACACCTAGGTATATATAAACTGGGTCACCCCACACCTAGGCATATATAAACTGGGTCACCCACACCTAGGTGTATATAAACTGGGTCACCCCACACCTAGGTATACATATAAACTGGGTCACCCCACACCTAGGTATATATAAACTGGGTTATCCTACAACTAGGAATATAAACTGGGTTAGTCTACACCTAGGTGTATATAAACTGGGTTACCTACACCAGGTCCTAGGTGTGTTTAAACTGGGTTACCCTAAACTATTGGGAGTTTCAGCTCTTTGGAACCAACCCCCGAAAGATCTCCGCCATTCGTTCATCTCCCTCTATCGTCTGTCAATCTTACTAATCCTCCGCCCGCCCACTCATGTGGCTTTTCACTGAAGACTGAAAACTGAACTTGTACATGCTACCCGTATCCTGATTCTGCTCCTTGGCCTACTAATAACCATGGACGCCGACAATCTACTATATACATACAATACAACTTATATTTTTAAAACAGAGTCTAACTCAAAGGACGCGTTAAATTCAATAGTTAATTATAGTACTTGGAAAATAAATAAGTTTTGAGTTTAGTCTTAAAAGTATTTATCTTCGAACTGATTCTGGCAGAGAAAAATGTCCACCGTAGCATCATGCCGTCTCCTCGCCTTGACCCCCTCGGATTCTGACCTGGCACCGAAGCGGATCAAACAACCTGGCTTTAGAGGACTTGATTTGGTATAGCGTAGATTAAAAAAACCGGTCTTCTTGACGGATTTTGTGTGGCGCTGAGAACTTTTTAAGGCCTGCTTGTGCATGTCATAAATGTCTGAAATGTCTGCCGTAACAATACGTTAGGCCTGTATGTGCTTACGCGCTATTGTGTTATGATAGGTAACAGTTGGTGTAATTTCATATTTCGGATCTCTTCCAAAGATTACTGAAATCTGTACTGATTACTGAACAGGTTACTGAACAGATTATTGAATAGATTAGTGGGTCCTATGGGGATGCTCGATAGTGCAGTTGTTAGCATAATGGATTGTCAACCCAGAGGTCGGGTTAAAATCCCTGCCAGGATAGAATTTGGTTCAAACTTTCTGGTCCATCTGCATCCCTTAGCCAGCTCAGCCATAATGAGTACACCGTCGGTGGGAAGATGAGACGGTGAGGGAGAGAACTGGCCACATATGCCGAGGCTAAGAAAATGAAGTCGCTAACACTTCACGCCCATGGCTGCGTCAGGGCTAGCTTAAGGGACGGCTAAAATAGGGCTCTGCGTAGGCCTACTTTATCAGGCTCTTGACCACCCCCTTCAGATTCGAGCACATATAGCCTAGTTCAGCTGATGGCTGCTAGTGGTGGTGATGGGAGCTTGAAAAGGGGAGTTGAGAGGGAAAAGTGGGAGGTCTTCATAAGCTTGTGTGGGTGTGACTGCTTTCCCTCTCAACGGCTGGAGGTGTGAAAGTCATCGAACACGGGACTTCCGCCGATTGTAAATGGCTAGGGGCCCTTCAATCAAGATTTACAACCGAATGATTGAAATTGCTCGGTGGAGTAATTACTCAATTATTATAATAGTGAATATAAAGGCTGCGTGTCGAAGGCTGTGAAAAATATATATGCTTGTAATACAAACGATGCCGATATAATTATTTTTACAGTCGCGAAGCTGAAACCATCCGAAATTTAGTTCTCCTTACTTTCTAGACCAAAGTTACGCCTCTGGAATAAAGGCCAATTGTTACGTCATTTCAATTGTGAAACGTTTTTGTTAGTAAATTTACATTTTAAGAATAAAGGCCCTTTTTACGTCACTTTAGTTATGAAACTCGTCTATTGTATAAGTTTGAAACCAAAGGCCCATTGTTACGTCACTTCAATTATGAAATACATTATATAGTCATGTTTAGATTTGTGGAATAAAGGCCTTTATTACGTCACTTCAATTATGAAAAAGACTACTATTAAGTTTAAATTTAGAAAATAAAGGCTCATTGTTACGTCATTCAAATTGTTAAAACGTCTATTATTTTTAATCTCAGTTTTATAGAATAAAGGCCTTTATTATCTGAATTTACGTTGGTTACGTTATTTAAATTAAGAAAAGGTCTATTGTTATTAAGTTAACAGTTAGAGAATAAAAGACTACCAATTGTTACGTAGGCCTACGTCATTCGATTATGGAACACCTCTATTACTAGTAATTTTAGATTCGAGAATAAAGGCCTTTGTTGCGTCACTCAGACTATGAAAAAGTCTAATAGGCCTAATGTTATTAAGTTTAAATTTAGATAAAGCGCTTCATATGGACATCCGCAGCCACTAATTAGGAATCATACGCATAGCACGGGGATCAAACTCACGAAACACGCATTTACTTTTGTTTTAATAATTTTATTATTTACACAAAAGTAAATAAGCCTACAGCTGCGCTCAGTATTTTGGATGCGGTGTTCATAAGAACCACGAGGAAAGTTCGCCAAGCCACTCTTGCCCCTCCGTATGAGTTCAAGCAGATTCTCGGTTCCTCCATCATAATTGCAACCCGTCCTCGATCCTCCTCCTCAGGTTCCTCTATCTATCACCCCCGGCCTTGCCACTCAAAACTGAAGTCTCAACTTCTCAAGAACTCCTACCCTGACTCATCTGATCCTCCGCCTTCCAATTCCTCTCACCGTAAACGACATCGGTTTTAACAGCTATAGGGCCTACTCAGGGCTGTAGTCGAGCGTATACGCGGGTATACAGCGTATACTTACCTCTAGAGAAATTTGAGAGCGTATACTCATGGCTGTAGACGAGGGTATACGCGGGTATACAGCGTATACTTACCTCTGGGAACGAAAATTTTTCAAAAAAGAGAGGTTTTTAAAGGTTTTTAGGGCGAATGACTAAAAAAAAAAAAAGGTCATCAACTTTTTCAGAGACAAAATCGTAAAAAGTCTGAAAATTTTCTGAGAATTGGTGAAAAGTCTGAAATTTTTCCTAAAAAAAGGTCTTCAAATTTTTTTTTACGCCGCTGGTCACCGGTAGCGTATACTCACCTCAAATTTTACCACTACAGCCCTGGGCCTACTCTGCCGCAACTCTCGATCTGGACCCTCTGGAAACTGGACTCGGAGCTCCTTTTTGGATTACTCTTGGAATAAAAACAGTCTGATATGACGCACCGCTTGTGAATAAGCTGGTGCCCTGCACTTGGCTTTTGAGTGGCGCTTTAGAAGTTCGGAATTTACGATTACATATTAAGTGCAAACAAAATAGACCTGTAGGCTAATCATACAGTCAATAGTGAGCGCTGAGAAACAATTCATTCACTAGGTGGTGCATAATTTAAACGACCTCTAACGAAAAACAGAACACAGAATTACCTCCAGTGTCCTCTGTCATATGTCAAGTCCATTTCCTTCTTAGTGTTAGTACAAGTGATGTTAAGTCCTCATTTATGTTATCTGCCCAGCGAAGTCAGTACAATAGTCTACAACAGGACCTCAGTTTATTAAAATGTACACGTTTTTCTATAGCGACTACATGTATGGCCTCGACCCTGCTCATTTTCAATGAATTGATCGGAAGATATATCCTTCACCACTGGGTAGCAGTATCCTCCTTACATCAGAAGTACACATTGAACCGAACGAGCACATGAAACATTTAAGAATCATTAGGAGGAGGAGGAGGAGGAGGAGGAGGAGGAGGAGGAGGAGGAGGAGGAGGAGGAGGAGGAGGAGGAGGAGGAGGAGTCCCTTAAACTATCCCTGAGGCAGCCAAGGCTAGGAAGTGTTAGCGACTTCGTTTTCTTATAACCTCGTCAATCGTCATAATTAGGACGGGTCGCCAGTTCAATCCCTCGCCGTCTCATCTTCCCATCGACAGTGTATGGTCAGTGTACTCATTTAGCTGAGTAGGCTAGGGGTTGCAGATAGAACAGAATCTCGAACCAAATATCAGCCCTGCTCATGACGGGTATTGAACCTCTGACCTCTCAATTCACAGTCCAGCACAATAACCACTGTGCTATCGAGCACCCTCTAAACAGATCCCTGTGAATAAGCTGGTTTCCGTGACTTCGCTTTTTTGGGCGCTGTAGAAATCTCAAGAATATGATTACGAAATAAATGTCATTGCGTGCCCGACAATCCTTAGGCTAATAAACTCTCATTTTAAAAAGACCGAAAAATATAGTTCGCCAGTATTTTTTAAATGAATTAGGCCCTATAGCCCACCTTGAGGGTCAGCGATTTAATAAAAGCATTGAAAGGATTGACAGATGGTTTTTTAAAGATAAATAGAGGGTGAAGTCTACCTAGGACGTCGGACAGGCCTATGGCTAACACATAGGCCGTACTTGTAATTTACTGAGTTCGCTAATAATTGAGCAGTGCCTCTTACCCAACATTACAACTTTAGTTCAAAACTGTAGCTTCAATAACTACAGCGACTCCTTTTTCGTATCTACAATAAAATTGAATTCTTAATAATTAATTTAAAAAATGTTTAATGAGTTTAATGACACGGAAGAAGTAGCGAGTTTATGGCTCGTGCTTTTACCTCGAAAGTTGCCACAGAGTAAGAACTTTAGAGATAACTGTCGATTACTTTAAAAAAAACACAAATTATTAACACACGTAGCAAATTCTACTAATTTGTAAGAGTGGAGTGAACTTTTCAAATTGGGCTTTAGAAAAACGTTTTAGAGTACCGATTGGTTTTATCTAGCGCAGATTCCTCGCGAAGTTGTTCAAAAGTCTTCCATCGACCAAATCACTGACTTCAGAACTACTTACGAGCTTACTGGCGTATGAATCTGATTATTGCGGCCTTAATCAATTTCTAAATTAATGATAACAAAATAAATTTTAAGCAGTTAATTGCCGCCACAGATATTTATGATTACTTAATAACTGCTGATAGGATTTCTGTTTAGATGTTATTGAGCTATTCCATGCAGCATCTCACACTATTTTCTCAGCGAATTAGCGTGTTGATGGGTATGTTATCAGGCCCGTAGTTAGCGCCATTATTGTTGACAAAATCAGAAAAATAATCGAAATTAATGAAATTTTGCTTAGGTTTACGCAAATTACGCAATACGATCTTAATCTGGAATTATAGGAAATCGTCAGCAAATCGAACTGGCTTCTTAGAATGAGCCCTGGCGCCACGAATCGGATTTTATTCGGAAATACCCAACACCAAGGTAGGACCCCCGTGTTTAGGGAACGTGAATGTTTAGTGGCGACACCGTTTGACCGCATTTGGCCGTTGTTTCCCAAACAGGAAATCACCTCATGTTCCAAGGATTAATTCGACCGAGGGGTGGATTTTTGTGATGGAGATTTGACGTTTTTAACATTGCATAGATGCCACCTATTATGAAAACAACAGTTTACGCTTATTTTGCTAAATTGATTTTTTGCGCATTTTTGCGAAGCTTTTTGGACCTTAATACAAAATAACAGGGTTAGAAGAAATGCTGATGTGCGTTAAATATTTTGAAATATCAAGTATCCTGATTAATTTAACTGGTTATGCGACGAGTTCCAGCTGACCTTTTCATTTGATAATCTCCTTGGTGTCCGAATTTCATTTAATATTGGCCCAGTTCCTGGAATATTATGTGTTATTAAATTGCTGAGCTTTGTCGGACAGATCCTTTCTATGGTACTAGTTAGCGTTGACAAGTAATGCGAAGTGCCATGAAGAACTGTGTGTATCATTGAGGTGCGTTTAATAATTTAAAAACTAATCCATTTTATATATAATAATATTATAATATTTATTCTTTAATTAAGCGCCTGCAAATGCACTGCGCTGTACATGTACATGTTATGCGATAAATCTTAACTACTAACAGAACAGACAGCCTGCAATACACGGCGCAAATTGCAGCCTACAAAGCATGTCCGCCTATGGGACTCGATCTCTGTACCTCTCGCACTCTACGCCAGATGTTATCCCATGCGCTATCGGGCCCCCCCGATGCTATGTTTCACGACTGCTTGCTTGTTTTCTCGCTCGCTTATTTCTGTTCGTTTTCCTTCCAGGTCATGTTTAGTAATAAACACGAGTTTTCTATAAACCAGAACCTACTCATGAGACTTGTCTCTTGGAGCTAAAACAAGCTTCATACCACAGAGGGTTTGCAGTATAATTGTGGAACTATTGGATAGCCATGTTTTAGGAAGTGTCCAACGTTCTGAAAATGTCAACATAACTATCCATATCCACAAGGAGAAATGCAGGCGATTATGTACAATCGTGGTGCCTAACCCTAGTCCTGAATTTTAAAATCCAGCTTCCACTCGCAGGTATAGTGTTTTAGCTGCACATTTACATAGGCTACACTAACCCTAAGCCCTAACTGACCCTCATGACGCTTACCCTGACCCTAACCGACCATCACGATGCAAAGACACCCACCCAGATAGCATATAGGCACCCAATTGTACAAGATCGCCGAAATGCAACATGGCCACCCTAGATTGCGAGAGAAACTAAAGCACCACAGGCCAACCACAATTCATCCAATAAGGGATGAGTAAGTAAGAGAGTAGCACAATATTTTTTCTGAGCACATTTCTTTACAATATTAAATGGCATAAGTTTGCGACATACATTGAAGAAAGTTTGAGATGTTCTTGCCGAATATGTGCTGTGCCGCACAAACTCTATACGTGAAAAGTAAATCACGACTTGTGCCAAGCTACATGTTGTCGTAACCAAGTACCTACTAGTGTTAGTTTTGTGTTATTGGATAACTGTCCACCAGGTGGCCGTTAGTCTTTCCTCTTGCAGTCTTGGGTGGCCATGTTGTGTATGCTTATGGAGAATTACCAGATGTGAAACAAGGTTTTACCTGCACTGTGATGAAATGTGTTATACAGAAACTCCGTGTATGTTAGTGTCATTGCTGGAGTTGAACCTACAACCAGCCATTTAAATTTCTGATGTACTGTCTCATCCCACAGTCATCACTAATCAGTTTCGCATGGCAGTGAGCAAGCTTGTGCATTCATACACTTGTACTATGGAAGTGTCTTTGGTAAGATTGATGGTAAATTAAGGTAATGTAATAACAGCAGTTTGTATAGCATCGTTAGTAGCAAACAACCAGACATCTATTAAACACAGTTGAGAAGTATATAACATCCTATGTAATATGTAATACGAAGTAATATGCTGTAATATCTTTCTTGTACAGCGTTGTGTGTTTGCTAGCATGTCTTAATAAAGAATATACTTACTTACTTACTAGCAATAAATGTTTTAGTGCTTGCAGCATTGGTTTTTGCCTCAGTGGCATGGTCTGAGGATTGAAGATCCATATGTTGATTGAAGACATTTATATATGCACTAGCTGGTTTACCCGGCGTTGCCCGGGTTTCGGAGGTTTTGGGCTGGGACACCATGGTAGCAGTCAAAACGGGGACGCGAAACTGCTTAACCCGGCATTTTGGGTGTTTCAATCCCTCTAGCGAATAAGCAACAAAACACTGCTTAACCCGGCGTTGGCCGGGTTTAGTTCAGTGACAGTTTCAATCCCTCTAGCGAATCCGTACTGTAGCTGCTTAACCCGGCGGCGCCATCTGGCGAGTGAAAATAGGTTGAGTGTAAGATTTTTTTTACCAGCTAAAAATGCATTGCCCTGGTAGGTTTTGGCCCGGGAGACCATGGTAGCGGTGAAAATGGGGGACGCGAAGCCTCACACTGGGTGTGTAATGCCCACCCCGAGACACTGGTGAAGGTTTGGAGTGAAAAGGTCCAAAGCTGTAGAAATGCATCGCGGTCAAAGATCGCTGTGACAGACAGACAGAGTCTTGTCTTTATTTATATGGATGGTGATTTCGATTACTGTATTTATATCTGCACCTCAACCAAACAATCATTACCTGGGAAAGATACTTAATCATAATCATAAGCTTCAAATTTCTAAAGCGCTACTCTGAGGCTAAGCACAGGGCACCAGTTTACTCACAAGCATGGCATCATATCATAATGGTTGTCCAGAGATCGATGTCTAATGACGGTCCGAGTCTGGTTGCGAGAGAGACCAGAGGGAGGAGGCTGAGGATCTGCTAAGGTGGGTTTCATTGAGGACTTATGAGGAGTTCCTATAGAGGAGTGTAAGCAAAAGTTGTAATTGTTAACAGAAGTCTTGTAATTGTAAACAAAAGTCTTGTAATTGTAAACATAAGTCTTGTAATTGTAAACAGAAGTATTGTAATTATGAGCAGAAGTCTTGTAATTGTAAGCAAGAGTTTTGTAATTGTAAACAAAAGTCTTGTAATTGTAATGAGAAGTCTGTGTTGTGTAGCTTCAGGTGAACTAATCAGAGCCCAAACGTTAATTAAGAATGCAAAGTTGTTGCCATTAAGAATGCATAGTTATTACAATTAAGAACGCAAAGGTATTGTTACCTTTAAAAATGCAAAGTTGTCATTACCATTAAGATTGCAAAGTTGTCATTACCATTAAGATTGCAAAGTTGTTGTTACCATTCAGAATGCAAAGTTGTCATTACCACTGAGCATGCAAAGTTGTTGTTACCATTCAGAATGCAAAGTTGTCATTACCACTGAGCATGCAAAGTTGTTGTTACCATTAAGAATGCTAACTTGTTACAGTTAAGAACACGGAGGTATTGTTGCCATTAAGAATGCAAAGTTTCGTTACGATTAAGAATGCAAAGTTGGCATTACCTTTGAAATTCCACTAAGTGTCTGTAAAAGACATATAAGCATGTCACCCCTATGTTAACACATATGCGAAATTAGTTTTAACTTTACTGGTATAAGGAGTATCTGTAGGGGCGACATTTGCATTTATGTCTTTGAGAACTTTTCATAGAGACATACATGTCTTTTAATACTTCTGAGTAGCGACATATAAAATCTCTAGAGGTATATAAAAAAGCTGAAGATGTTTTTTATGCGTCTGGAGGGTTTCTGTCATCATCATCATCATAATCGTCATCATTATAAGCAGTTCCTGATGATGTGGTGATGATGCGTACGAATTAGCAGTCCCTATTCCCTTCAACGTTTGTCAAATCTAGTGCTTGTTATGTCTTGGTTTTTGTTTATGTGACAGACGAGGAGTGGCTGTAGAGACAACAGTTTTTTTAATTCGTTCACCTTACTTTACAGGATGTGCTGCTTCTCTGCCTTGACCTGAGTTTTCAGGATGTGCTGAGATTTCTGTTGTTGTTGTTTTTGTTCTACAGCCTGAACGAAATGAACGGTGAAATCCCGAGCATTCCCATCATCACTCTCGCCGGAGTGTCCAGCTTAACGAACCGTACGTTGGCCAACCGTTCTCCTATTTGTTTACCCAATCCGTGTTGGCTTAGTGGATTTGTTTATTTCTTTATTTATTTCATTTATTTATTATGAGTGCAAGGTCAGTAATCGTAGTGTGATGCAACTGTGTGTGAATGAACTGTCCAATATTCTTACCTGGAGTTCGCTGAACAGGCTTGAGACCCTCCGTTATCAGGTTACGGACCTAACTTGCTTCTAGTGATAGTATTGAACCTTAGGTGGCCCTAATTTTTTATCCCTTCTGGGTCTCCTTTTGTTGCAAATGCTGATACTGTTATGTCATGATGCTTTGTTTTTAAACTGCTTCAGTAAAGGATTTGATTGATTGATTGATTGATTGATTGATTGATTGATTGATTGATTGATTGATTGATTGATTGTGTCAAATGAGATGTGATAGCTGATTGGTTAGAGCGCTTGCCTTGTAACATGGAGAGTACAGGTTTCAGCCTCCTCCCTGAGATGATTACTGTGTAGGAACCTGCAAGTCCTTAACTCGCAGAACTTTGCTTGGCGCCATTGATTGATGCTTGGTCATTAGGTAGTGGTGCTTAATAAATGCATAATAATAATAATAATATGATAATCTACTGGTTGGTTGCCTTACTGTCAACCCAGAGGAAGGGGGTTCAAATCCTTGCCAAAACAGAAAGATGTGTTGAGCTAAAGTTCCATTCCAGTAGTGTTTGCTAATGAACTCCGCTAAACTGATGAACGCTGAGGCTGAGAAAATGAAGTGGTAAACATTTCAGACCCATAGCTGCCTTTTTGGAGCTGCCCCGTTAGGGGTTAACTAAAGGGCATTGCTTTTCTTCTGTTATCTTCTTCTTTAATCTGCTGAACTCAGACTCCCTCCCTAACCTGATTGCGGTTTGGTTTTGGTACATCACCGGTTGATGCCTTGTGCAGCTAGACACTGACGTGATAATTGACTGTTGAATGATGGGCTGCCTTACATCAGTCTGCATTAACATCTATTAAGTCACATTTCTACTAGTTTTTGGATGCTGGCCTAAGCAAGATTCGTATCAACTGCTTCTCTTCTCTTGAAGGATGACAATCCTATTCGTCCTTGTTCTTCTTGTCTTCATATTTGTCCTCATCTTCTTCATCCTCCAGGACTTTCACTACACTGTCAACCAGATTTTTCTGGCCTTTTCCACGGTTTATTGGATTTTTATGTCTGTTGAAATCTCTGACAATAGATTTTGTACGTACTTTCCAGTTCTTCCAGAGTTGCCACTGCCAACGCCACTCCCTCATACGGTGAACAAGAGCCTCCTTTATCGGCCGCGTCTCGCAGCCGAGGCGCAGCAGTTGCTTCTCTCCCGAAATGATGCTCTCGTCAACCAGCTGGTCACTGCGCTGCGTATGACGAATTCTGATCACATGTGAGTAATTATTACTATTATTATTATTTATAAGAGAAGTTTTAACACGCACAAAGCCATTGAACAGAAATAAGAATCTGAGGCACGGTTAGTCAGTCGCCAGGTGAAGACCAGTTAGCTATCCAGATATTTGAAAGGCACTGGGACATAGTTGTGAGGCGTTTCTTGAAATTAGAGGGGTACTCGATAGTGCAGTGGTTAGCATGCTGGACTGTCAAGCAAGATGTTGGGGGTTCAAATCCCAGCCAGGGCAGAAAATTTCGTTTGAGATTTCTGCTCCACTAGGGCCCCCTAGCCAACTCAGGTATGATGAATACACGGACCATTATACAGTTGGTGGGAAGATGAGACGGCGAGGGAGAGGACTGGCCACCTGCCCTCATATGCCAAAGCTAAGAAAATGAAGTCGCTAACACTTCATATCCATGGCTGCCTCAGGGCTAGCTTAAGGGACTGCTCTTCTTCTTGAAATTAGAAAACGAGTTCAGGCAACTGATAAACATTGGACTATTCAATTTTGTTCCTTATGGCAGCAACACGGAAATGCCCAAGAGCCTGTGACATTTGCCACATCAAGGTTGAACCGAAAGAATGTAGGTGGGATGTACAGTGATACCAATAGTTAAAGGTAGGTAGAAGTATGTACTTCTGTGTATAAGTGATTTTGATTTGTTCAGTTCTGTTGAAGCCTACTCAGAGACCCATTCTTTAGTTTAACTGCTCAGTAATGCATTTTCAAGTGGACAGGTTGCTGTCTGTGTAAATGAAACTGAAACCTGCTTGTGTCTTTTTTCCAGAGAGCCATGTGACAGTCTGTCGGGTGAAATCATAAACGGAGAAACGCCGGATCTCCTGAAGGCAATTCTAGCAAACGACCCAGATGTATTCAAATCTGGGTCGGTCTACCGCAATCCGGGTCAGTTCATTCGTTACGTGCGTTTAGATTGGACTGTACTGAATGATCAGTTTTGTGAGTAAAACTACCGATTTGTTGGGCCAAATGGAGTTTCTCTACTATGTTTTTAAAGTGTTTTCTGATTTTGATGGAAACATTTGTCTGACCTAATAGATGATTCTATCAGTTTGGGCTGGGAAGCTGTTTATTAGACCCTGCAGGTCGTGACCTATATAGTTATCTAAGCAGAAGTTGGTTGCTGGTGGCTAATGACTTAACACAATTTATTTAGGCTATTAGAGGCAGCAGCACATTTATGGTACTTAAAAGAATTATAGTAAGTATCTAGATATCTATACAATTCTTATGATTATTAGATAAGTCTTCACTTGTTTGCGAAATAAGATAAGAGAGTGAATGGGGAATACTCGATGTGTGAGGAAAGGAGATTAGATGAGTGGAAGGAGGAGGTTAATGGAACAGAAGAGCAAGACAGGGGAGTGGAGTCCTGCGGGATATCGAGGAATGAGATCATCAGTAGAGGCGAGCTTATGTAAGTAAGCTAGTAATCTTTTATTAGTACGAAACAAATGTTCATGCTTTACAACAATGTGTACATCGGCAAAAAGTAGCACAATGTGGAGTTAAAACGGTTCAAGGGTTTGATCGAATAAATGTTGAACTGGAGTGTATGATTGTATGTTGTAATGGTGTAATTCAACACTCATCGTGTGGTGTAATTCATGGTGTAATTCGTGTTTTTGTATCTGTAAGCATTGCCTCATAGCTTTGGATTGATACGATGAGTCATTCAGTGACTGTATCTTACATCCGTTGTGAATATTCATGAGGCGGTCGCCGGTCGGTGAATCTGTTGTGCATTGTTATGAATATGTATCATCTTGCTAGCACTTGCTTCAATTGTTGTCTCTGCCCTGGCATACAGCTCTATGTTCCAGTTTCAAGTCAACCTGGTCCACAATCGTTGCGCTCCCCTAGCTGTGGAGATGTGCAGTTGCTGTACTTCCGCACTTCAATATGAGCTCATCATGCTTTCTCATGTATAGGATCATCTTCGTGGAACGGTCTTCCATTGCATTTACATACTGTTGCACTCGACCCTGTGCAGCAAACATTTTCGGACTGTCTTAAAATGCAATTGTTTAGATCAGTCAGCCATGTGTGCAGGGCTTTTGTGAGGTAAGGTACTTAAAAGGCACTGTATTAAGTATCTTGATACATACTTACATACATAACATACATACATACATACATACGAGGTCAGATGTTTTTTTCTGATGCTGTATTTTTATCCTTATTGTGTATTGTTTTCGTGCAGGGTATGGCTTCATGCCCCACAACGAGCTCTACGCAAACCAGATGAGGTTAGGATGTTTGCCGCTGGCATACTTTCTCTTCCTAGTCTAAGCTCTACAGTCGGATAGATGCCACAGTTTGAACAGTAATTTGTTAGTGGACATTTCTATAGTGCCACTCAAAGAGCCAAACAAATCAGAGCTCTGTGCTAGCCGATATGATGTTAAATATCGGTAAGAACTAGATTATGACATTGATCAGTTAGCAGTGCATGGATATTCACACTGTGATTAATTGTTTTTCAAATGTGAATTGGTATTAGAAGTTAGAATTTATATGAGAAAAGCACAAACTATGATCAATTTTTGACAGATATTCATGATATAGCTAGTTAACCATTTGAAGGAATTTGAGAGATATCCATAGTTTGAAGTGTTATTATGCATTTATTTGAGCACCATTATCTAATGACCAAACATCAATAGGTGACATTAAGCAATTGTCAGTGAAGGACTTGCGCAAGGTCCCTACACTGTAATCATCTTAGGGAGGAGGGTTGAACCCGTACTCTGTGTTACTCAGCAAGTGCTCTAACCAATCGGCTACCATGTCCCATGCAAATTTGAACATATCTAAAGTTTGAGTATGCATCAAAAGTTTTGAAACAGCATCTTTGATGCCAGGTGGCTACGATAAAAGGAATGTAGAAGTTACTAGGTTACATTACCAATTAAAGCAGATAAATGAATATTTATCATGCAGCCAAAGTTTGAAAAGGTACTTGAAATTCGATTTTCAATCAGAGCTCAGGTGCTATATAAATTACTGTTTTAGCTCCATGCAGGAGTACCAGCAGCCTCCTCCACAGCCGTCTCTGCAGCAGATGATGCCAAATGGACCGTCGTCAGTGCTTCCTCCGTACCTGGCCAATCAGCCGGCCTTCACTCACTCGCAGGCGTCAACGCCGCTTGCACCTTCGCAAGGTAGACTGATTTGTTTGCAATGTACGGATGCACACCTGTGATCATAGAGATGATGGATGATTAAAGTTATGATTTGTATGAGGAGAGTGACGATGTGATGATTAAGAAACACCTCGAAACTCACTTAGTTTATCATTAGCTTCAGGAATTTGGATATCCAGCAGGTCTTCACCTGGCGACTGACTAACCATGCCTCAGATTCACATTTCTGTGCAACCTTGTGCGCATTATAAACGTTTGTGCCTTCTCGGTCTCTGGCCCAGCGACCTGGAATGGGCTCCGAAGCGCTGTGCCTGACCCCAATTGATTGCTGTTCCGTGTTCCACTCTTGCCTTATGACTGTCTTGTTTGACTGGGGTTGGACTGGGAGTGCTCCAGAGTAGATAACCTTGAAGGAGCGCCATATAAAACCTCTGTAATAAATAAATAATATTGATAATTGTGACGATCATGATGTCGATTATGATAGGAACCGTTAAGATGAGGATGACAATAGTAGTGATGATGAGGACAGTGATGATGAGCTAGATGGTGAGGATGATTGCAATCATGAAGATGGCAATGCTGTTGACCACAATGATAATAAGAGTTCTATGGTTTCTATTGTCTAGGTTATCCATTTGTGATGAACGGCGTTGGTTCATCCCTGCCTCTGCAGCCGAGCGACATGGCGGTCGTTTCATCATCTGGGACCCTCGGCCACTCCCACCCCTTCTCTTCCGTTCCTGTCTCCCGACCCATGTCAGGCGGGGTCAGCATGGCGCACGACTTTAATAACTCGTCTGCCATCGTGGGAGGAATCGGAAGCGGGGTCAAAGTAGAAAACTTTTGTATGACATCCGGAGGCAGCGGCCGGATGCCTGGAAAAGCATTAATCGGTAAGATGTATTCTTAAGTGCTTGCTCAACTACCTTGCGCTTAACTTCTGGTGTCTCTAAACCAGTAGTTTTCAACCTTTTTGTAGTGATGGAACCTTACACAAAGCACTCATTTGCTCACGAAACCCAGAGCGTTTCTCCCGACCAATTTCTCAAAATAATCCTGATCCTAACTTGTAATGTTGGGATAAACATGTAATGATGTTAATTATTTTAACATAGAATTGTGTATGACAAAAATGACTGAAAGATGTGTGGAATTATGCTCCCTGCTCATCCTTTTGTGAATTCCGTTGGTGTTTTTTTAATTTTAAACTGAACTGAGGTGGGACCTGTGGTTGACCTGCAGAAATCTGGTTGAAAACCACTGCTCTGAGCTACTGGATTTGGCTAGACCTTTCCAATGGATTATAAGTTTTCACTATTGTTTCATTATGGTTTCACTATTGTTTCACTGTGGTTTAACTATTGTTTCAATATTATTGTACTATGGTTTCTATATCGTTTCACTATTGTTTCACTATTGTTTCACTATTGTTTCATTGTTCATGTGCATGCATGCACATAGGAGATGACTGTCAATTGATGCCTTTAGTTGAAGTTCTTTGATTTAGATTAGATTGGATGGATTCAAAGGTTTTAGATTAGGTTTCTACTATTTTTGCAGTGTTTTTGGCATATAAATTAATTATTGCTATTCACAAAGTGGGGCGTGGTGGCTGAGTGGTAAGTTCGGCGCCTTGTGACCGGAGGGTTGCAGGTTCGAATCCCACTCTAGCCGCTGCGTACGGACCTTGGGCAAGTCCTTCACTCGCAATTGCGCGTGGCGCTTCGGCGTGAAAATTCCGGCACAGTATCAAATGCTGTAGTCGGGAGTGCCTCTGAGTAGTAGTTGACTTCGAGAGGCGCTATAGAAATATCCGGAATAAATAAATAAAACAAAGAGGGCTTGGGTGAGGTAAATGTTAGCGGCTCCGATTTGACTTCAGTTACGATATCTTGTTATCTCGATTAGAAGTACAATTATTGTTACAATAAAATGCTGTATGGTCAATTATGAAATTTGTCTATTTTCTTAGGAGAT
Source organism: Allolobophora icterica (assembly GCA_963556255.1). Taxonomy (NCBI): domain Eukaryota; kingdom Metazoa; phylum Annelida; class Clitellata; order Crassiclitellata; family Lumbricidae; genus Allolobophora; species Allolobophora icterica. Next base: position 95,101,217 of record OY744603.1, read on the forward strand.
TAGATTTCTTATGTTTTCTTGGATTTCTGTACGAGCTATTAACGTTCATCATTGGAGTATTAATTTGTGCATTCCCTTGTTGTAGACTGTTCTCCGGCACAGGCCACTGCAGCACCAGCCTCTGCCTCCGAGCCACCGCTCCGAGGGGTCCTTCCGTCGCCCCACTACGACCCCTACATCCAGGCGGTTAAGCCGGACACTCTTCCACCCAACAAGGCCTCCTTACACTTTCCCGATCCGACGGCCGCTCGTGTCATGCTCGAGCCGCTCAACATGGATCAGCTGGTACATGTCATTTGTTTGATCATTTCTCAGACAATCGTAAACTCCAAATATCTAAGAAGAATAGCAGTCCGTTAAACAAGCCCTGAGGCAGCCATGGGTATGAAGTGTTAGCGACTTCATTATTCTTAGCCTCGGGGTATGAGGGCATATGGCCAACCCTCTCCATCTCATCTTCCCACCAACAGTGTACAGTCAGTGTACTCATTATGGCTGAGTTGGCTAAAGGGCACAGGTGGGGGCAGAAATCTCGAACAAAATTTCTGCCCTGGTGGGGATTTAAACCCACGACCTCTCGTTTGACAGTCCAGCACGCTAACCACTACACAATCGATTACAATGTTATGTAAAGCGTGAAAAACTAAAAAATATATGAGTCAGTTACTACTTTCTACCTACAAAAAAACTTCAATCATTCCACTTGCTTTATTTTAAAAATTGCAAATAATAAGTTGATATGTCAGCGATGTGTTTGAACCATGGTAAGCTGTTTATTGCAATGAAGACAGTTAAACTAATTTCGTTTCCATCTTCAATTTTCCATCAGCATTTACCTTAACTGCCAAATGATCGCTTAATTTTCTGCTGAAACATTTCACAATATCATTGTTCACCATATAGTTTACTCCGGAAATGGGCTGCTTGACATCATGAAGAAAGCGAGAAACTTAATTAAACATGCCGAAATTAATCGATTAAGTAATCGTTTAACTTCGCAGCCCTAATACATACTTTTATAAAGCATGCTGAAGATGATGAAATTGTGTAGCGGGAAAACGTTTCGTGTAACCTGCGTCTTGAACTAATTTCTGTTGTTTTGTGTTCTAGGAAAAGTGCTTATCATCAAAGAAACCAATGGCCAAGAAGCCAGTGGTAATGCTTTGCAAAAAAATTTCAAATATTGATAATTATAATAATAATAGGGCCTAATAATAATAATGCCGTGTGGACTTATTTTCCGTGTTCCTAGTTTACACATCGTTTCGCATAACGCAAACTAATTGAAGCTACTGATTAAGGCTACTAATTATACTACTAATTTAGGCTACTAATTAATGCTGCTAATTAAGCCTGCTAATTAAGCCTACTATCTAGGCTATTAATTAAAGCTACTAATTGAGGCTACTGATTAAGGCTACTAATTGTACTACTAATGTAGGCTACTAATTAAGTCTACTAATTCAGGCTACTAATTAAGGCTTCTGGTTAACATGCCATACAAGCAGTGTATCACTAAATATTAACATCATCTCTTTTCTTCATTGGTAGAACTGTAAGTTGGCAGACATAAAAAGTGTTGGATCAGATGGTTTTCGAGACTTATAGCCGTCTTGACAGCTTTGAGAGCAGATCCTGCCATGCGGTTCTCGCTAGAGGTGTACAGGATTGACTGGACTGGTTTTTGTTTTTAGGTTGGTCCCGTACTGATTCCCACGATACCTTGTGAGTAGTTTTATCATTTTTTTATGATAAGTTATCTATACTTTGTCTATTCTTGTGCTTTCTCTTGCGTCTTTCTGGATATTAGGGTGTGCAATTATAACAGATGAATTGTGGTAGTAATATTAGTGGTTATTCCTGACACTTTCAATGTGGCTTCTCAATTGCGATTTTACATTAAGCAACCATCAACTCGTCTTTAGATGGTGGTGCTTAATAGGGATTGACCGGAAACCGTTTCGGATACTCGGTTCGGCCGGAAATCCCGTTTCCGGAAGTATTCGCCTCGGCAAATATCGTAGACGCAAATAGTTGCAAAAAATTTGTTTCTTTCAGAATTTATTTAATAAACTTACGTATATAAAATTATCAATGTTCAGCCTTAAAACAATTAAACATCCATTGAATTCAATTCCATTTTCTTGAAATGTATTAACTATTAACTGATCCGAAATTTGTATCAGTCAGTTATTACATGTACACAAATTTATTTCGATAATTTTTTATTACATGAAAATTTGAAAATGTGAAGCTTCGCATATAGAACAAATGGTACCGGTTCGTTTCCGGTTCGTTTCCGGCAAATAGTTCATCCAAGTACTCGGTTCCGGTTTCCGGTGGAAAATCTCTTTCCGGTCAATCCCTAGTGCTTAAGAAATGTATAATAATAATAATAACATAATAATAACAAGAGTTGAATGACTGAATGATGCAGTGACACGAATCGATGATATCGACCGCAAGAAGCACAAACATCGTGACGGAATCGCACACTACAACGTGGTCCAGACAACGGCCGACAGCCACAAGCTCACTCTCAAACTATCAAAAGCCAAACACGAAGAACGCAGGGGTAATGTAACAACAGCTATGACAACATCACCATTGTTGCTATCGCTACGTCATCAGCATCGTAATCATCATCATTGTGGTGAAAATGATCCTAGTTATCATAGCCAACAGAAAATAGTAGTCATCATCATAATCATTGTGTTAAGAATCATATTGTGGTCATTGTTATTGTGGTTACCGACTAACAGGGCCTCGGATTCGCATTGCTAAAAATATCTGTTATAATAATAATAATATAATTGTTACCATTGTACCAACAGCATCATCATCAGTCTCATTAATATGTTGGTATTATTAAGGTTAATCTTATTATAATAATAATAATAATAATAATAGCAATAATGATGATAATAATGATAATAATAACCACCAATTGTATCAATATCACCGTGGATGCGTAATCTAATCGCTGAGCAACTGTGAGTGAAGGACTTGCTCAAGGTCCCTACTCAATAACCGTCTCAGAGGAGGAGGCTTGAACCCGTACTCTCCGCATTACAAGGTGATCGCTCTGACCACTGTGTCCCAGGTGTATATATATGTGTGTATGTATATGAATCTGTTTAGGTATGAAGCGCATTCACTCGGACGATGACGAGGACTATGGCGAGGTAACAATGGCCAAAATGGAGGAGGAACACGGGGAGTTTGCCACCTCGCTGACGGAACGAGTCAAGTGTCGGCGTCAGCACGTGTCGTACCGCGAGGACGATTCGGATGACGAAGACAACGACGATGGCAGTGTCATCGTGGCCGACAATCACACCGGAAACGAATTTCCCAATCGACGGATAGAAACGTCGATTCCTCGGAGGAGGGACTTTAACCGAATAGATGACGACAGTCGATCCAGCTCATCTCTCAACGAAGGTGGTTCAGTGTTTCGGGGAGGATCTTAGAAGGCAGGGTATGAGTGGGTGGGTGTAGTGTGGTGTGGTGTGGGTATGTACGCATGTATGTACAGTGTTGTATACATGTATGTATGCATGTATGTGAATACTTATGTATGGATAGTTGGATACTAATAGTACTGCTGATATGGGTGAAGTTGTTGAATGTTTTTGGGAGGTCGTTAGAAGGTAGTGTGCATGGAATGGGAGTATGGAAGCATATGCATGTATTTGTGTGTGTCTATGTATCGTATCGTATCTAGTAATTTATAAGGCGCGTCTCGCAGTATAAACTATTCAGAGGCGCTCTGTGTGTGTATATATGTATGCATGTTTGTATATGAATACTTGTATTGCATCTTTTAAGGCTGTGATGGTATGACTTTGAGTTTATTAAGGTAAGTGGAAGGAATGAGTGGATGAATGAATGAGTATATAAATGAATGAATGGGTGGGTGAATGAATGAGTGGATGAATGAGAGAATGAATGGGTGAATGAATGGATAAGTGGATGAATGAATGAGTGGATGCATGAATTGGCGGAGGAATGAACGAATGAGTGGATGAATGAATGAACAAATGAACGTAATGATGGATTGTTTGTGATTGTAGCAATGCGGAGGCGGAAGAAGGAGAGGAAGCAGAGGAGATACATGGAGCTATCGTCGACTGTGGAGGAGTTGATGGAGACGCCAACCTTCAAGAGATTCTACTCGGCGCTTGATACCATCCTTGATGCAGCCGATGACATGGACCTTGCCGGAATAAGAGGTACTGGATATGGTAGCCGATTGGTTAGAATGTTTGCGTTGTAGCGCTGAGGGGGTATGGGTTCGATCTTGCTCCCCTGGGACGGTTACTGTGTAGGGACCTTGAGCAAATCATTTACTCACAATTGCTCAGCACCATTGATTGATGCTTGGTCATTTGGCAGAAAATGGGTCAGTTGGAAGTTACAAGGTCATTTGACTGAAAATGGGTCAGTTGAAGTTAGTAGGTCATTTGACAGAAAATGGGGTCAGTTGGAAGTTACTAGGTCATTTGACAGAAAATGGGTCGGGTAGCAGATAGTGTATCAGTCTTTGACCTGTCTATATTTTTATAGCTGAATTTCTGTCGGTTAATTCGATTTTGTTGTTGATTGAGTGATCATCTTGTCTTATGTTTGAATTTTAGACGATGAAGAAGAAGAGGGACCGGGTGAAGTGGAGTGCGTTGTGTCCAAGGCCCAGGTCTTGGATCTCTGCTCAGAGGCCGCCAAACTCAAGTCCATGGGCATTATGAACCAGGTATTCTAACCCAATCAGTCAATCGGTATCAGTCTAACAATGTCAATCAGTCAAGCGCATGAACCAGATTTAGTGCTGTAAATCAATCAAGTTCATGGACATCATGACCCAGGTATTCTAACCCTGCCAATCAGTGAATGTGTAAATTAAATCGATCAGTTTCAATCAATCGATTCAGTCCAGGAACCCGGTCTCAGCAACTGCTTAGGTCAGTTGGCAGAAAATGGGTCAGTTGGCAGTTTATAGGTCAGTGGACAGAAAGTGGGTCAGGTAGCAGAGAGCCTATATGATTCACGAATCAGGTATTCTAACCATGTCGGCCAAACAGTTTGTGATCGTAAATCTGTACACAGGTCTGTGCTTCCGGATAGTTTAGAGGATAGTAATGCGCTTGAATCTTGTTACAACGATGATGAGGTGCATTTGATTGTTTGTGTTTTCAGTGTGATGATCGTGAACGTGATAATGATCGTTAAATGCCTTTTTGATCATTTTGTTTAGGTTCCCTGTGAGAAGTTGATTAAGACGCTGACAATTCTCCAGTACAGTATACAGGACGGCTGCAGACTGGTTCCCGTCGCAGATCCGGTAAGACTGGTTCCCTGCTGCTTCTCCAATGTACGACTCCAGTTCTGCACACCCTTAGCCTCGTTTGTTTTTGTTTGCCCACTGGAGATTTACATAAGTTAAAGAATGATGTAAATTTTCTTTAAAAAATTAATAATGGTTGTTTTGACTGACAGATTTAGTTAGACAATAGGTTGTTTCTGCATTAGTTTGTTTTACCCAGTTTACTCCAGTCCGGTTTATGCGCCGTGTCTGGTGGCTTGTCCCCAACGACTTCATGTTAACGGATCTGCACTTTATTGCTATCAATACTTAATTCTAAACAAGTATATTCTTTAGTAACCAATTGCTAATCGCACTTTGGTGTACAGACATCTAATAAACACTGTTAAAACGTATATAGCATCATAACAATAAATTCATTCATTACATCATAACAATAAATTCATTCATTCATTCGAGTATTTATATAGCACCTTTTCATGTTACATCTCATCACATAGCATTAAATAAATGTTTTGCGCATCAGACTGTTGTCGGCTGTTTATGTTACGAATTATCTCACTGTTTCAGGATGGAGAAAACGAGGAAGAACAGTTGTTGCGCGAGTTGACGTTGGATCGCGTCCTGCTGGCCGTCGACGCAGCCCTCTCAGCAATGTACATCATGACGTCATCGGATATGCCGAAAGAGGTCTTCTTAGAGGACGTCATCGAACGCATCATACGTCTGACGAAAACACAGCTTCAGAACGCCATCTATCCAGAGTTTGACCCCGTCTATCGCATCGATCCGCATAACAAAAGTTAGTAGTGCTTCGTTAATGTCAATCATGTTACATCTCATAACATCGCATTATATTGCATCGCTTTGAACCACGTTGCGTTGCTCATATCGCGTTGAATCACATTATGTTGCATTGCTTCGTAAGTCAGATGAAATGCTGCTTGAGAATAACATCGATTCACACAACAAAAGTTGTTAGCAACATTAACCAACACACAGGTCAAACGACTTGTTTTGTTAGCATGGTTACGTTACATTTCGTAATGTTACATTACATTGGATCGTATCGCATTGCATCGTGCTAGATCACATCATATCACATGTGACCCGTGTATTGTATCGATCCATTGGAAATGTTTCTCAGTAACAAACACTTGGGTCAGAACATTTTGCTTGATGAACATGGATTTTAACCAACATTGTCAGTATTCCTGTTAGCTGTACTGTATTGCCAAACAGCCATAATTATGGGACACTGCATCCTTACAGCACAGACGTTTTGTGTGTTATTGGTTTCACATTATTTGTGCACTCTCAGAATCACATGAGTTTAACTTTATCGATTTTCTGTTAATATGAGTTGATTTGTTAAGGTTTCCCATCTCGTTGATTTTTGTGTGAAACGTGAATGAATAATATGAGATTTACATGCAAGACGTCAGTACTTGAATTAGGGCAACAGTCAATTACTAAGGGGAGATGGGCAGCCGAGGGTGGAAGCGAAGCGAACGATGGATTCATGAAGTGGAAAGTTTTAGGTTACCGCTTGAAGGATGAGGTTGTTGGGAACGTGAATGAGAGGTTATGTTGTTCATCTGTTGTTTAGGTGGAAATGTGAATAAGATGTTATGTTGTTAATGTGTTGTTTTTGGTGGAATGTGAATAATACATTGCGTTGTTCATCTGTTGTTTAGGTGGGATTCAGAGTAACATGAAGATGAAACGTGCCAAAGCATCTGGCACGAAGGACAAAGCGACGCTGGCTCTATACAACAAACTCACGGATCTGACCTCTCTAATCGCTGAACTCATCGACATTCAGGAACTAACGGACACAATCATCCTGCAGGTAATGCACCATATACCACTGTTGTCTGTCTGTCTGTCTGTCTGTATGTCTGTCTGTCTGTCTGTCTCTATATTTAGCTGTCAGTCAGAATCCGTCATATTAATTGTAAGGTGTGCTGGAGAAGAATTTCTAATTGGGGGAGAGTGTTTAGGGAAATGTTGTTTGTTATGTTCTTTTTTTTTATGGACTGTTGTTCTTCCTCTGACAGACATCTACATTGGCTGTTTCACCGTTCTTCGTCGAGAACATTCGAGAATTGCAACTGAACGCCCTCAAGCTAGTTACGAACGTAAGTCCAGGAAAAGATGCAATCTTATTTGTCCTCTTCGTCCTTCTCCTCTTCCTACTCCTCCTTGTGTCCTTCTCCTGTTCTTCCTCATTCTCCTGTCCTCCTTCTCTTTCTCCTCTTCCTTCTGCCCACTCTCCTCCTCTTCCTCCTACCATCCTCTTCCTACTCCTTATCCTCCTTATCCTCTTGTTATTCTTCCTCCTTCTCTTCATACCATCCTCCTCTTACCCTTCTGTTATTTCTCCTCCTCGTAACCTCCTACCCTCCTCGTCTTCCTACTCCTGCCCTTCTCTTCCTGTTGTTGCTCCTCCTGCTCCCCCTTCTCCTGTTCCTCCTCCTCCTCCTGCCCTTCTTTTCTTTCTCCTCCTGCTCCTTCTTTTGCCCTCTTTCTCCTGTTCGTCCTCCTTTTGGCCCTTCATTGGTCTTATCATTTGGGCCATGCATCGCAGGATGATGATTACTTTTTGTGTTGTTATGATTCATCAGACTAAGTTCAAGATGTTAGCTGCTTTCTCTCATGTTGGTGCTTATGATCATCTGATTGTCTTTCGATCTTGATCGTATTCGTAGATCTTCAGCCGCTACGAGAAACATCGTCAGCTGATTCTTGAGGACATCCTGTCGTCATTGGCGCGACTTCCGTCGAGCAAGAAGAACTTACGCAGCTATCGGTAACCGTTCTTATCTAATCTTTTCTGATCTTATATAATCCAGTCTAATATAATCTATTCATTATGTAGTCTAATATAATATTATCTAGCCTATTGTTATCTAGTCTAAACCAGTCTAATATAATGCAATTATATCTAGGTCTAATCTTATCTAGTCAAATTTTATGTAAGAGTCTTATCTTGTCTAATCTTATCTAATCTCATGACTTCTTTCCATTAGTGTTACTGTGTCTCGATTCCTGCATCTTTCCATCTGGCATAGTCTTTGACGTAGTGTATGTGATTGTAATTAGTAACTTCTATTGCACCGGTGTCTAATGCACAAGGCGTCAACCGATGGCACACCAAAACCAAGCCATAATCAGGTCAACATCCAGTCAGTCTGTAAGACTGTATGTGTGTGTGCTGGCACTTGATGTATTTCCTTTTATGTGCATCACTAAAGTGCAGTCATAACTGGACGGAGTGGTACTGAAGTTCACGAAGAACGGAAAGTTCATCGGTAAACAAACAGGTAACTAGAAGAGTTCACCCATGACTGTTGTAAATGAACAGTTACATTACGTGAACCTGCAGATGATAATAGTGCTGAGTGCTGTACATGGAACGTGGTAGCCGATCGGTTAGAGAGCTCATGTCGTAAGGTTGAGAGTACACCTTAGATCCTCCTTCCCTGAGACGTTTGCTTTGTAGGGACATTGAGCAAGTCCTTTGCTCACAATTGCTCAGCACCATTGATTAATGCTTGGTCATTAGATAGTGGTACTTAATTATTGCATAATAATTTTGGAGCAATTAATTACACGAGTCGTGCAGTTGATCTAGTGTTATGGGCTGACCTGTGGAGTGTCATCTGTGCTTGTAGGTTGAATGCAGAGGACCACATTCAGATGGTGACCGCCCTGGCGCTCCAGTTGATCCAGTGCGTTGTCAAGTTACCACAGGTGGATGATGTCCAATCCAACTCCGAACAGCACGCAATGGACGACGATATTCCAAGCAAAAAGAAGAAGAACAACGATAAGGTAGGCACCCGATTAACACCTTGCAATAATCATTAGCACCACGAGGTAAACATTAACACCTGGAGATGATCATAAACACCCGAGATAATCAGTAACACCTGGTAACAATCGTTAGCACTTGGAGATGATCATTTACACCTGGAGATAATCATTATTGCCTGGCAATAAAATCTGAGATAGTGATTAACACCTGGAGATGGTTGACACCTGGAGATAGTGTAAAAAGTGCTATATCACTATCTCCTGATTAACATTGAGAGATAATGATTACCACCGGGGGGATAATGATTAACAGCTGGAGATAATGATAGATGCTGAGAGATGGCGAATTTATATCATGAGAGATTGATTGATCAACTAGCGAGGGTTTTGATGGACATGAGACATTGATAGCAGGAATATTTATTGATTATAGGAGATTTTCATTGATCCCATGAGACATTGATTGACTGTAGAAGGTATAGATTGACAGCATTCTATTTTAACTAGCAGATTGTTTTAACTTTTGCTCTGTCTGTAGGTCGACAAAGAAGTGATGATTCTGACGTCCTATGAAACCGCCATGAGAACAGCGCATAACTTCTTAGCCGTGTTTCTGGCTAAGTATGTATTGGTTTAACAGCCTTAGTATTGGCTTTATAACTTTTTAGCCATGTTTCTGGCTAAGTGCATATTGATTTAATAACATTAGTGTTGGCTTTAACTTTTTAGCCATGTTTCTGGCTAAGTAGTAAGTATGTATTGGTTTAATAGCCGTATTAGTGGCTTTATAACTTTTTAGCCGTGCTTCTGGCTAAGTACCTATTGGTTTAATAGCCATATTAGTGGCTTCATAACTTTTTAGCCATGTTTCTGGCTAAGTATGTATTGTTTTACACGATGTTAGTGGCTTTATAGTTTTTAGCCATGTGTCTGGCTAAGTAAGATTAATTGAGCCATATCAGTCACTAAGTTCTTTTTATTCTGGACATTCGGGTACTGCCTAATCTGATCTAATTGAGAGACTTGCATAGCATTGTTTTCATAGCACAAAGTGCCAAACGATGGTCCTTCAAAACAAAACAGAACTTGTAACTTTCTTCCCATTCTTCGAACCTTAGTGGCTTTATAATTTTTAGCCATGTTTCTGATTAATAGCCATATTAGTGGCTTTATAACTTTTTAGCCGTGTGTCTGGCCTAAACCTTACAAAATACACAGGCAATTAGGGGTTTACATCAATAGTTGTCGAAGAAAGAACTCGAAAGAATCCACCTGGATCCTGCTACACAGAAGCTGTCTCCCAAGTACAATGTAATGTTGCATGTATGACTAGTATGTAAGAAAACAACTTGTCCAGGGTTGGCTGAAACCCACAATCGTTGGTGCACTGCCCAGAGCACACTGCCGAGTAGGTCACAGCGATGCACCTGTTACCTTTACCTTTAGCTTTCTTACCTTGTTCTTTCATTGTTCAGGTGCACATCAAAGGGTGAAGATGATTACCGTAGTCTGTTTGAGAACTTTGTGTACGATCTGCTGGCCACCGTCAACAAACCCGAGTGGCCAGCATCCGAACTCATACTCAGCCTCCTTGGTAATCTTCTGGTAAGTCAGAATCAGGGGCTATATAAATTCAATCAAAAACGACTTCTGTCTTTTCTTCGTATTTACTTTAAGTTTTAATCATTGTTATCTCAGTCAACTTCTTCATCTTCTGGTGGCCTACTTCATCCTGGTGAAAATCTTTTCTTGTTTGGTTTTGTCATCTGCTTTGTTCATAATCTACATTTCTTCATCATCTATATCTTATTTGTTTTTTTAATATACGTCTTCATTGTGTTATCTTTCTCATCTACTTTTTCTTCATCTTCTTTGTCTTCATCTCCTGCTCTTCAATTTTTTCATCATATTCATCTGCGATTGTGCTTGTCATTGTGTTAATACATCGTGCTTTTATCTTTTTCCTCCTCTGTTTCTTCACCATTTCTTCGTTCATCTTAATTAGCGTCATCTCGTGTGCTGTGCAGGTGAAGCAGTTCAGTAGTAAGTCGGTGGAGATGTCGCTGAGAGTCGCCTCTCTCGATTATCTTGGGATCGTAGCCGCTCGTCTGCGCAGGGACGCCGTCTCGAGTCGACTCAACGAAGATGTCATACAGGACATCATTTCACAGGTATCATTCCTATTTCTGCGTTAAGCGCCACTTGATCATGACGAAGCATCGATCGATGGCGCTGAGCAATTATGACTGAAGGACTTGATCAAGGTCCCCATGCAGTAACCATCTGAGAGAGAAGGCTCATCTGGAGCCATACTCTCCACATTATAATTTTTTTTTTACCTCGAAGTAAACAGGATCCCTCAGGGTCTTCAACATTATATACAATGTAGAATTGTCTGGAATGGACCCTATTATTATTATTATTATTATTATTATTGTTATTATTATTATTATTATTATTATTATTATGCATTCATTCAGCATCACTTACTGCCTTATTAATGACAAAGCATCAATTTGATGAGCAGTGCTGAGTGAAGGACTTGCTCAAGGTCCCTATGCACTAACCATCTCTGAGAAAGGTTGAACCCATATGTTCTGTCCTATACAATACAATACAACTGCATGTCATATACAATACAATACAACTGTATGTCCTGTACAATGCAATTATTATTATATGCATTTATTAAGTGCCATTATCTGTTGACCAAGCATCAGTCGATGGCGCTGAGCACTTATGAGTGAAGGACTTACTTAAGATCTCTACACTGTACCCGTCTCAGTGGAGGAGGGTCAAACCCGTGGTCTCTGCGATAAAAGGCGAGCGATGTAACGAACCAGCTACCATGTCCCACTGATTGTTCTTGTGTGTGTTTCAGATCAACGATCCAGACGATGGTGGAGAGTGTGCCAAAGCTAAGTCCAGTCAGAATGGAAATTCACAGGTCACAATATTTTCTCTCTTTCTTTGGCTCAGTTTATCTACCACTAAAAGTTGTCTTTGATTGGCTGGGGTGGTTTTTGAAAGACTTGGGTGGTTTATGAAAGGCTTGGGTGGTTTATGAAAGACTTGGGTGGTTTATGAAAGACTTTGGTGGTTTATGAAAGACTTGGGTGGTTTATGAAAGGCTGCAGTGTTGTATGAAGGGCTTGTGGTTGATGTTTCTCTTGTAGTAGTATGGTTTATGAGTGGTTGGTTGGGTGATTGGCTGTGTGGTTATAGGATGAGTTATGAGTGCTTGATTGCAGGCTTCTGAATCAATCAATCAATCAATCAATTAGACATTTATATAGCGCGCTCTTCAAGGCAGCTATTCAGAGGCGCTCCCAGCCCAACCTCGACGAAAGAGAACAGCCTTAAGAGCAGAGAAGAAAGAGGTGGATGAGTCTCGAGGGAGAGACCGCAGTCCAACAGGAAGGCCATTCCAGATAGTGGGACCGGCAACGGAGAATGCTCGCTGTTGCATGGTTGCAGTGCGAGCGAAAGGAACATGTAAGTCACCGCGGGCGGTGGAACGGAGTGAACGGCGACCAAGAAGTGCGGACGCTGGAAAACAAAGCTCACGTAGATAGAAAGGAGCGCGGCCAAGCTGACACTGCCAGACAATAGAAGCAACCCGGTATACAATGCGTTGCGAAAAAGGAAGCCAGTGGAGGACGTCACGCATGTAGTCAGACACGTGACCAAACTTAGGGATGCGCCCAACGAGGCGCGCAGCAGAGCGTAGAACGCGTTCAAGGCAATGCAGTCGAGTGTGAGGGAGACCAATATAGAGAGAACAGCAGTAATCAAGTCGACAGGTAATGAAAGCATGAACGAGAGTAGCTGCGTGCTTGGGAGAGAGAGAGCGGGAGAATGATTAGGTTCTCTTACAAGGACCTTGTACGGTTGATGCTTGATTTTCAATATCAATACAGAAGTTGGTTGATAGGTTGATGGCTTTGTTTGTTTGTTTACTGACTGGTTAGTGGGCTGGTTTGTTGTTTATTTTGTGGTTTTTTGTCTTGCCTGGCTGGTTACTTTGCTGGCTGGCTGTTTAGCTGGCTGATTGGTTGTTTATTTGGTGGCTGTTTAGCTGTCTGGCCAGTTGTTTAGCTGGTTGGCTAGTTGTTTAGCAGGCTGGCTCATTAATTGACCTATTGTTTACATTCAAATATTTTTTTTGATTGTTGTTTAGATGTCTGATGTCCAAAAGACGGAGATTCTTCAGAAGAGTTTGCTCGAGTACCTCGTCTATGGATCAGAGCACGATCCAGCGCTCATGGTGAGATGATTCTTTGTCCTCTATTGTCATTTTTTTCTAACTCATGGCTGTTTTGTTGTGGTCTTTAATTGTTTTCTTTGGTTCTGATTCTGTTATCCTGATTATTGACATTGAGTAGTTAGTTTAAATGATCCAGACATCGTTAAAATGGCTGTGTGATCCTGATAATCTTGTTGATCATTATGGTGATCATCAAGATCATATTGATTAATATGATCTTGATCATCGTAATGATCATTGGTTTGTTCACTGACTGGCTAGCGGGCTGGTTTGTTGTTTAGTTTGTGGTTTTTATCTAGTTTGGCTGATTGTTTTCCTGCTTGGCTGTTTAGCTGGCTTAAGTTTACTATCTAGCCACAGGGAATACCCAAATTTTTGTATCCAACCTATCTTAACGTTTGCCTGTTTAGACTGCTATTGACCAGCACAGCGCTTCGGCGTGAAAACTCCGACACAGTATCAATGCTGTAGTTGGGAGCGCCTCTGAGTAGTAGTAGACTTGAGGAGGTGCTACAGAAATATCCTAAATAAATAAATAAAATAAAAATAAATATACACACATGCCTACTAGCACACATAACTGGTTCCAAGACTGATACAGACTGAAAATCTTGACGATCGGCGTAATCCTGATGATCTAATTGATCGAAATTAATCAAATCTCTCAAATGATGTCCATTTTAGTTTGCCCGCCAATTCTACATCGCCCAGTGGTACCGCGACTGTACGATGGAGGTGGAGAAGGCGTCGAAGAAGCAGGCGGAAGAGAAGAAACACGACCAGAAGAGGAGGCGGAAGAAGGTGGAAAGTGATGACGACGATGACGACGATGAGGAATCAGAAAAGGCACACGGGAAGACGGCAATGACCGAGCTGGAGATGGTAAAGCTAATCCAGGCCAAGGTGGAAATACGGAAGGGGTTCCTTCTCAACCAGGTCGCAACCAAAGTCGGCAACTTTGCTACGTTCAAGTAAGTTCCTCTTGTCTTTGTTTGTCTTTGTTTTTGTCTCTGTTCTTTTGTTTCTGTACCTTTGTCTTTACTTTACTGTTCTTTTGTTTCTGTACCTTTGTCTTTGCTTTACTGTTCTTTTGTTTCTGTGCCTTTGTCTTTGCTTTACTGTTCTTTTGTTTCTGTACCTTTTGTCTCTGTTTTACTGTTCTTCTGTTTGTGTACCTTTTGTCTCTGTTTTACTGTTCTTCTGTTTGTGTACAGTCTTGTCTCTGTGTTACTGTTCTTTTGTTTCTGTACCTTTGAATCTGTTGTACTGTTCTTTTGTTTCTGTACTTGTGTCTCTGTTGTATTGTTCTTTTGTTTCTGTACTGTTGTCTCTGTTTTACTGTTCTTCTGTTTGTGTACCTTTTGTCTCTGTGTTACTGTTCTTTTGTTTCTGTACCTTTGTCTCGTTTTACTATCTGTATTTTTGTGGTGTTTGCTTCTCTTGATGTGTTAGTCTGACTGACTGTCTATCCTTATGTCTTGATGTCCGTATGTTTAAATATATTGGTCTCTTCCCCTATGCCTTTCTCTCTGCTTTCCTCCTGCCTTTGTTCTTCTCTTCCTCTCTCTGTCTCTCTCACACTCTGTATCTCTTAGTCTGTGTATCTGGCCAGTTGCTTATTTGGCTGGCTAGTTGTTTGACTGGCTGGCTGGTTGTTTATTTTGCTGGCTGGCTGTTGAACTGGCTCATTGGTTGTTTATTTGGCTGGCTGGCTGTTTAGCTGTCTAGCCAGTTGCTTATTTGGCTGGCTAGTTGTTTGACTGGCTGGCTGGTTGTTTATTTTGCTGGCTGGCTGTCGGACAGGCTTATTGGTTGTTTATTTTGCTGGCTGGCTGTTTAGCTGTCTGGCCAGTTGCTTATTTGGCTGGCTAGTTGTTTAGCTGGCTGGCTGATTATTGACTGTTGAACTGCTTTGTTGTTTGTAAAGGCCTTCACCAAGTAAGCTGAACTACGAGAACGTTCTTCTTGTCACCAGATACCTCGCTTCTAATCGACCGTTCTCGCAGAGCTTTGACATCTACCTAACACAGGTACGTCGCCTAAAATCATACCACTTACTTACCTATTTACTTGCCTACTTAAGGGTAATTTCTGTGGTCTGCCTGAGTAATTAATTTCTCAGATCTGATTTATTTACTCGGGGTTTTAAAACGAGAATCTCTGTATGACACATCGTAGCTGATATGTAGGTGCTTGAAGGTTGCTATACAAATAGTTGCATGCCTACTTACACACATACGTAAAGACTTGCATGCATAAATACATACAGACATATACACGTGCATGCATACATACAAGCATACATATATACATACATGCATACTTACGTACATGCATACATGTATACATGCAGACATATACATACATGCATACTTACGTACATGCATACATATACATTCAGACATATATACATACATGCATACATGTATACATGCAGACATATACATACATGCATACTTACGTACATGCATACATATACATGCAGACATATATACATACATGCATACTTACGTACATGCATACATATATACATGCAGACATACATGGATGTAGACATACCTACTTGCATAGAGACGTAGATACATGCATACATACATACACGCAGAAAGACGGACAGGCGTACATACATGCTTACATTCAAGAGAGGAGGGAAGGATGCAGGTGTTATATTTCTGGCAGTCTAATGTTGATTGGCAGCTGAGTTGTCGTTGTTGTTATCATCGTTGTCCTGTTGTCGTTGTAGATTCTCAAAGTTCTGAACGAGACAGCAGTTGCCGTAAGAACAAAAGCCCTCAAGTGCCTAACGGCCGTCATTGAGGCAGACCCAGCGATACTGGCAAGGGTAAGGGGCCAAATATATACATGGGGCTAAGACTGCATGGCTAAAGCTATATGGGACTAAAGTTACACAATCTGAGATTGTGTAGGGCTAACGCTACGTGGGGTTTGAGTTACGCAGTGTGAGATTATGTAAGGCTAAAGCTAAGTGGAAATGTAAAAACGCTGTGATAGGATAGGTGCTATATGATACAATTATGTTATATTGTGCGGTTCTTGTGTGGTGCGTTAACTAATATGGTGTGCTAAGTTAGCACTTTGGAGGACGTTAATAAGTCCACACTCTATGTATGTTTGTATGTATGTGTGTATGTACATGTGTATCTATGTATGTATGTATGCATGCATGTATCGTAGTATGTATGTATGTATCTATGTATATATCTATGTATGTATATGTGTATGTATGGATGCATATATCTATGTATGGATGAATATATTTATGAATGTACGTACATCTATGTATGTATGAATGTATTGTATGTAATACGTATGTGTGTATGAATGTATTTATGTGTGTATGTATGTATCTGGCTACTTGTAAAGCATCATTTAAGAATCTAACAAAGGTGCGCTTAACGTTGCAATATGTTATAACATGTGACAATGTGTTAATCTGTTTGCATTGTCTGGCTTTAGATGGATATGCAGAACGGCGTTCACGGCCGTTTTCTCGATCAGTCGACATCCGTTCGTGAGGCAGCAATCGAACTCGTCGGCAAATTCGTTCTAATTCGGCCGGAACTCACAGCGCAATATTACGACATGCTGTCCGAACGAATTCTGGTAGGTTGTTCAGGGAGGAAGGATTGTATTGTATTATATTTCAAAACTTATAAAGTGCCTCTACCCAGTGCCCAATAATCAGAGGCGCTTCCAGTGCGAAAGTCCTTGAGAATAAAGGCAAGTTTTAAGACAACAAAATGCTGTGGGAGGACCACCAGGTAGTAGTGCAGCCCGAACCGAAGAAGATGGTGATTCCACAGTGAAGGGCCAATACTAACAAACGAACAAGACTGGGCCTTCGCCGTTCTTACTCGGGGAGCAAATAAGTCTAGTCGATCAGAAGAACGAAGAGGACGAAGGGAGCTAGCTGAGACAGGAAGACTTATTGAGTCACGGAGGTATTTAGGAGCAAGTCCCAGGTAAGATCGGCAAATATGGATAAGTACCTTTAGTTGAATGTGGGCAGTAAGAAGAAGCCCGTGAAAGTATTCAAACATGAATGTGGAAATATGGGAGAAGCGTGGGAGATGGGCGATTAGTCTGGCAGCTGCGTTAGGAACAGATTGTAGAACGGAGAGACGGACTTTTGGGATTGTTCAGAGAGGAAGATTGCTTGAGAGAGGAAGGATGGTTCAGAGAGGAAGGATATGTATTTCTACATAAATGTAGCTGTAAGTATCTGAAATTTTTAAGTACCACGCGAGTGTTAAGATCATTATGATTTATTGAGCATCACTCTATTCTCTAATGACCATTCATCAGTCGATGTGCTGAGTAGTTGTGAGTGAAGTTCCCTACTCAGTAACCGACTCAAGGGAGCCTTGAACCTGTTCTCTCTATTTTACAAGGTGAGTGCTCTAATCAGTCGGCTACCATGGTCCTCAGGGGGCCATGATGTGTAATACCGCTGGCGTCTGAGGTTGCAGGGATTTGCACCCTAGGAGTTGTAGAAAGCCTATGTGCTAATGCCTGATAGGCAATAGAACCTTAGTTCTGTGAGCAGAGAACAGTTCCTTAAGACACTTAATGCTAACAAGTTGTTTACTTTCATTTGACGAACGCGGCAGATTCACATTTGCTGACCTTAAAATATTCAGATTTGCTGGCCTCATTAGAGAGCCGAAATATAACAGAAGTTCAATATTGAACAGAAGTAACTGCATTGACGTGTTGCATGTATTGAACAGGACACTGGGATCAGTGTGAGGAAGCGAGTCATCAAAATCTTCCGAGACATCTGCCTCGAACAGCCGGACTTCCCAAAGATTCCCGAAATGTGCGTCAAGATGATCCGCAGAGTCAACGACGAGGAGGGCATTCGAGTAAGTTAGACAACGTTATATGTTTGCGCTGTGGCGTATACTTGCCAACTAGTAATGACTTGAGTCGGGAGAGCCTGTGAATCGTTGCGTGATGCTTTATAAGTGTTCCATTACAATTACAATGAAGGGAACCAAGTTATTTGTCTTTTTTGCTCATCGCTTGCTGTACTTACTGATCATCTTTTTTTACTTTTGCCATTGCAGTTAACAGCAACTCAGAATGGAACACGTGTTATAGTAATAACAACAGTGTGTTATTTTAGGAACTTCCGCATTTCAGTCTCCTCGGTCCCAGGTCATGGCCCACTTCAGTCAGCTGCCCATGGAACCCTGATGTCTCTCCTATGCATGCTGCTACAGCTCAGTTCAGAAGCTTTGCCTATGTTTGGGCCCACCAGTTGGAATTGCCTTTCTTGAGAGCTGTGGCTCGAGCTCCTCAGTTTGTCCCTTCCACAGTTTGTCCCTTCCATAGTTTGTCCCTTCCACAGTTTGTCCCTTCCACAGTTTCGCAAACACCTGAACTCCTGAAGTCTGAATTATTCGACAGTGATTTCACTGGTTTGGATCGAAAGCCCCACTGATGAGTTTCGTATTGAAGTGGTGTTTTATCAAATTTATGTAGATAACAATTACAGTTGAGCGAGAAGGATATCTCAGGTGATAACAACGGTGGATTAGCCCCACAATCATGCTGTGCTGAGAACCTTTATCAAAACTCTGTGAATAGGAGCTGTATAAACTTGCTCTGCAGCATGTTACATTACCGTAACGCCATTTTGTTTGACAGAAACTGGTGAACGAGACGTTTCAGAGCATGTGGTTTACGCCTGTACGTGACAAGGACACGTCGCGACTCCTGACACGTGTCATGAACATCACCGACGTGGTCGCCGCGTGTCGTGAGTCTGGTTACGACTGGCTTGAGCAGCTCATGGACAACGTGAGTCTACTAACAAGGAGTAGCATCTACAAGTGACAATGGCTATTTGAATAATGATTGGTTATAGGAGAATAGGAAATATTTTTGTATTTAATTTAAGGTAACTTGAAAAACTGTTTTAGTGAATTTTTTATATTTATGTTTTGGATTGTTTGTTTTCCTGATTGTGTTTGTGTGGATTGTGTTACTTACCTTTTGTTTCTCTGTTGAGTTGTATTCCTGATCATGTGTTTGATTGATCAGATGGTTCGCTGATCGTGTGTTATTGGTCATTTGTTTAAATGATCATATGTTTTATTGGTAATTTATTGATTTGATCATGCAGTTTATTGTTCTTTAATGATCATATGTTTCATAAGTCATTTATTGCACAGATTGTGTGTTTCATTAGTCATTTGTTTGAATGATCATTTGTTGTATGTACGATCATTTGTGTGAATGATCATATGTTTTATTGGTCATTTGTTTGAATGGTCATGTGTTTTATTGGTCATTTGTTTGAATAATCATGTGTTTTATTGGTCATTTGTTTGAATGGTCATGTGTTTTATTGGTCATTTGTTTGAATAATCATGTGTTTATTGGTCATTTGGTTGAATGATCATGTGTTTTATTGGTCATTTGTTTGAATAATCATGTGTTTTATTGGTCATTTGTTTGAATGGTCATGTGTTTTATTGGTCATTTGTTTGAATAATCATGTGTTTTATTGGTCATTTGGTTGAATGATCATGTGTTTTATTGGTCATTTGTTTGAATAATCATGTGTTTTATTGGTCATTTGTTTGAATGGTCATGTGTTTTATTGGTCATTTGTTTGAATAAGCATGTGTTTTATTGGTCATTTGTTTGAATGGTCATGTGTTTTATTGGTCATTTGTTTGAATGGTCATGTGTTTTATTGGTCATTTGTTTGAATAATCATGTGTTTTATTGGTCATTTGGTTGAATGATCATTTGTTTTATTAATTATTTCGGTTATCGCCGAGTTGTTATGCTTGCTGTCATTTATAGTTGCTGAAGAAGGAGGAAGATGCTAAGGAGAAGCCGGTGGAAAAGGCATGCATCCAGATCGTCAACTGTCTCGTGGAGAACGTTTTACAACTGGAAGAGAAAGCCGCTGGTAAAACTCAACCATCAATCCTTTTATTAATCTCCACCTGACTTCTCCCATGTTCTGTCTCAATTTCACGTGAAATTAGCCATTATGACGTCTTTGCCTATGTTGGGCCCACCTGCTGGAATTGTCTTTCTCAAGAGCTGCGGCTCAAGCTCCTCAGTTTGCCCCTTCAAAGGTTTTGCTAGCGCTTGAAATCTGTATTTGACCGTGATGAGCTTTTTCTTGAAGTGGTGCTTTATAAATGTAAAATTACAATTACAGTTTTCTGTGGTTTCAGAGGTTGGTAAAGCGAGCAATTCACGCCTCGTCGCCTGCTTCTCAACGCTCTACTTGTTCTGCAAAGTGAAACCGGAGTTGCTTGTGCCGCACTGTATCATCATCCAACCGTATCTCGACATCAAATGCACCGTATGTCATTTGTGTTATCACAATTCATAACAGATTCTAACGCCGATAGACATGGCTTTAGTAAATTGGTTGGTGCTAATCTCGGCCGATCTTCTCCGATGGGTTAGGGGTGCATGTTGGTCAGGTGTTTCGCACGCTGGTATGTCAACTGAGAGAGTTTGGGGTTCAAACCCATCCAGGGCAGAAATTTGTCTTCAAATTTCTGCACCTCTTAGTCAACTCGGCTGTTATGAGCATGCTAACTGTACGCTATCGGTTGGAGAATGAGACTGCGATGGCCACCCGCCCTCGTATGCTGAGGCTAAGTAAATGAAGTCGCCAACACTTCATACCCATGGCTGCCTCTCTAGATAGGTTAAAGGACTGCAGTTCCCCTTCTGCAGTGGATTATGATATTTAACTATGGTTTCACATTAAACGACCATTGGTCAATATCTTGCGCATTACGGTAATGATGGCGCTGTGAGTGCCATTGAATTAGGCTGAATTGCATTCAGGGTAATCATACACTATGAATTTCTAAAGTGCTACTCAGAAGCTGAGAGCAGGGCACCAGCTTATTTACGAGCGCCGCGTTTTGTCAAAGGGGTTCTGTGAAACCGAGTGAAGACTGAGTCCGGTTGCCAGAAGACCTCCAGGGCAAGATGGAGGGAAAGGAGCTAACAGGGCAGGTTTTGCTCTCTGTAGCATTTGATTATTGCTATGTGTAAACTTAGAATGAGGGTAACCTGTTTAGCAGTTTTTAACTGTTTTAACTGTTCTATGTTTGACTTCTCATAACTTTTCAGTTTTCACGTAGTGTTGTAGATCTATGTATCTGTTGCATTTTGTATATATGCTCTATGTAAACTGTTGTTTAGGGTCAGGGTGACTTGTTGCTCTTGAACAACGTTGCTCGGATCCTGGAGCTGGCCGTGCCTCTGATGGATCATCCGAGCGAGAGTTTCCTTGCTCAGCTCGAAGAGGATATGATGAAGCTCATCCTCAAGCACGGAATGATGGTAAGCCACTCACCTGTAACTCCCCATGTAGCCACTAAGAAGCCAATATCACCCGATGTAGACAAGAACTTTGGTACTTAGAAGTCACCACAAAGATGCCCAGACACATATACATATACTTGTACACACCTGTACATACAGGTATACACTCATGCATGGTGGGTGATTTGTGTCAATTTCACATCATTAGTGATGTTAACTTCACGTGGTTAATTCACGTTTATTTAGCATGATTACCTCTAGCGTTAGTTTAACATGGTTGATTTGTGTTTATTTCATGTGTTACCAGTAATGTTAGCTTCATTTGGGTGATTCGTGTTTAATTCACATGATTGCTGGTAATGTTAGTTTCACTTGGTTGATTTCTTTGTACTTCCGTGATTGTAGACCCATATTTTTAGTTTAACATGGTTGATTTATGTTAACTTCATATGATTACTGGTGATGTTAGCTTCGTATGGGTGATTCTTGTACGTTTCACATGATTACTGTTAGGGTTTGCTTCAGGTGATTCATTCATGATTTGTGTGATGTGTTATGTGATTCACGTAGATTGTGCAAAGCTGCGTCAGTTGCCTTGGCGCCATTGTTAAAGATGTAACTCACAACTTCAAGCTTGTCCGCGACTGCTTCCAGCGTTTCTTCGGTGAGTTCTCAAAGCTGAATTAAATTCCGTAAGACATCTTCCATACAGCCTTTCCCTCCACTGTTGAGTATTGAGCATCTTGCTTAAATTGAGCTCTGACCCCTTTGACCTTTAATCCATTTGACCTTGAATCTCTGACCTATAATCTCTGACCTTGAATCTTTTTGACTCGAGTATCTTTGACCTTGAATCTCTTTGACCTTTATCCATTTCTTTGACCTTCATCGCTGACCTTGAATCGCTTTGACCTTAATCTCTTTGACTTTGAATCTCTTTGTCCTTGAATCTCCGACTTGAACCTCTTCGACCTTTCTCCTTTCCTTGACATTAATCTCTTTGACCTTGAATCTCTTTGACTTTGGCAGGACTGCTTTCCAACTTCAAATCGGAGAAGTTTGCTGATCCGAAGAGTTCGCTTTTCCTGTCGAGTCGGCCGACGCTCCTGAGATCGCTCTTCACGGTTGGTCTCCTCTGCAAACACTTCGACCTCGACGCCGAGGAATTTGGCCAGAAAGAGAAGACGGTACGTTGAGGATTAGACGGAAAATAGAGGGTTTAATAATAATTATAACGTAGAGAATGGGTGCGATCCTCCTCCCTGAGACGGTTGCTGTGTAAGGACAGTGAGCAAGTCCTTCACTCACAGTTGCTCAGTGCCATCAATTGATGCTTGGTCTATAGATAGTAGTGTTTAATAAATGTGTAAAATAATAACAATTATTAAATGCAAAATAATAATAATAATATTACAGGTTCGAGCCTGCTCCCCAGAGACATCTACTGCACAGGGACATTGAGCAAGTCCTTCGCTCACAATTGCTCAGTGCTATCGATTCATGCTTGGTCACTAGATGGTGGCACTTAATAAATGCACAGTAATAACAATAATTGTACTGTATTGTTGTACCGACAGGTTTCAATTCGTGAGAGGGTGTTTGACCTTCTGCTGCACTTCCTCAATCATTCCGATGAAGAGGTGAAACACAAGGCGCTCACCGGCATCGGTAAGTCCCAGCCCCCACCCGCACATCTACGACAGAACTGGAGATAAGCACCTTCTGGCCAGCTGTTTGTTCCGACTTGCCAAAACCCGCCTGCTGCATCAAATGTATGGATGCATGAAACCAATAGGTTTTAAACTCGAGACATCTATGTCATTCAGTTCGAGACGTGAGACTTGTCTTTTACTTGAATACCCACCGAAGCCACACTTCTGGTTTGGTCTGGTTTCCCTCATCTATCGAATTTTGACCGATCTTCTCTGATGGATTATCAATAGATTATTGTTAGTTGCTGTTGTTTAACGATGTTTTGTCGTAAAAAAGATGATTAGCATTTGCCCGCATCCTTTCTTTAGGCTTGAGACTGGTATTGCCACAGTTAGGGTAGTGGTGGGGTTTTATGATTTTTAATTACAATTTTACTCAACGCAACCAGTGACGGATGTCTTGGTCATTGCGACAGTGGTGCTGAAAAAATCATATAATTAGCTGTGATTAGATTAGCTTTGATTAGATTAGCTTTTTTTGATTAGATTAGCTCTGATTAGACAGTGACAAGAGAATTACAGAATTATTTCTGTCTCATGTCGCATCTCCTTAGATCAGTTCAACAGCGATGTTTGTAGTGCCTTTGAGAGATGCTACATCACGTGTATTGATACGTAAAGACTTCAGGTTTTGAACCCTCAACACAGTGACAAAAGAACTGCGGCATTACCGTTAGGCCACTTCGAGGGTCCAGGGATTGCTTGATGTTGATATTTTCTGGTGGATGTTTTTAAAGGTTTCTTTGTGACTCGGAATTACGAGTTTATGCTCGGAAAGCAGCTGAGAGACGTCTACCAGGAGCTGCTCATGAGCAACGAGGCGAGTCTTTCATTCGTCGACTCGTTTGGTCATTCATTCGTTAGTCCATTCATTTGTCTATTGTTTTATCTTGTCATTCAGAATGTGGGACAGTTGATCAAGAGGTCAGGGGTTCAAATTCACACCAGGGCCGAAATTTGGTTCAGGATTTCAGCTTCACCTGCACCCCCTAGCCAACTGAGCTATAATGAGTACACTGACCATACTCGGAAAATGAAGTCGCTAACACTTTGTACCTGTTTTTGCCTTAGGACTATAACTTAAGGGACTGCTCTTCTTCTTCATCTTCTCATTCTTCTTCGCATTCTTCTTCGCATTCTTCTTCTTCGCTTTCTTCTTCTTTGCATTCTTCTTCTTTTATTCTTCTTCTTAGCATTCTTCTTCTTTTTCGCATTCTTCTTCGCATTCTTCTTCTTCGCATTCTTCTTCGCATTCTTCTTCGCATTCTTCCATTCTTCTTCTTCGCATTCTTCTTCTTCGCATTCTTCTTCGCATTCTTCTTCTTCGCATTCTTCTTCTTTGCATTCTTCTTCCATTCTTCTTCTTCGCATTCTTCTTCTTCGTATTCTTCTTCTTCGCATTCTTCTTCGCATTCTTCTTCGCATTCTTCTTCTTTGCATTCTTCTTCTTCTTTGCATTCTTCTTCTTCGCATTCTTCTTCTTCGCATTCTTCTTCTTCTTTGCATTCTTCTTCTTCTTTGCATTCTTCTTCTTCTTTGCATTCTTCTTCTTCTTTGCATTCTTCTTCCATTCTTCTTTGCATTCTTCTTCTTCGCATTCTTCTTCGCATTCTTCTTCGCATTCTTCTTCTTCGCATTCTTCTTCTTCTTCGCATTCTTCTTCTTCTTTGCATTCTTCTTCTTCGCATTCTTCTTCTTTGCATTCTTCTTCTTCGCATTCTTCTTTGCATTCTTCTTCTTCGCATTCTTCTTCTTTGCATTCTTCTTCTTCGCATTCTTCTCATTCTTCAGTCAATCAGATTCACTTTAAAGTCGATCATTCATTTACGCAATCATTCAATCTCTCGAGTATTCACTTGTTCTTATTCGCTTATTATTTAGTATAACAACTTCTGTGGCGCCGCTCGTAGAAGGCACAAGGCATCAATCGATGATGATGATGATAACGACAATTTATACGGCGCCGTAACGCGGCCATACCGCTACAAGGGCGCCTCACAACTTGATGATTGCTTCAGAAGGAAATCGTACTGATTTGTTCAACTTATTAAAAATCATTCATTTATTCATTGAATGCTCAGTCAGTCATCTCTTAGTTCATTCATTCATTTGTAGCTTCATTCGTAATATGTGGCACTTGTTCATTCACTTCTTATTCATTCATTCATTCATTCGTTGATATGTTCATTTGCTCAGTCAATCATGATCCATTCGTGCTATCACTGGTGTTATGTGGAGGTTGTTCGGAGTCTCCTGTTTGAAGGATGTAAGCGGTTTCACTGATGCCATTGTCTTTTAATCCTTTGTTTGTTTTCATAGGTGCCAGTGAAGATGCGCTGTCAGGTCCTGTTGAATCTCAAGACTTACCTTATAGAAGAGGAAGTTAAAATGATGAAGGCTGATGCTGACTGTGAGTCAAAGTCATCGACTCATTGACTCCTATCTTTAATCGCTGTTATTACTACTACTGTTGTTGTTATTTTTTCTTATTACTATTATTATGCGAAGATGGGGTGCGCAATAGTTTAGTACCGTAGTTTGAATAGGACACTGGACCCGTCAACCGAGAGGTGGGGGGGCTCAAATTCCCGCCAGGTTAGAAATTTGTGTCGAGATTTCTGCTCCGCTAGCACCCCTTAGCCAACTTAGCTATAATGAGTACATTGACTGCACACTGTCGGTGGGAGGATCAGAAGGCGTGGGAGAGGACTGGCTATATGAAAGCGCAAGTTTATATAGCTAAATACACCACTTATGCGCTAGTAGCAGCTCTGCTAGTCAGATGATGTTAACAGGTAGGTCTTGAATTTCTTTCTCAGGCTTTCGGTAGAAAGTCCAGAACACGTATTTCGATGAGCAAACCATTGGAACGGGTGCACGGAATATTCTATGCATAACAGGAGCCTTTCCAGATGTTCTGAATGTTCTTCTATGCATAACAGAGGCCTTTCCAGATGTTCTGAATGTTCTTCTATGCGTAACAGAGGCCTTTCCAGATGTTCTGAATGTTCTTCTATGCGTAACAGAGGCCTTTCCAGATGTTCTGAATGTTCTTCTATGCGTAACAGAGGCCTTTCCAGATGTTCTGAATGTTCTTCTATGCGTAACAGAGGCCTTTCCAGATGTTCTGAATGTTCTTCTATGCGTAACAGAGGCCTTTCCAGATGTTCTGAATGTTCTTCTATGCGTAACAGAGGCCTTTCCAGATGTTCTGAATGTTCTTCTATGCGTAACAGAGGCCTTTCCAGATGTTCTGAATGTTCTTCTATGCGTAACAGAGGCCTTTCCAGATGTTCTGAATGTTCTTCTGTGCATAACAGAGGCTTTCCAGATGTTCTGAATGTTCTTCTATGCATAACAGAGGCCTTTCCAGATGTTCTGAATGTTCTTCTGTGCATAACAGAGGCTTTCCAGATGTTCTGAATGTTCTTCTATGCGTAACAGAGGCCTTTCCAGATGTTCTGAATGTTCTTCTGTGCATAACAGAGGCTTTCCAGATGTTCTGAATGTTCTTCTATGCGTAACAGAGGCCTTTCCAGATGTTCTGAATGTTCTTCTGTGCATAACAGAGGCTTTCCAGATGTTCTGAATGTTCTTCTGTGCATAACAGAGGCCTCTCCAGATGTTCTGAATGTTCTTCTGTGCATAACAGAGGCCTTTCCAGATGTTCTGAATGTTCTTCTATGCATATAACAGAGGCCTTTCTGGACCACACTAATGGCTCTCACTCAAGTCTTAAGAACCTGAGGAAAGCCATATTCCACAGCGTTGTTATGTAAATTCTCGTATGGAATTGGAGTTGTGTTTTGTAAATTGTTGACATGATGAGTTTATCTTTGTTGTGTTGAAGGGCGGAAGGTACACGACAAGGAAGATCTCAAGGAGTTGGGCGATGTTCAATCGGGGTGAGCTTGCATTTAGACAGAGTTTTTGATTCGACAACAGAAATGAATATCGATGCCTGCGTCACTTTGCGTTATCTCGATCGCGTCACTGTCATAATCAGTTTGCCTCGTCATTTTTTTAAGTGATGCTGAGGGGTTCCTTGAAATGGTGCTATATAAATAGACATTTCCTTCATGCAATGCTGTAGAAATTTACATTTCACTGAAGGGATGCTATGTAAGTTGTTGATGTCTTTGATTGGTGCTATATAAATAGGCTCCAAAACACAATCTGGAGACAAGCCAATCCAGCCTCAGCTACTTTTAAGTTGACCTTTTGACTATCGCATCAGTCGCTGTGAATAGCAATTTCTTTTCTGATTCTTGTTATCATATTTTTAAGCTCTGTGATCCTATAATTTATTATTATTAATGCCTATTATTATTATTATTATTATTATTATTACAAACATTTTTTGTAACGTATAATTACAATCTTATTATTATGACCAAGCATTACTCAGCCAGGTTGGATTGCAATTATGATATTATTATTATGATTATAATGATAACTATAATTTATTATTAATTATTATTATTATTGTTATTATTGAAACCTATAATTATATTCTCATTACTCGGCAGGATGGAACCGACAGTCATTGGATTATAATTGTAATCTTACTATAATTATAACTTTATTATTAATAATTATTGTTATAATTTTTTTATTATAATTTTTTATTATAATTGTAATCTTATTACAGGTTATTAGTTCTGTGAAGCTCCAGGTAGTCCCATGTTTTCGTATCCGTTCATCTTCTCGTCTTTTCATCTTGTGCTGTGATTCTTTATGCTTTCAGAATGGCTAGCACAATCATCCAGGTGTACCTGAAGCAGGTGCTCGAGTCGTTCTTTCACGCCGACGCGCAGGTGCGTCTGTCGGCGCTCGAGGTCATCATTCTCATCCTCCGCCAGGGACTCGTCCATCCTGTTCAGGTAACGATAGGTCAGACTCCTCAGGGAAATGGGGCAGGGTTTATTTCACTAACGGGGTTAGGGTTGCACAGAGGAACTTCCTTAAGATGTGCTTCACGTTAAGGAGAGGGTTATCTCCTATGGACCCCTCTTGGGGGGGTCTGTAGAGTAATGGATAACACACTGGCGTGAAGAGCTGAAGGTACCAAGATCGAACCCGGTAGACCCCCGTAAGGTTTTTGAGCCTTCCACTCGCTAGATGGCAGTGGTTAAATGAAAGTAGACCATGATTGGCTGCCACTTAAAAACAGTTATATTCGACTCCTGTAAAACTGTTATCGTGTGCTTCTACTATATACATGTATGTATGGTGCCCTGTGTGGCTGTCGTTTCTACTAGATGTATGTTCATTGTACAGCACAGTGCGTTTGCAGGCGCTTAATTAAAGAACAAATTATTATTATTATATTATCTTGCTCAGAGGTTAGGAATTTGGACTACTTTTGTGGATTTTGTATGATTAAATAAGTGTTATTTCAAATGAAACAACTTATGTAATCTAAAATTAAGGTCATGAGGGTCCGAAGTTGTTTCTTGGGGTGCGTGCTTCCCCGTAACATCATATCTGGTCATTTTTTGGTGTATTTAGGTATAGTAACTTGTGCTTTATAAATCTTCTTATAATAATAATATTAATAATAATAATAATCTGCATCATCATTACAGTGCATGCCTTATCTGATCTGTATGGGATCGGACGTCAATAACAACATTCGTCTCAAAGCCGACCAACAGCTGCAGGAGATCGATAAGAAGTACCCAGGATTCATTCAGGTCAGCGCTTGTTCGGTACTGGTTAATCGGTCAGATGGTTTGGTTGATTGGTTAACGTTGGTTGACCAGCTGCGTTGGTTGACTGGTTAGGCAAGGTTATAGGGGATGGTTTGACTGATTGAGGATTTGGTTGATTGGTTTAAATGATTGACTGGTTCTGTTGATTGATTGGCTGGTTTGGTATGTTGATTGATTGGCTGATTTGGTAGATTGTTTTGCGGGTGTGGCTGATTGAATGGCTGGTTCGGTTGATTGATTTGTGTGGTAGATTTACTTACTTACCTATTTTCTTACTTACTTGCTTATTTACCTACTTTCTTGTTTTTTGCTTCCTTGCCTACTTACTTATTTTCTTGCTTACTTACTTACCTACTTCCTTGCTGGCCTGCCTACTTCCTTACTTCATTCTTGGTTGGTTTCTGTTTCAGATGAAGGCTATGCACGGTGTGAAGATGTCCTATCGTCTACAGGAGCTGCTGCAACAGTCAGCCACTGCTGCTGCTGCTGCTGTTGCAAACACCGCATCTTCCTCCACTTGCACTCTGCTGCGTGGCGTCCGACTCGAGGAAAACAACTACGTCAGCCTCAACTCGTACATCTATTCGCTGATCCGGGGCAACCGGGGGCAGCGAAGGGCGCTCCTAACGACCGCGCTCAACATGTTCGATGACACCACGGTCAGCTGGAAACAACTCACGTGCTGTCACGCGCTGATTATTATTTATTTTGGCATTTATTTTAGCATTTCTTCGACCTATTTTATGATTTATTTCATCATTTATTTTAGCATTTATTTTGTTATTTATTTCAATATTTCTCCTAACATTTTATTCTAGCATTAATTTTTTAATTTTATTTCATCGTTTCTTTATTTTATTAGTTATTTTATCATTTATTTTATCATTTGTGTGTCTTTTAAGAAAGACAGACAGAGTCATAGGTGCTCAAAGAGGGAGAAAGAGTCTCTGGATGACGGAGAAAGGAAGGCAAGTAAAAGGGAGCAGTACGTAAATGCACAGAAAGATTTTTCCAGAAGGACGGTCCAATACCGTCAATACTGTGGCTCAGTGGTAAGTTCGGCGCCTTGTGACCGAAGGGTTGCAGGTTCGAATCCCACTCTAGCCGCTGCGTACGGACCTTGGGCAAGTCCTTCACTCGCGATTGCTCATGGCGCCTCGGCGTGAAAACTCCGACACAGTATCAATGCTGTAGTCGGGAGCGCCTCTGAGTAGTAGTTGACTTCGAGAGGCGCTATACAAATATCCGGAATAAATAAATAAATAAATAATATGACAAGGCACATTGGACTAGGGTTGATGTGTGGGAGCGCCTGCATATCTCCACAGACCGGATAACGCAACGATTGCTACCCAGCCGACTCGTTGTTTTGCGAGTCATTAGATAGTCACTATCTGTTGTTCATCGATTAACTGTTACTGGTTGTGCTGTGTCAAACGTGTGGGGTGATCAAGGGGTGTGGTTGCGTTTTGCAGAAGACGCCGTTGAGTGAGTTAATCTACATGGCAGACAACCTGGCCTACTTTCCGTATCAGCAGCAGGACGAACCTCTCTTCATCATCCACCAGATCGACATCATCGTCTCTGTCTCCGGATCCAACCTCATCCAGTCATTCCGAGAGGTAACCAACCAACCATACGTCCGTCCATCTGTCTGTTTGTCTGTCTGTCTGTCTCTCTCTTGCTATCTATCTGTGACTGTCTCTCGTTCTTCTCCTCTATCTGTCTCTCCTCCTTCTCTCTGTCTGTCTCTCTGTCTGTCTCTCTGTGTGTCAATGACTTTTTGACTCTGCCTGGAGAGAGAGAGATTTTGACTCTGCCTGGAGAGAGAGAGACAGACAGAGAGAGAGAGAGAGAGAGAGAGAGAGAGAGAGAGAGAGAGAGAGAGAGAGAGAGAGAGAGAGAGAGAGTTTGTGTCTGTCTCTTTTACTGATTAGCATGTTGTATGCGTAAGGATGGCATGGAAATGGTTGAAAGGAAATGTGGATGTGTGGTAAAGCAAGGTCATTGAATAGCTGAATGATTTAAGGAATGATTGAATATGTGATTGATTGATTGATTGATTGATTGATTGATTGATTGATTGATTGATTGATTGATTGATTGAATTGAATTGAATTGATTGCTGTAGTGAGTGAATAGAGCAAATGCGTCCGTGCACGAGCAAGAGAGTACATGTGTGAGTGAGTGGTTGCGTGAGTAGTGAGCAAGTGAGTGAGGTCTGAGGTGCTTATGTTGTTGTTTGTTGAGGTGTTCTATCCTGGTCCCATCGAGGGTCCATCGGGTTCGGCAGTCCAAGAGAACCACCAACCGGATGAAGACGACGAAGATGTCGACACGCTCCTAAGTAAGTAGCACGTCTTCATCTTTCACGTTCAGGTCCTAGTCTCGAATCGAAGGATCCAGATCTCTGTAAATTCCGACATCTGCTCACTGCTTCATACGCATACTTCAGATTGCACTAGATGACCTATTCTTACATTTCATTTGGACATTTATATAGCGCCACTCAAAGAGTCAAACTAATCAGAGGCGCTTGCTGTGCTAGCCTATGTGCTGTTAACTGTCATTTAGAACTAGACTAATAATCATTCAAAACCATCAATTATCAAAGCAATGCACAGTGAACTGGAAGATTCTCCAGTGGAGTTTCCACGCACACACGTGGAAACAACAAACGTTCCCGTTGACAGATGATACGGATTCTGGTGGCTTTATTGTACAGCACTGTTATGGTAGATGCTAGTGTGTCATCATCATCGTCATCATCATCATCATATCAGTGCCTTAACAAGCTCTTAACACCACCTGGCAGCACTAGTTGTACTTAGCAGAAGAAGAGCAGCAGTCCCTTAAGCTAGCCTGAGAGGCAGCCATGGGTATGAAGCGTTAGCGACTTTATTTTCTTAGCCTCGGTATATGAGGGCGGGTGGCCAGTCCTTTCCATCGCCGTCTCATCTTCCCACCAACAGTGTATGGTCAGTGTACTCATTATAGCTGAGTTGGCAAGGGGTGCAGGTATTTAGCAGAAATCTTGAATGAAATTTCTGCCATGGGGAGGATTTGAACCCCCAAACAGTCAGTTGAGAGTCCATTACGCTAACCACTAGACTAGGCGTTATATTCAGCGTCTGCATATGTCGTAGCGTGCTTTTACATGTTTTGTGCTTGCTTTAGGTTTGAAAGTCTTGCATTGGTCATTCTACAGTTTTGTTTGCCTTCTCGGTCTAGACTAGATTGGATGACCTTGTGGGACCTTATGTCATGTTTGTGTGTGTGGTAGGGTTGATGCCAGAGGAGGTGGCTCCGGTCCAGGAACTCTTCCTCGCTTCTCAGGGTTGCATTCTCCTCCTCGTCCTCAAACAACACCTCAAGGACATGTACAGTTTCACCGACAAGTATGTATGCGACATCCTTTTTCACAGATTATGTTCGTTAATTGCCACTAATCAGCAGAGAAACAAAACAACTTTGTTTTTCATTCCTATAACTTAGGTATCGTATGGATCTATTAAAGTGTAAATTATGAAATGTAATGACTTTGACATTACTCGTTTTAATAGCTCAGGTGGTAAATTAATAATTTAGCTGTTCTGGGTATATTCTTTTCGCTCTGGATTGATCTTGGGTGCTTCACACACTAGGGTATGAAATAAACCAAAAAATATGGAAAACGTAGTAATCACATAGAAATGTTGAACTTGATATTGTGAACTGTAGGCCCTTGGGTGCACTGGGTGATTTGGTATTATTGGTATTTTATTCTGGTTGAACATTGGTATTATTTTGGTACTGTTGGTATTATTTTGTACTATTGGTACTATTTTGATACTGTTCGTATTATTTTGTTACTGTTGGTATTATCGATCCTGCTGACTCATATACTTCGTGATATCTTGGTCGATTATTCTAACGTTGTGTGTTAACATTGATTTAGCAAAATTCAGAGATATTCGCTGACCGATACGAAGACGTTTGACAAACCAGTCAATCGTAAAAACGGGGTAACGTTCAACCCAAAGCAGGCGCTCGAGCTGGTGCGACATGGTCCGCTGCCATCGGAACTCGACGAAGACGGCCGACGGGAGCTCCTCCAGTCGTACCTCGATGTATGCTTCTGATCTTGTCTGTCTATCTCTGTCTGTCTGTCTGTCTGTCTGTCTGTCGTCATCTGTCTGTCTGTCTGGATTACTTTCTCTGTCTACTAACAAACGTGTGTATAAATGAGCACATATAGTGCCTAGCACCAAACTTGGTACTTAATGTGGTGGTTATTTGCCATTTGTGTCATACCTTACCCTACCTTTCTGCCTTACCTTACCTTCTTGTTTTACCGTACCTTTATGCCTTTATCTTACCTTTTTACCTTACCTTAAAGGTGTGCAATAGTCTAGTCACTGTAGTGGAGAACTGGCCACCCATCCAAATTCCGATGCTAAGACAACGAAGTTACGAGTACCTTTTGCCGACAGACGCTCGTAACTTAATTGACTGCTTATCCGCATTTCACTTTCCTTGTGTCACCTTACCTATTTGCCTTACCTTAGGATCCGTCACTTACCCTACCTTACCTTAGGATCCGTCACTTACCCTACCTTACCTTAGGATCCGTCACTTACCCTACCTTACCTTAGGATCCGTCACTTACCCTACCTTACCATAATACTTATGTGTTGTGTTTTCAGTTCAAGGAGTTGATGTTGAGCATCGATCGAGACGAGAACGATGATGACGACGATCGACCAAACGGTCCGTTGACGCAGGGCGCCCTCGCGTTGACGGCCAACGCCACTGATGTCGACCCAACGGAAGCTGGCGAGGGAACGGCGTCCACGTCAACGACTTATCCCGTAACCGTAAGTGTCCCTCAGGCAGTTACTGTGTAGGGACGGTAAACAAGTCCTTAACACACAGTTTTGCTCTATTGCTGTATGAATGTGTACGAGTTTTGCCGTGTGATAAAACGGAAAAATTCGTGTAAGATATGTTATCCAATTGGTTAGAGCACTCACCTTGTAATGCGGAGGGTATGGGTTCGACCTTCCTCCCCTGACAGTTACTATGTAGGGATATTTAGCAAGTCCTTCGCTCACAATTCCTCAGCACCATTGATGATGCTTGGTCATTAGATAGTTGTGCTAGATGATAATAATAATATGCATACATGTGTGCACACTACATACAAGGATATACAAATACATCTGTACATACACACATTACACAGTAAAGTAAGTAAGTAAGTATATCCTTTATTAATCCTACTGCTAACCGCATTTTGGTTTACACATGTATATCACGTCCAGGTTAAAGTTCTAAGGCCTATATTCCGGTGAAAATCATCCTAATTATGAAAGATTTACGAGCCAGACATGCATACTAATTGGTGTTTTGTTTTTTTGTAGGGTATGATCGGTCGAACAACCTCTTCCATTCACACGAATCGTTTAAAAAACACTTCGCTACACAAACTGTCTTCGTCCGAAAAGCGCCGCGGTCGACCGCCCGGGTCCTCGTCATCTTCGTCGCGCCCCAAACCGCCTAAACCCGCGAAACACAAGCGAAAGAAGAAGCGTTATAATGTGAGTGACAGCGAGGCGGACAGCGACGATGGGGACAGCGACCCCGATTGGGGTTAAAACTGATTGACCCCGCATCCCCTAAAAGCGAGGCCCCTCGCTAGGCCCATCCTGCGAACAGTTGTTGATGTCAGTGTAAAATTCTCGTTTCCCAGTATTTATCAGTTGGGGTTTTGCGGTCGTTTTTGCCGCCATAGGGGACGGGTTCCGCGTGGGGTTGCGTACGATCCACCGCGGGAGGAATCGACTGTCGGGCTGTGAGTGAACGGGGCGGGTCGCTGCGGTTGATATTTTTACTGTTTTAAGCAATTTTTTTCCAATTTGAAACAGTTGTAGTGGACTGAGTAGTGTGTACATGAGACCGAAAGGGGGGAGAATGGTACATACATCGCAGAAATTTTGAGAAACATAGGAGAGGAATTTAGCTCGATTTATTATTACAAAGCGGTTTTGCAGTTACAGTCTGTCGTGTGGTTTTGTCGTGCGTTGGGTTTTAGTTTAGTCTGCTGGCAGTGGTTTAGATATTTTGAACCTGCGCTGGGACCAGCAATTCATCCGAACGGCTTCAGAATTGCAGAGTTTGTTGGTTTTTTAAGTAAATCAATCGGGAA
The DNA here is from genome assembly GCA_963556255.1 of Allolobophora icterica. Lineage (NCBI taxonomy): Eukaryota > Metazoa > Annelida > Clitellata > Crassiclitellata > Lumbricidae > Allolobophora > Allolobophora icterica. The sequence continues at coordinate 95,136,576 of OY744603.1, forward strand.
TTTGGCATAAATTTAAGCTTTTACACAATACCTCTTCTTTCTGCCTTGTTTTGAACTAAGATACTATGTTATGTAACCATTCTATTATTATTCTTTTTTATTTTATTGAACCAAGGCACTATAATTATTATATAGTGTTGTTGTTATTATTTTTTTGCACCGGAAGTAGTTCTGTTCCCTCAGGCTATGAAATTATGTCCAAAGACTGTACAGTGGGTTTTGTTGTTGTTGGTTTTATTGAACTAAGGCACCATATTATATAATGTTATTACTATTATTATTATTAGTTTTAGTCAACTAGGGCGCTAGAATGCTCTGTCATATTATTAGTATTATTATTGTTATTACTTATATTGAACTAAAGTAATATATTATAAAGTCACATAATGGATTATAACATTATTATTATGCATTTATTAAGCGCCACTATCTAATGACCAAGCATCAATCGATGACGCTGAGCAATTGTGAGTGAAAGACTTGCTCAAAGTCCCTACGCAGTAACCATCTCAGGCAAGTGCTCAACCAATTGGCTACTGTGTCGCACGAGGTCAGGGCAGTATTTACTGGTATAACGAGTCCTTGGAACTGATACGAAGATGAATTGGCATTGGGAATTGTAACAAGTATTTATGTAGCACCCGTCAAGGAGCAAGACTAACCAGAGGCACTCTCTTCGTTGCCCTAAATGAGGTTAAGCGTCAATACGAAACTAGACTAATACATAACTTAGCAAAACAATCCAGAGTAAACTCAGAAGAGTGACCAGTTGTATAATTATTTGCTAACTGCCTCTGACGAATTATTTTTCTAGGTATGGTTCCTTGAGATAATATATTACTCTGCCATCGGTACGCAAATAACAAATTTATTATCGGACATACAATTTTTGTTTTAAAATATAGGATTATGTGCCAAGGACAAGATGAACACATTTGCAGTATTTGCATGTATTTTATGCCGTGTGAGAAAATGTGATCCTTCAGTTGAAAATTATCCGAAACTGAAATTATTATTATGATTTCCCGGAGGTACATGTGATCCTTCAGAATTGCGGGAATTGGGGAATAAATTGTTATTAGTAATAGTAGTGGTAGTAGGCTATTATCATCACACCGTGTTCAAGATCCGTGCGCTGAGGAAGGTAACATTTGGCGTTAAAGCATTTGGATTGTATTATTACTGTACGATACAATACAGGTAATTTGGTAATGCCCTCCTTACAAATTTCAGCAGTTTACTATTATTAATACTATTAGTGTTATATTTTTTATAATTAGTATCATTATTAACATCTGAATTCGGTGGAGGACGTTTGAAACGAAGAATGAGTCAGCATAGACCAACAATATGCGGCGGCTGCACTAGAGGCAATGACGAAATATGTTCAAAGGAGATGCAAAATCGATGACCTCTTTGCGCTGTGCGGGGTGGGGTACAACCGCATTGTACCAGACCTGAAGTAAATATTAGGCCTATTTATTCAACTTCATCAATTGTTATGCGATGGTGGGAGAGCTGACTAGACGGCACTGCTGACAGGCGTTCGAACCCACCTTTTTTCAGGGCGTTGGTACTTGGTGATTAATGTAGACCAAGAATGCAAACGAGACATAACAACCGTAGCTGCAGCCACGGTGTGATTACAAGTGAGAACGGAGCGAAAACTGTCCATAAAGCGTTGTGATGAGCTCAAGAATAGAAAGCGGGTGAAATATCTAGAAGAGCAGTCCCTTGAGCTAGCCCTGAGGCAGATATGGGTATGAAGTGTTGGCGACATCATTATCTTGGCCTCGGCATATGAGGACGAGTGGCCAGGCCTCTTCCTCGCCGTCTCATCTTCCCATCGACATTGGTGGTACGACGGTCAGTGTACTCATTATAGCTGATTTGGCTAGGGGGCGCAGGTGGAGCAGAAATCTCGAGCCGAACTTCTGCCCTGGTGGGGATGTAAACTCCGACCTTTCGATTGACAGTGCAGTACACTAACCACTACATTATCGAGCACCCCTAAGTTGCCCTAACCAGGATAAAAACCCGTTGAATGAAAAATGGCAGAAAGACGCTATGCTACTTGTAGAGAAAGTGAGTACGGTTTCAGTCGAGTCCCATTTCATAAAAAAGCAAACTTTGGCGCTGAGTGCGTTGGAAATCAGAGTAGGCGATCCGAGACTACTACACTTTCAGGCAATTTGGAGTTGAAAGACGGGCTGGGGGGCTCTGTTGTGCCAGTAGGGGCGAATTCGTATTCGCATTGTCCGGAACCTATTTCGTTCGCTTCAATTAGATTTCACCCGACGCAGCCAACGAGCGAGCGTGTGCGTCAGTTATTGACAGCGGTGGCTGAGAGGAATGAGTTTGGCCTAGAAGATTAGTGCGCAAATGTCATGTAATGTTATGCAGTCCGAGGTACCTGTACCATGGCCTCCTTAGCAAAAGTAAAGGTGCAGAACGAATTTTTATGATCGCCTCCGTGTGAAATCTCGTTCCGTCCGTCCGTCCGTACACACACACACACACACACACACACACACACACACACACACACACACACACACACACACATTCGCATACATAAATTTGTATATGCATAGATAGGTATGGATGTAGGAATGGATGGATGGATACATGAGTGGATACATAGGAGCATTTCCGAAACATAAACATGGATCACGTGACATTGTTTACGTAAGCAAAACAATATCAAAATGCCGTCGACTTGTTGTGTGAAAGACTGTACGAAAGGACATACAAACGTTGAAAAAATCAAATTTTATCGGTTTCCTCTTGGACGAAATCGAGAGGAGAAGCTGAATAAATGGTGTAAGCTTACAGCAGTAAATTGCAAGGAATGGCGACCGAATCAGGGCCGTTTTAAGGTCGTCGTAGGCCCTTCAGCACTCTTGCATTTGTAGACCCCAACTGAACTGCCAACTCTTCATTAAAGCTTATCTCATTTTCAGACTTTCGTAGGCCCCCTGCAAGTTTCGTAGGCCCTAAGCACAGTGCCTACACACTGTTGGTCAAACAAATCAGCATGGTGTTAATGGGACACAATTAAGTTAAGCTAAGGAACTGAAAACTGAAAAGTATTAATCCAAAATATTGAAAACTAGGCACAGTTCAATGACATAGAGTGTTGTTGCCACAGAAGGGTTATTTTTGTTTTTGCATGTTAGTTCTGAACACCTTTTCTGACCGGCTCAGGTCCCTGCCATGTATGTATAATACTATACATCTCGTGTTAGACATGGCCCGTGCAGTCTAAACTTACCGTACTAAACACTGCACTGAGATGAAATTACTGACTATGTATTTTTTTACTTTTTCAATGTATATATATATCTGAAAATTGAACACGTCTCCGTATTGTAAATCTGGCCAACATGATGGGTCATTAGTCAAGAGAGGAGAAGCGACTGTATACGGATCCAGCAAAACACTAGGCTGCTGATTCGGTACAATCAGGGCCGGATTAACCACTCGGGGGGCCCCATGCTATTTACACACGGGGGCCCCTTGTCGTATTGAGCATGGAATGGTGGGGATGCCGCAAAGACAAGGTCATTGCTGTATGCCATGTTGCTCAAGTTAGTAGTCAATGCACATAACGCAATTTTAACGCTTTGCATAATTTGGTACTATCAGTCTTAGATTCTATAAGGTCGTTTCAAATGTGTGCTACAGCTGGCCTATATCACAACATGCAATTAGGGCCTAGCTTAAAATTATAATCAAAGTTCAAATCTGTTCTCTTTAGTTTTAACAGCTCAGAAGCATTTGCGACTTTTAACAGCAGCAAACTGTGTAATAATATCATCAACTGAATTCAAGTTAAGCACCTCAATTTCAACACAAAGAAGTTCCAATGTCGTTAGGTGTTTGCGAATCATAGAAATTTGTAGTTTGTTTTTTATAAGTCCCATCTTACTCAAACAGCGTTCACCTGAACAACTGGAGGTCATCAATGACTTGAAAACACGCAGAGTGAGAGAAACAGACATGGGCGTCCATAGGAATTTTTCTGGGGGGCTTAATTTTTCTAGGGGGCAAAATTTTTCTAGGGGGCAAAATGACGCTTTTGCATAGCTACTCGATCACGAACACAGAAAACGTGACAACTTTCAAAATCCAGGACAGACGCACATGGAAACAGAGATTGCTTCCAGAAGGTTCTCGGTGTACAGTAGCATAGCTAAAGCAGCAGGTGTTGCACAATCTCTAATTTTTTCAAAATCAGCTTGTTAAACCATTTCGTCAGGAAATGTTTCAGGCTACAAATCTCGTATGTGTCGTGGCCAGCCTGCTCGGAAATTCTCAAATCTTGTCAGGCTCTAATCTATCAAAAGCTGTTACAATTTGGAATACATAACGATTCAACTTCACTGTAAACGTGAATTCTCTGCCTCAGGGGCGTCAACAACTTTTCTACATTAACCAATTAAGTTTCAGCACGAAACTAATTGTCTCTACCTTGCAAGATGAGTTCGCTGCTATGTGTGTGTGCCAGGAAACAAATCGCTTCGTAATAGATACAAAACTAATCTTAGCATAGATTATTATATTGATTGAAAGAAGTCGAGTCAAAAGAAACGTATGTAGCCTACACATCAGGTGGCTACACGGCTGACATTTCAAATTTGCAATTTGCTTTGTCAAATTCTTGCTTAAACTGAAGCTAGTAAAACTAAGCTGTTTCTTGGGAACAAATAATTTATTTGGTGTTATAAATTCTGTGTTAGTCCTGCAGTATTCCGACTCTAGTCGGGGGGCCCCCTGTAAGCGGGGGCCCCCTGCTAAAGTATATTGAGCATACTGGTTAATCCGGCCCTGGGTACAATAACTTCTAATTTCTTAAAATAAAATTGCCTGGCCTCTTCCAGCAGACTGTCCACATACTTCACAGTTCATTTAGAGATTAAAAAAAATTAATAAAGCATTATTAATCGTCAAAATGTTGATGTTTTTATTGCGTTGTTTACAATGTTATTTCCTGCAGCAGCTGACTTTTTGACTTACATAGAATGTTGCACGCAGATATCACGTGACTCTGAAATGCCCCTATGGATGGTTACATGCAGGGCTGTAGTCGAGGTATACCCGGGTATACAGCTTGTACTCACCTCTAGAGACCGTATACTCGCCTCACAAAATATTTGTAGGCCTACTCGTCTCTAATTTGTTTCGGAAAACTAACCGGAGCGTGTACTCACCCCTAATTTTACCACTAGGCGTACAACCCTGGTTACATGGATGGATTGACGTCTTTGTCTAGAATAGTTCTCTGTATGTATGCATGTATGTCGCTGTTCGTCTGCCTCTGTGTTTGTTTGTTTGTCTGTCTGCCTCTGTTTTTGTTTGTCTGTCTGTCTGCCTCTGTTTTTGTTTATCTGTCTGTCTGCCTCTGTGTTTGTTTGTCTGTCTGCCTCTGTTTTTGTTTGTATGTCTGTCTGCCTCTGTTTTTGTTTGTATGTCTGTCTGCCTCTGCTTTTGTTTGTATGTCTGTCTGCCTCTGTTTTTGTTTGTATGTCTGTATACAAAATTAATGAAGTCGCCTGTGGTTCACCCGTCGTTCATTGACCGCACTTGTCTGGTAAATTCAGTAGGAGGGATAATGGGAGGAGGAAGGGAAGGGGAGGGAAGGTCGGTACACTTAACGTCCGCTGAAGCGTGTTAAGAACGGGTTTCTCCTATTCGGGGGCGTTCGATAGTGTACTGGTTAGCGTGCTGGGCTGTCAGTCGATGGGTCGGCAGTTCAAATCCCCGCCTTAATTGGCAGAAATTTGGTTCTAGATTTCTCCCCATATGTACCCTAGCCAAACCAAAATTATCGTTGCTTTAACTCAGGGACGTCATTTGGGGGGGGCAAGGGCGCATTTGCCCCCTTTGATTTTTGAAAAAAAATGAAAAGGCTGGAACAAGAAAAGGAGGAAGAAGAAAGGGGTAAAAAAATGATACTCAAATTCATGGAATTATTATATACTATAAACAAAACTTCCCCCCCCCCCGAGAAAAGCTGAAATGACGTCCCTGCTTTAACTCGCTTAAAAAATTAGGTTGTCATGTCGGAAAAAATACTTTAGCACAGGGACAAAACGTCACAAAAGGTGGTGATGACTGTCACCACCACTTTTAGCTTTAAAGTAGTGTTTTAGAAATTGAAGTTTATGATTACAATCGACTGTCTTAGGGGAGGCGCGAACAACCCACTCTTCCTCTCAACGTTAGTTACCGCGTATAACGACGCTGTGTGATAACAAAGACGATTAGCGTCGCCCTCCTCCTTCTCCAGGCTTCGGACTGGCACACCCAAAGTACGGGAAGTGGGGGAGCTTAACTGACTAGCATCTCGACTGCTACCTGTGTCAGGCTGTGTGCTAATTAACCCATTGGCAACCATAGTCAGACTGTTCTAAACATAGCTGTGATAAGGCCTCCATAAAATGTAGACCCATTGCAGACCCCAGTCCGCAGCTGACGTGCTCAGAGGTCTAACAACAAGCCACATAGCCGTTAATCGGCCTACATTTGGTCTCAAGAAAGACTCACTTCAGTTAACTCTAGTCTGAAGTGAACACTCGAGCGTAAGGCAAACATTGACAGTGGTTTTCTAATTGTTTGCTAGTTGATTTAATTTTAATTTCCTGTAATAACTTGTGATCATCCGTTCATACTGATTTGTAATCATAGGCCTACTGCGTAATTGTCAGTTTGAAAATATTAAACGACGATTATTATTATTATTTGCATGTAATAGCAAAAAGTAGTCGCTTGAAGTTTCTTTGAAATCTCTCAGACTACTACTATCATTTCTTGTATACGTACGCAAACATGCATAGCCCTACAATCATACACACACACACACACACACACACACACACACACACACACACACACACACACACACACACACACACACACACACACACACACACACACACACACACACACACACACACACACACATATGTAAACACACATATATATACAATACATATATATACATATGAGAGAGATATATATTGTCGCTATATAAGAAATGCAAACTAGTCATACATATTGGGTGTAATGTAGACTAATGCAATGCAAAATGTCGGACAGTCAGTTCCATTGACCGAGAAATACTCGGTCCAGTTCTAATAAGAGAGAATGAGACGCGTCGCTCGGATGAACAAGCACAAAGGATCCAGAGATTGGATGACCCACAGTCAGAAAGTAGACTTCAGAACGAACAAACGAGGACGAAGACAGACAAGGACCCTTAAAGACACACTGACAGAGGACAGTACAGGAACACAGATAGGGAGGATTGGAGAGAGCAGTGCCCTGAGAGACAAACAGACAGACAGACAGACAGACAGACAGAGAGAGAGAGAGAGAGAGAGAGAGAGAGAGAGAGAGAGAGAGAGAGAGAGAGAGATTCATTTAGCGCCACTTCAAGGGAACTACTCAGAGGCGCTCCCGACTCCACCGCACGGCGAAAAAGAGCAGTTTTCAGGCGGTCATATAGAAGGTACCAGAGGAAGACCTAGGATGTAGGCGCAGCACAGGAGGAAAGCCATTCCATATGGTCGGGCCGACCACCGAGAAGGATCGAGCGGGACATACATGCATAACAAAGTTTGCCGGTCTTTAAAAATTTCGCTGGCGCATTATAGGAAGTCGGCGTTCCATAGCGTCCAACCGTAACCACCGACATATCACGCGCCAGACATTCACCGCCCAATCAAGTTCAAGGCGCCAGAAAACTACCGTGTAGCCAGCCACGAAGCCGCAATTCTAGGGGACCGCACTCACCGGAGGATTAAAACTTTTTTCGTCGCCGAGGTCATTCAACCGTCATTGTGTATATACAGATAATGATATCGTCTATATATATGTATATATATACATATATATATACATAATATATACATACATATATATATGTATGTATATATATACATAATATATACATACATATATATATGTATATATATATATGTATATATATGTATATATAGGCTATATATATAGAATATATTTGGGCGGGATATCGTGTATAAAAATTTAGTCTGTCCTTACCCCATGCAGTAATGACGGGTTGTGGCCTCATTATAGCTTGTGGAATAGTACAATCTGTAGCACAGTCAATAGACGACTCGGATACATTAATTGGGCGCAAGATCATATTCGTGGTCTTACGTCTTGGCCAGTTTCCGTCTGATCGTATAGCATGCCGCGAGTGGTCCAGTTTTTGTCGCCAAGGCCACGTGCACACGCATATACATACATAACGAGTAGTTCTATCTTGAAGAGCAGCGGCCTTAGTGTACGAGTTTCTTTGTTTACATCAACGACACGGCAAGCCCCGCCCAACTGTGTACCTGAAGGACACGACAAACCCCGCCCCCTGCATATAGAGGTGACAGAACAAGCCCCGCCCAACTGTGTGCGTGAGGGACACGACAAACCCCGCCCACTACATACATAGATGACAGACCAAGCCAGGCCAACTTGTGTACGTGAAGGACATAACAAGCCCGCCTACTACGTACCTAGCAGACGAAACAAGCCCAGCCCACCTGTGTTGTACAGGTGTAATCATTATCCGTACACAAACCGTGTATTAAAATAATGTAGTCACCAAGGCTACATGGCAACTAAATGCAACGAGCAAGAATGGTGATGACAACGACAACAACAATAGCCACAACAACAATATAATAATAATATTATTATTACTGCTGCTGCTGCTGCTGCTGCTGCTGCTGCTGCTGCTGCTGCTACTACTACTACTACTACTACTACTACTACCTTACCTTACCTCACCTCACCTCACCTCACCTTACCTTACCTTACTATCACCATGTTGACCTCGTTCACTGAATAATAATACAGATTATTATTATAGTTTAAATTTGTAGCAATGAAAAAATAATATTATGACATCCATTTAGTGATCTGAACCAGGCGGAGAGAAGGACACGCGGGAACAAACAGGCATATCTTTTATATTGTATTTTTGAGTTAAGTGAACGTATAGGCCTACCTGTAGGTTATGCGTCATTGCACAGATCCAAAAAACACGGCTTACAGACACTGGCAAATGAAAAAAAAGACAGCACTGTGCGTGTGAGGTTAACCGATTCCGACCACGATGTGGTAAAACTAATAGGCCTATTGTAATGATGTAAAATGTGAGCGTTTGTCTTGCATTATTAATTGTCTACTTACTTACTCACTCGCTCACTCACTGGCTCACTCACCGGCTCACTCACTGCCTGTCTACTGTCTGTTTATTCTTAAACGATAGTTGTTGTTGTTGTGGCTTTTTATGTTTTGGACTAGAGTTGAGCTATTATGTCGTTCTTTAGCTTGTAGACCTACGTTAGTCTACGTACGTCAAACTGATGTACCTGATATACGTAACAGACGTACCGGACGACGGGGGAGGCGGATCTTCACCCACTCAACTTCGACCTACATGTATACAGTCTGGAAAAGAACCCAAGACCGGGTAGAGTCGTAGAAATAACAACGCCATTGATGATGATGATGATGATGATGATGATGATGATGATGATGATGATGATGATGATGATGATGATGATGATGATGATGATGATGATGACGACGACGACGACGACGATGATGATGACGACGACAACGACGACGATAATGATATCGACGATGATGATGAAATGGATGGTGATTATGATGATGATATATGGATGATATGGATAATGATAATATGGATGGCTGCAACAATTAATGATGATATAATAATAATAACGTTGGGCCCCATTAACACCAAGGGCCTAGATTTTATCTCAGAATTGGGGCGACATCTCTCTTGCGCCTCGGGGGAGCCACGCGAGGCCAGCTTTTTACATCAGAGAATCTCAATTATCATCCAAAGGTTCAACGCAGTGGCCTTTAGTGGTTCCATGGTGGCAGCCCAATCTGACTTGGACGAGGAGTAAACCGTTCCAGAAAAATTGCACACTTAATCAAATAATAATAATAATAATAATAATAATAATAATAATAATAATAATAATAATTTATTCTTTAATTAAGCGCCTGCAAACGCACTGCGCTGTACAATGAACATAGGCCTACATATAGTAGAAACGGCAGCCACGCAGGGCGCCTTACATACATGTATATAGTAGAAGCACACGATATGACGATGAATGATGACGAGTATGACGACGACGACGATGATGATGACAATGACGATGAATGATGATGAGTATGACGACGACGACGATGATGATGATGAAGATAACCAAACTAAATAACTTTTGCTATCTTCGGCGTTCCATACTCCACACCTTACATCCTCCATCGATCTCTTTGTTTTGAACGGTGTTTTGTCACGTGACGTTAGCCCACATAAGGCGAAGGCCGCTCTCAATGTTTATAAATAAAGTCCTCTGGTCCCACTAAAATCGGTCTGTGAACACAACTTCAGAGCTAATAAAAGGCTTCAGGTGTGTAGTAAGAAACACAGTTTGAGAGCGAACTACCTTACAGGACCGGAGCAATGTTTTTCCGCAAAGCTACGACCGTAGCGCTGAGGCTTGCGAGAGACCTAGAGCGCCCAACGTGCATGGCGGCCATGTCGAGTAGTGCATACCGCGGGGGTTTCAACTACCTCGTCTCTGCCTACCAGCCTGTCCGCCTAGACCTGAGTGCTGCCAGCTCGTCGACCCTAGACGCTGTCCTTCTCAGTCGGGAGACCGCGGCCGAAACCCCGCAGGAGGCGGAGAGCCCTCAGCATGTCGGGGATATCGTGCAGGCGTCGGAGTGGAGAGAGAGCGTGGAAGGTGAAGGTCGGAGTGGAAACGTCAGCCTCTATTCGACCATGCAGAGCAACGTTCCGGAACCGTATGCTGGTGGAAACCGGAGCCCAAGCCATCTGAATATGCCACGTGGCGTAGTGGGAAGACGACAGCAGAGAAGATTCCTGTCCGAGGATCGAATCCGCGTCAGTGACTTGAATTCGTCGGTTGAACGGTCTTCCGATTAAGAGGTAAGATTAGGACTTTGTTGTTTAATCTATTGGTCAGTCATTCAATCAAGTTTTCATTCAATCAGATTGGTTAGTTAGTAAGTGCATACATCAATCAATCCTTAGTTCAGTCAATAAATAATTCGGTCAATCATTAATTCAGGCAAATGATGAATCAGTCAATAAAGCAGTTGTTCAGTCATTCATTCGTTCAGTCAATCATTCAGTCAGTCGCTACTTGTCAAACAGTTGTTTAGTCAATCATTAAGTTGGTCAATCATTCATGCATTCTTGCAGCCGATCATTCCTGCAATCGATCATAGTAAATCATTCTGTTAATCAATTTAATCAATCACTAAGTAAATGAACCATTCAATCAATCAATCAATCAATCAACCAGTCAGTTAATCCATCCAGTCAATCCACTCTTGTTAACTAGCATGCATGACATTGCATGTTCTACAGTAATTCCAATGCATCTTGTTCTTTGTAGGCTTCTGATTCGTGACTCAGCGCTATCAACTGCCACACAAAGCATTCCAGTTTCGACACATAAAGACAGTTGCCACATAGACAGTTGCTGTAGAAACAGTTGCTATTGAGACAGTGGCAGCCATAACACTTGTGTATATTATTTGTTGTGCTGTTCACTGGTGGAGGGTTTGAGGTTTATGATGGATAATAACAGTGTACTTTATGTGCCTTGAGCCCATGAGTCAATAGTTTTCTTATTCAAGTAGCCCTGCATAAATATTGTGCATGCATTTTATGTATATATATATACATATATACATATATATGCAAATATATATATATACACACTTATACTGGACCCTCTTTAGAACTGTTCCTTTATGAATCTCGTCAATAACAAGGTTACATATAGAATAGGTTGTGGTCTAGAGTTGATATCCATTTTCAACAGAATCTGTTTACTGATGCATGATACAGTCGGTGTCTGGCACATTTGCATGTTTTATAAACATAAATGTTACATGTCGTTGTGTTTTATACTATATATATGTATACATTAAGTGTAGCAGTACTTTTGTGACCTGTTGACCTGTCTGCCTTTTCTATTTGACAATTTGTCCTCTGTTTTTGTACCTGATTATGGTGTGTCAATCTGTTAATCAATAAAAGAATATATATATATATATATATATATATAGTATCTTGATACATAATATAAAGGCATTAATAATAATAACAACAACAATAGTAATAATAATAATATTAATAATATGAATAATGATACTAATAATAACAGCAGCGACAGTAATAGTAATAATACTGATAATAATAATAATAAATAATAAAGAGAATGCACTTAATCTCTAAGTACCTTGGGGCAAAAAAAATAATAATGACAATAAAAAATATAATAGCAATATTTTAATAATATGCATGTGGAGGAATGTTCGCTTATGTTGCAGAGGACAAGGCCTGATTTTCCAGAAGCCCATGACAGCTCATGGCATAAGTTTTTGGCTCCTGAGGGATCACAATTGACTCGGCTAAAAATGATAATACATAAATATAATAATTATAATTGCAATTAAAACTACATGAGATCAGTGGAGTCGGTCAATAGAGCAAATGGTGCATATGACCTGATTTTGGATTAACATATCATAACATAACAACATTTTATTGGTCCAAGTGAACAATTCCAAGAAAAGAAAATATAGGTGTATCAACCGATAGTAGCTACATAATAATATATTGTGTATCTGTAACATACCTAAGTCAAGTTAGTACACACAAGTTAGCTTTGATTAGCTGCGTGACACTCCATGGTGATTATCGTGTTAGGCTGTTTACCCTAAGGTTGAGGCTCAAATCCCTGCCAGGATGTTCTGAGACTTCAGCTCCACTTGCATCCCCAAGTGAACTCGGGTTTAAAATGAGTTCACTGACCGTTAACTGTTGATGGGAAGATCTATCAGGCGGCAAGGGGAAGGATTGACGGTCACTGGGCACTGACCTTGTAGGCTGAGGCTAAGAAAATGGAGTCGCAACGGATTATGGCTTTTGATTATGATCTCTCTTGGAGCATCATATGTATACATACAAACACACCAATACATACGTGCAAACATACATACACGTAGATACACGCATGCATACATACATAATTATGCATACATACAAAACATGTATATACACATACATACATGCATATGTTCATGCATACTCTCATATATATGTATATACATACATACAAACATACATATAAAATATGCATACATACAAACATACATACATCAGGACAGTTATGGTGCTCCATAATACATACGCTTTATAAGCTAGTACTTGTGATGACCTGAAACCAGCTGCTGGGATTTTCATGTAATAATATAATCAGACCAAGAACCAGATAATTACTGTAGTTGGAGAGCGAAGTATATTGAAAAACAAACAACTCTTAATTACTTTATTTCTACCGCCATCTAGTGAAAGACGTAGTGTCACAGTTAAAGCGTAAACTCCTGGTATCTATAGTCTGGACCTCAGTGTTTTAGTTGTCCAAAAACAACTGGGGGGGTCAGAAATTTGCCGATTACCAAATCACATAATAACATAGACCAAACACCAGTTTTTTGTAGTAAAGTAACCCCCCCCCCAACATATTTTCAGTTACTTAGCTGAGGGGGTTGGAAAGAGAACTGGGGGGTTGAACCCCCCCCCCCACCCCCACCGACAATTGCCGATTACCAAATCACATAATAACATAGACCAAACACCAGTTTTTTGTAGTAAAGTAACCCCCCAACATATTTTCAGTTACTTAGCTGAGGGGGTTGGAAAGAGAACTGGGGGGGGGGTTGAACCCCACCCCCACCGACAACTAAAACACTGCTGGACCTCACGAGACCATAATTATTCATGTGGGTACCCAACTCTTTAACGTTTACTATGTAGGCCCTTTGTAGGGTGTATGTCTTCTCCAACTTAATTCATCCAAAATCTGTTTAAAACTTTCAAGTTTAGCGCCTATAAGTTTTAGTGACTTAGTTTAATCGATTACGTCTTGTCTCAAACCATCGGTTTATGGAGTAACATAACATAACATAGAGTTTTAAGTGGTTCAGAAGACGTGTAGTCTGTGTTAGAACTACTGCAAATTAACCTTGAACGCTTAATAGCCCAATTTTTCTAGCTTCTTCTTAAAAGCTGTGATAGTGTCCACTGAAACAGCACTATCATCCAAACCATTCCAAAGGTCTACAACTCTTTAACAGAAAGAATTTATGCCCTAATGTTCCCTTCGGTCTCTTAAATACCTATGTCCCAGAGTTGCCTTGTTTGGTGCTAATTCAAAGAACCTCTCCCACTGCAGTGCTTCTTTTCCAGTTATAATCTTATTTAGCTTCGATTAGATCTCCTCTGCTCCTTCTTTTCTCGAGTGTTTTTAGCCCACATCTCTTCAACCTTTCTTCGTACCTCATATAGCACCAAAGTATTTGTGTAGCTCTTCTTTGCACTTTCTCCAGTTTTTCCATGTCCTGTTTTAGGTATGGATTCCATACCTGGATACAGTATTCCAACTCTTGCCTAACTAGCGATTTGTACAATCTCAGTATAGTATCCTTAATTTGTCTCTGGTGTCTATTGTCCTCCTTATCACACCTAAAGCTAAGTTAACATTTTTTGATGCTTCAGCACATTTCCTCGAAGATTTTGCACTTTTCTGCGTAATCAGTGCTGCAAAGTCCATTTCTTCCTCACTCACTCTCAATACCTTACCTCCCATTTAATATGAAAACTCGTTGTTTCTCTTCCACATAATGCATCACTGAGCACATTTCCAAATTACCAGTAAAGAGCATTTGCCAGTCCTGCGAGGCTGCGACCACCTGAACATTCTTCTCAGATCTTCTTCATAATCCGCTACTCTACATAGTTTTGTATCATCTACAAACTTAAACTTTTAGATAAAATCCAATCGTCTATGTCATTAATAAAAAAAGCACGAACAGCAGTGGCCCGAGCACTGATCCTTGTAGGTTTTGCCTAGACGAACGTGTAATAAAGATTTTTTTTTATAGTAGGGCCTACACAGAAATCATACCGGTAAATAATACAGAACTTAGACAACTTATAAATCTATAACGAGTTTGGCTGACTTAAAAGAACTATTATACCACAGTGATTATACCTAATGCTGACTCCTTGGCCCGAAAATCTTTGTAATTCGGATGTTATATGCTTAAATTAATTTGATGAACTACGTACACCAAAGTGCGGTCAGCAGTTGGTTTTTAAGCTGGTTCCCGCGACTTCACTTGAGTGGGCGCAGTAGAAATTTATAGATTACGATATACATACTTACTTTATTTTCCACCACTTTGTTCAGCTTTACCTTCGATTTACGAAAGAACGAGGACTAAGAGTAGGTCGTCGCTTGCTCGTGTGTTTTTATTTGGTTTTTCATAAAAGTTTATTTTTTAACACAAAATCCGGCACATTTCTTCCAAGGAGACAGTTCAGTCCTTCGGATTTAATATAATGGCGGATAGTAGTATTTTGGAGCAGCAGAGACGATGTCACGAAGAGAGAGAACGACTGCAAGATGCAATGGTCAAAGAAATGCTACAGCCGACTAAGACTGTAAGTTGTGAAACAGTCTATCGTGCTTGATTTTTTATTTGTCTTATTGTCGGATCAGGCCGATGTCTAGAATAAGAATCTATAAGCCAAGGTCTAAGCTGAAAATAGCTCTAATTGCTAAATGTCCACAGTCTCTATTGTTTGGACGATTTTGACGATCTCGAAGTTCAGCAATTACAATTTCTGTTCCGTTTCGTCGTGCTGGAGTCGGGAGCATCTCTGAGTAGCCCTCTTGAAGAGGCGCTATATAAATGTCCGAATGAATTAATGAAGTTTGGAAATACAGCTATCTGCTGTTCTTGCTTTTATTAGGATTCTTAACACCAGTAGATAGAATTTCCATTTTTTCTTGTAATCTGTTATTTACTTCTTCAGTTTTTAAAATTTAAGAATTATACAGTATTTTTAAATCTTCTTGAAATCAGTCCAAGATTGAGTTTCATTTTCATGTTGCTAGAAGTATATAGCACACAATTTTGTAGTTGTCTGATTTAATTGTTGATATTGTGTTTAAATGTGTTTGAATTTGAATTTTAGGCTCGTGATCAGATCAATTCTGACTCTCACCTCAAGATGCTGCTGGATGTAAGTTAGATGATTATCATTCGATGTGATAAAAAAAATTTAGTTTTGCACAATAAATTATCTCAGAAATAATTGAGATCAGATGCATGCAGTTAGCCCAAGCTAGGGTAAAAAAAATAGCAGCTGCCAAAATTTATCTTATTCCGCTTACCGGTATATCTCTTCGTTTATGTCTGCAATTGTGAGGCCATCTACTTGGAATGGGTCTCCCCTTGAGGTGCATAGATCTTGGTGAAGCCAGGGAATTTTATTGACACTTAAAAACAGATTTTAGTGCAGAAAGACATTAATCAGGTGCAAATGAGATGGGCAAAAATGGAGTTTTGCATCTATAGGCCAGAGGAAAATAGTTGGTATCGAGGAGAAAGAGTTCAAACCTAGTTTAAAATGTATTGTATTGTATTTGGATATTTATAAAGCGCTTCTAGCGGGAGGGCCATTCAGAAGCGCTCCCAGTGCGAGAGACCTGAGAGAAAAAGCAAGTTTTAAGAAGGTAAAGGAGGAAGAGACGTTACCTGAGAGAATACAAGAACGAACGAACGGAGGAAGCTCATTCCAAAGAGCAGGGCCAATGGAGGCAAAAGACCTAGATTGAGCCAGAGAGGTCCTGACCCGGGGAACGAGGAGGTCAAAACGGTCAGATGAACGAAGAGGACGAAGAGAAGCAGCAGAGTGAGGGCGATGAATTAAGTCACATAAATGTGGGTGTCTGCTAACAGCAAGTGATTAATTAATAAGCGGCATGAAGGATTTATAACTAATTGGCTCTTCTCTTGTCTGCGCGGCTATCCAGTTTACTTCAGCAGGTATACTCGTTAATTATTTAAAGACTATTAATTACCGTATGTGATATATGTTATATATGGTCATGAACAGTTTCCCTGAGTTTTGGTTATTTGGTTAGTTTTGGTTATTACATTCTGTATAGCCCTTGTTTTGTGGCTTTATACAAGCTTATAATTTATTAAGAGTATTGCCAGTAGTCAAATTAGTTTGCCAATATGTTAGGCTTTAAGTAAAATAAAGTGAATAAGTAAGTATATTCTTTATTAAGCAATTGCTAATCGCACTATGGTGTACAGACATCTAATAAACACGGTTAAAAAGTATAATATCATAACAGTGATTGTTTTGTGCCAGACTGTTGGCTGGGGGATTATATGGTCGTGGGCAGGGGATGAAGAGCGCATAGTAGGTGGGTTTGGTTGGAGGTAGTAGTTGGTACAGGACGTGGCTAAGGTCCGAAATAAAGTGTATACCGGGTATATTTAAATATATATATACATTAGTAATAACCTGATTAATTTTAATTTTTTAATTTTGTTGTTTCAGCGATCAGCAGACTGCACAAGGCTTTTGCATGAACTTTATGAGGACAAGGATGGGTAGGTGAAAACCCAATTTGTTACCAGCAGATTGGGGCTGCTTTAGATAAAATGGGGTGGGGTCAACGTTCAGATGGATCAATTGGGTGATTTAGATTGAGAGATTTAGATAATCTAATGCAATCTGGACACTTCTATAGCACTATTATTATAGTGTATGAGACTTTAATGGATGGTTGCTTCAAGCAAAAGTGGATTAAAAAATGATTAATGATTTGGATAGAACGGATGATTGAATTAGATGGGTGACTCTATATAGGATGGATAATTTAGTCAGAATCGATGATTTTAATAGAATGGGTGATTTAGATAGGATGGGTGAATTAGAATTAGTAATTTAGATAGTGTGGGTGATTTCAGTATAATAAGTCATTTAGTTAGAATGGGTGATTTTAGCGTAATGAGTGATTTTAATGTACTGACTGATTTGGATAATAAGGGTGATATGTTTTTAGACTCAGACGATCTGAGATTGCCGCCCTATCCGGTCCGAATGAGTTTGTGGAATTCTACGGTCGACTGAAATCCATCAAGGACTTTCACCGCAAACATCCAAACGAAGTAAGGCCCCTGACGTTTCAATAGGAATATTTGCTAAATTAAGCTATAGAGAGATATATGTACCTATGTATGAAATCTTGTATGTATGCATTTTTGAGTGTGACTGTGCGTGTATGACTGTAAGTGTGTACTTGAAGTTGGGGTTGCAACTTTTGAAGTCCTCATAGTAGCATTGTACTCTTATGAGCCTGTATACATAATCTCAAACTAATGCTACTTATGCGGTTAGATTAGATGTGTGTTCTGAGTTGAGTCAAATGAATAAGTGTTTATATATACAAGAAGGTCTGTGACTGGAGGATACAGTAAATACTTTATGCCCAGCTATACTTTCTGCCCAGTTATGCAATCCAGGGTGTGCACAGTAGTGTAGCGGTTAGCTGGACTGTCAACCAAGAGGTTGGGGGGGGGGTTCAAATTCCTGGCAGGGCAGAAATTTGATTCTAGATTTCTACTTCAGTTGTGCCCCACTCAGCTATGATGAGTACACAGCCCATACACTGTCGGTGGGAAGATGAGACAACGAGAGAGAGAGGACTGGTCACCCTCACTCACATGCAGAGGCTTAGAAAAATAAGCTGCTAACACTTTTTACTCAGGGCTAGCTTAAAGGACTGCTCTTTTTATACACAATCCAAGCCCACCTTTATATATATATGAGACAGATTGAAGGCTTGAAGTTGAAGCAAAGCAATGTTAGGGTCTGGCAGAAGTTTAGCTCTCGCCTCAGTCCACTACGTGCAGGGGCGTCTATCCCCCCTAAGTCATTGGAACAATGTCCCTTTTCCCCCTCTTCTTCCCCCTTCCCGTTTCTTCCCTCCCTAAAATGGTGGCAAACACACTGACAGATCTTCCCCCCCCCATTTCTCCAAGGTTTCTATGGTGTAGATGCCCCTGACTACGTGAAGGGGGTTTGCATCTTTTACTAACCTCTAAATCTGTCACTGCATACATAGGTTTACTGTATATATTGCTTAAATATTGGAAACTCTTGTTGAGTGCTTGCATGACGTGAATACGTCTGAAGCAAGCAATCGTACTTGTGATTGCAGTGTGATTGTATAATTCGGCAGAAAAGTTTAATTTTAAAACTCTTCTTGCAGCTGTGCATTCCAATGTCAACAGAGTTCGAAGAAATGGCGAAGCAACGTGAAAATCCATCCGAAGAAATGCAGAGTAAGCCGACATGCGTGTACTGAGAGAAAATATCATAAATAGTTTGCAGAAGTTAACAATATCTAACTGATTATCTCAGATGCATACTCTGGTCATGAAATCAGTTGAGCACAGTTGTTTCGCCAATTGATTGATGTCATTAATATTTTTTATTCCTAAGGGATAAATTCTTACTCCAGTTAAAAGTGAAAATTAATCGGTTTGATAATAATCATATTTAAAGTGGTAATGCTTCACAGTTTAGACAGTC
This sequence comes from Allolobophora icterica, assembly GCA_963556255.1. NCBI lineage: Eukaryota > Metazoa > Annelida > Clitellata > Crassiclitellata > Lumbricidae > Allolobophora > Allolobophora icterica. The sequence continues at coordinate 95,156,146 of OY744603.1, forward strand.
GTATAAATTTACTCATAGCCTATTTGTAAGGTTCTTTTTTGAAGATTATTATTAACTGACACGTATTTTCCTGTGGGTGATGATGTTTTGAGTTGTTTTTTTGCCGCATATGTGGAGACTCTGTTTTTAACCTAGTTAACCTGGCAATGTTTTAAGGCATTTATGCAGATATCCTTTTTAACTTGACAATGTTTTAAAATGACTGTCTGTGGACATTGTTTAACTCTTTACCACAATTAACCAGATAGTAGTTATTTATTGTCCCCCATTCTCGTTTCTTTAGCTCTGATTGAGTTCACGGACGAAGAGGGTTACGGCCGATACCTCGACCTCCACAATTGCTACAATCTCTACATCAACCTCAAAGGAATCGATGTATGTGTGTCAATCTGAAGAATTAATTCCTCAATTTATAATAATAATAATTATATTCTTTATTATTTCAAACCGACAGACGCAGTAAGATTACATTGAAACATAACATAACATAACATAACATAATTCTTTATTGTATCTCATCATAAATTGAACAAGACAGAGAATAGCAAATATACACAAAACACAAATGATGATTGAATTTAACCAAAAAAAAAATTATAAAAAAAGAACAAATGCGTGTGGCAACTGGATGGGATACAATAGGGAGCTCCGGAAGGGACTATTGTCCCGCTTAGGAGGAACCCCCAGGTAATAGCATCAGTGTCAATACATGACGATCCAGGCAGGTTAGCAACATCATTATAGAGCCTTAGCCTAAGTGGTCACAAGACCATTACAAACATCATTAACGTAATATAAACGAAAGTATGCAGACTTAACTAGAGTTGACAAAAATATAACAAGAGAATAACAAAAAGATGCAAGAGGAAAACAGCAAGAGAAACAAAGCTAGGAGAGCCCGTTGCATTATCATTAGTGATTCATTATATGCATTCTTAGTGATCTTTTGAAGGAATTAGTAGTTGACAAATTACGAATTTCCCATGGCAAGTTGTTCCATATAATAGGACCCATGTACTTTATAGACTGCTTCCTATAGTTAGTACGAAAGCTTATCGGACGGAGGGTGTCCTTAGACCTAGTATTATGACTGTGAATATCCTTAGTGACAGTAAAGTATCTAGCAAAGCAAGATGGAAGGGAATTATGGGTGAATTGAAACATAAAAACCCCTAATCTGTAATTGTTTTATCTGATCAATTGTCAGTATTTTCGTTAGTCTGAAAAGATGGAAAGTATGGTCATTAAACTTGCTTTTAGTAATTATGCGTATCGCCCTCTTTTGTAACTTCCTCAGTCTGTCCAGTCTGGTTGGATAGGTTGAGGCCCAAGTCAAATTGCAATATTCCAGATATGGATGAATTAAAGTGTGATACAGGTTGGTTAGTACATGAGATGGGAGTAAATAAGAAATTTTAGGTATGATCCCCACGTTTTTTGCAACTTTTGCTCCAATTTGGTTTATGTGGACATTCCAGGACAGGTGTTCGTCAATAAAAACACCCAAAAATTTCGCCGATTTCACTTGCAGTATGATCGAATTATCAATATTCAGTGAATAATTCGAGTGAGGTAATAACTTCCTGGAAGATCTAAATAGTACAAAGTTTGTTTTAAGTAAATTCAAGGAGAGTCGATTAGCCTTGAACCAATCAGTAAAGAAAACATGAAAGTATACAATCAATATCTTAATTAAACACACGGTTTGGCAGCCATGCAAGGCGCCGCCGTAGAGGCGGGGTCACGGGAGTCGATCCGCGTACCTTAAGCTCTGCTGGCCATGAGTATTACCACTACTCTATCCCCCTCCCCAACTTAATTCTGCCTTAAATAAACTTCCGGTAGGTGCACAGATAGTCTGATCTTGCTGTTAATGATATTTAGCTACCTGTCTTGATGTACATTTTTAGTGAGGCAAGGGCATAGTTGCTCAGATTATTACTGTGCATTTATTAAACACCACTATCTAATGACCAAGCATCAGTTGATGGCACTGAGCAATTGCAAGTGATGCACCTGCACCTTAAACACTTTGGAGGAGTAGGCTTGAACCCGTACTCCTTGCGTTGACAAGACAAGCGCTCTAACCAGTTGGCTACTGTGTCGTATTAAGACTGTGCTAAGACTCTGTTGAATGTTGATGTGGTTTTCGTTCGTAGAAAGTCGATTATGTGACGTACCTGAACATCTTCGACCAGTTCTTTGATATTCCAAAGGACCGGAAGAATTCCAACTACAAGGAGTAAGATCCTCAATGATCCTCATTCCTCTTTTAGCTACTTCCTCTAAAGTTTCCTATACTGCCTTTCTTTCAATTTGCTTGATGGCAAGGTTACCGTGTGCTTCAGACATCATACCCTGTCATTGTTCCTTGTCCGACTCCACCACTTGAGTTTCCAGGTGGTGCCAGTCCAAAGCCTGGATAGAGAAGACGCGACGCAATATTGTAAACGGTTTAAAAGTCTAACTTTATGTCCAGTTCTAAAGTTCGGGAAGTAATTGGAGAGAAAAGCTTTATATGCATTGTGGTAAGAAAGAATGTTATTTACTTCCAATTTGATGGCCATTTTTTTATATGGACTTTTTGATTGCTCTTCTGGCTATCAACCTGATTACAGCTCTTGGTTTTGGTGCACCATCAAGTGGTGCCTCGTGCATTAGACGCTGGTGCAATAGAAGTTACAAAATTTTGCAGTTGCAGTATATGCAACTTACCGTCTAAAGTTACCAACAGCACTGTATTGTCCAAACCTTCTACAGACCTGTTTTCTTGTTTGTTTTTGTTAGGTACCTTGAGGCGTTGCTCAAGTACCTGGCTGAGTACTGCGCTCGAGTTAAGCCTCTTCTCGATTTGAACGAGGTGTGTATGTTAAAATTTTGGTTCAGTGGTATTTAATTTTTGATTTCGGTTTTTGTCATTATTCATCTTATATGCAGTGTATTTGGGTTGCATACTTTATACATACATATTATATACATCTGCACTTACATGCATATATACATACATATTATATACATCATGTCCCTGGATATTCCGTACTGCGGAATATACATACATATTATATACATCTGCACTTACATACATGCATACATACGTATTATGTGCATATGTGCACACATATACGGCGTTACGCCTGTTTGCATAATACTTGCATACTTACTTGAAGAGAATCTGGTGTAGTTCCATTGTATGTATGTGTTTGTATGATGATTTATATTGCACCTCCATAAACAATACAGTTAGGAACACAACTTGTGCCTGTAAAACTTTTGTCAGTTCTGTGATATTTTTTGCAGGAATTGACGAAAGTTATGCGAGACTTTGAGAAGAAATGGGAGGAAGGCTCGTTCCCTGGTTGGCCGGTAGGATATGTCATTATTCAGGATATGTTTCTAACTGACTCAAACAGGAATCATCATTAAACTATTTAGTGATATTCTGTTGTTAAACTTTAAACTTGGTTTTATTTTTTTAACTTAAGGTTTAAGCACTCAAGTGCTCGTATTGATATTACTTTCAGCCTGTTTTTGCTGATATTTAAGTTGTTGTTTTTTTTTGGGGTGGGGGGATAATTATGTGTCACTTCTATCCAAATTTATTTGATTCAGTCATTCAGAGCATTTATATAGCACCTCTACCAGTTGAATACTCAGAGAAGCTCCCAGCCCAACCGCTGGCGATGTAAAACTGAGAAGCGCTGGTGTTTACATGCCCAAGGCACAGCCAGAATTGGGGGTTGGTTAATTAAGTATTTGATAGTTTGACTGGCTGTGTGAGTGATCAATCAGTTGGTGATTGAATTGCTTTATTAACTGATTGATCAATCGATTTACTGATTTCTTTTGTTGCTGATTGAGTTACTGACTGATTGCGTGACTGATTGACTGGCTGACTAGACTGATTTATTGATTGACTGTGTTACTGATTGAGTGATTGACTCGTTCATTGCTTAACTGTCTGACTAACTCATTGATTGGTTGATTGATATACTGATTTATGTTTTGACTGACTGATTGACTGGCTAATCGACTCACAGATTGATTGGTTTATTGATTGGTTGGTTGATTGATTGTGCTTGTAGAAAGCCGCAACTGGAGCTTTGACTCACAGTGGAGTCTATCTTGATTTGTCGTCGTTTTCATCATGGGAGGTAAGAAGTATGACTGCTTTACATCGCTGGGTTTCTTTAAAGAAGAAGTGCTTTGTGAGACGTCGATCCAATTCACTTCTGTTCGTTTGTTTGAACAAATGCTGCAGTCACTGAGATATCTACACAGGTGCTTGTGTATATGCAACAAAATGTTTACATAAATAACATTGGCCTTGCCTGATTCTTGTTTTTTGTGTAGACCTTCCTATTATTAGAAATTCTAAGTAACACTGATCCTTATCTTCATTGTTTACTGTGGTGAGGTTCTAGATGTAAGGGTTAATGTAATTGAACAGTTGTACGGCACCACTCAAAGAGCAAGACTAACCAGAAGTGCACTCTACGTAGTCCAAGACAGTGGTGTTTGTTGTTGATCTTGTTTTGCTTGATTGATTTATTGATTGACATTTTAACTGAATTGTATTGAAGCATGTTGAACACTACATTATAATGGGTCACACAATTTCTTGTAACAGATTTCAAAATGGCATCTTAGCAATAAATTGATGTTTTGCTTGACTGACTGATTGATCGATTTCATTCATTGATTTAATTCATTGATTGATTATCAAGCTGTGTGGTGGACCCTGCTGTGATCTCTGGAAATCTTGATGAAATGCCTCATTGTGCTTGCTTTGTTTCTCTCATTTGTAGGAGTTGGCATCTCTTGGATTGGATCGACTCAAGTTGGGCCTCATGTACCTCGGTCTCAAGTGTGGAGGGTGAGTTCAATGGCCAGCCTGGAAATCAGGGTTTTTATTTTCGATTTCTGTATCAATAGTGTAGTGGTCAGCTTGCCAGACTGTCAGTCGAGGGTTGGGGTTCAAATCTGAGATTACTGCTCTACCTGCACCCCCTAGCCAACTCAGCTATGAGTGCACTGTCGGTGAGAAGATGAGATGGCGAGGGAGAGGACTGGCCACTCACACTAAGGAAACGAAGTTGCTAACACTTCATACCCATGTGCTAGCTCTTCTTCTGTATTTATTGTGTGGTTTACACAGAGTGCCACAGTTTATGAACAACAGACAAGACATACCGCATGTGCAATGGCTTTTTCGTTGGAAGTGACAGTCAACTGATGCCTTGTGCATTATAATTTCGGCACTATAGAAGTTGTCGCAGTAGATAGGCGCATAGACACCATGCAAAGGTTGTTGCGGTGATTGACTCATTCCGTTGCATTTTGTCCAGAACTTTGGAGGAGCGCGCCCAGCGTCTATTCATGACGAAAGGCAAGAGTCACGAGGAGCTTGACCCTTCGCTACTCGCCAAGTCCAAGCCAGGCAAAGCAGGAAAGGAAAGGTAAGAATCACTATGCACGCGCGCACGCACACACACACACAAACAGAGGCTTAAACATGAGTGTGTGTCGTGTGTACACGCATACACAGTTTACACACCCTCGTGTGTAAGTACAGGCAAGCATACATACCTTCATGGATAACATATAAAAACATGGTTACATACTTAACGTACGTACATCTATCATCATAAATACATCCATACATACATAAAATACATACATACTGTATATATGCATACATGCACATATGCATACATTCGTAACCTGGAAATATCTGTACCTACATATCTAGCACATGCACAGTTGCACACGCATCATATACCTTAAAAAAAATTATGCCGCTCGTATTAATGAATATCTGTAATTTTCTCAAATTCATCAATTTGTGTTAACTCTATATACATGCAGTGTTATTTTAAATGTTTTCCAAGCATGGCACAATTAACACTTTTTTAACTACATATCTTGCATATATACATCACAAATGCCATTTATTTCAACTGCAACTCTTACCATGAGGTATTTTATCTGTTATGTTTACAGAGACACAGAGCGTCACATGGTCATCGCTGGTCTTGAGGCACAGGCGTACTATCTGTCGGAGTTGCTGAGCGAACAGCGAGCAGCCACTCGCGAGAACGTGCAGCGCAAACAGGCGCAGACGGGCGAAGAAAGGGATGAGGATGATGCGGACCACATGTCGGATGATGATTCGGAAGATGACAACAACGACATTCCCTACAACCCCAAGAACCTTCCGCTTGGATGGGATGGAAAGGTGATTTCAGAGAATTACCGGCTGCTAAGAGTGTGCTACAATATACCCTTGTCGTTTTGCTCTAGTTACAATGTTTCTGGTATTTGCTTCAAGTCTATCTATCCTTCTGAAATAAGTTGCCTAACAACCTGTGATGTGAACTGCTCAGCCTCTCTCTGCCTCTTTTCCGCAAACGCTTAAAAGACCATTTTGTTCGATCGTGGTTTCACTGTGTTAGGTCAGGAGCGCCTCCTGACGTGGCTCTATATAAATTTGCAATTACAGTCTAATCTAATCACATGACTTCTCTAGTATCTTGGTCAAAATCATAATCCATTGGAGAAGCCCGTTTGAAATAAGTTTTAAGTTAGAGAGCTAGGTCAGAGGCAAATATAATTGTAATCTCCAAACTTCTAAAGCGCCACTCAAAAAGCTAAGCGCAGGGCACCAGTTTATTCACGAGCGCTGCGATGAATACTTTATATTCTTGCGAGTCTCGATAAAGCCTGTTTAAGAAATTAATTTTCGTATTTTAAAGCTTCTTGATTGGATCTGGTCTGCATCTTTTTTGGAGTCATGAAACAAGTGTGCAACGATGTATCCATTTTAATTTTCTGTTACTGTCGATGTGTTAGGTATTTCTTTCAGTTTAAAATTTTAGGCATTCCTGAAGGGTGCTGTCATAGCATCTCTCAGGCATGCCAGCTGCATTCTTCCAAGTGACTCAAGATCAGTTTCAATGTCTTGAGGATTTTAGCTTCTCAACTGGGTCCTTGAAATTGAACCTGATTTCTTGTCATTTTTTTTGTCTTCTAGCCAATTCCGTACTGGTTGTACAAGCTTCATGGACTGAACCTTAGCTACATCTGTGAAATCTGTGGCAACTATACGTATCGCGGGCCAAAGGTTTTCCAACGACACTTTGCGGTAAGATAATTCCACTTTTGTGCAATATCGCTCATCGTTTTCTAAACCTTGGATCAAAATGATCTCAAGGTTTGATATAACAGTAGCAACTAAAAAATCGGCATTACTATGCAACATTCTTATTTGAGATGAGTTGTCACCAAGCGTTGTTTTGCAACGGTTGTTTGTTGTATTGTAGGAGTGGCGTCATGCGCACGGCATGCGTTGTCTTGGTGTTCCGAACACGGCTCATTTTGCAAACGTTACTCTGATTGAAGATGCGATTGCTCGTAAGTCTCATTCCTAATTATCCAGTTCGACTTCTGAGCCTGTATGTAGTCGTGTGTTCCAACTAATTATTTGGAATTGCACCACTACATCCAGAGTTAAAACACCAATCCAGGGTGATGTGTGTATGCCTGTATGTTGTCTATGCATGTGTGTATGTTGGAAATGGACAACAGTATTTGTGGTTAAAATTTGAATAGCACGTACTTAAATCTGATGACTTTTGTCCAACTGTGTACAGTTGTGGTCAACAGCTTTTGCTGTCATTTGATGTTCTTAAGCTGTGACTAATTCAGCCACTATCCCTATTTTTCATCAAAACGGGTGCAGATAGGTAGATACCATGAGGTTTTGCTGTGGTCGGCCCACCCTCCTGGAAAAAGCTGTGTAACAACCTGCAACATCAACTACTCAGCCTCTCGTTGCCCCTTTTCTGCAAACGCTTGAAGATCATTTTGTTCGTGGTTTCATTATATTAGGTCGGTTGCACCTCTGATGAGACTCTTGAAGTGGCGCTGTTTAAATTTGCAATTACCAGTACCGTATAGATTTTTTGCAAGTGCTTTAAAAGAGGCATAAAGAAAGAATTATAGTGCTCAGAATGATAAAAACTAGCTATTTCTCCTTGGCTTTTAATCACTTGGATATCTAACTGCATCCTCTCCTGGTGGCTGACTATCCATGCCTCAGATTCACATTTCGGTATGACTGTGTGCATGCAGGGTGAGAATTATTGGGGGGTTCAACCCCCCTAGTCTTTCTTAGGACCCCATAGTAAAGTCTTCATTGCACACCCAACTCCACATAAATCAAGGTCTAACCCCCCAGTCTTTTTTCCACAATTCTCATACTGTGTGCATGTTACAAATTTAAATAATAGTAATATTAATGTATTTGGCCTTATAACAGCTGTACAACTGTCGGCCACAGAGTATTAATTTGAACACTGGATCGTTTTGGTTTTCTCTTGCAGTTTGGCAGAAGCTGAAGCAAACGAAAGAATTTGAAAGGTGGAAACCAGAGATGGAGGTAGGCAAATAATCCCACTGTTGGTTAAAACAACAAATGTTGTATACCAACTGCTATATGGTTAATTAATGAGGTTTTTGACATTGTTAGCAGTGGCTACATACGGTGGGAAGATGAAAATGGGGCGACCTGTTGTAGATAAAATTGCCCATCGTCATCATTATTACTATATATATTTCAATAAATATGTTTTTGTTACAATGGCTCGCTTGTCGTGGTGCGCATGTAACACAGTCACTGCGAGGACGGTAGTTAAATGGATAGAGCATTCAGCCTGTAGTGCAGGGAGCATGGGTTTGAGCCTCAAACGAGGCAGTCACTGTGTAGGGACTTTGTGCACGTTCTTCAAGTCAATTGCCGGCTCCATCGATGTTCTGTCGTATGGTTGTGTGTGCTTTTCTGAACTTTGGAAGGAGGACAATATCAAATACAGTTGTATTGCATTGCCATGTCATAGAAGAGTAGCCCCTTAAGCTAGCCCTGAGGCAAGCATGAGTATGAAGTGTTAGCGACTTCATTTTCGTAGCCTCGGCTTATGAGGGTGGGCAACCAGTCCTCTCCCTTGCCCTTCCACCAATAACGTATCGGTGGACTCGTTATAGCCGGGTTCGCTAGGGGTGCAGGTTAAGCAGGGATTTGAACCCCGACCTCTCTGTTGACTTCCAGCATGTAACCACTATAAACTATTATGCACTCCAGATTATAGCATGCAATGAATTTGTTTAATTACAATCGGATTTTTTTATGTTGTAGGAGGAGTTTGAAGACTCAACTGGAAACGTCGTTTCAAAGAAGACATTTGACGACCTTCGTAGACAGGGACTGCTCTAAGACAGTCCATGGTCGATCGGTCCAAGGACTGAAGGCAACAAGAACTGTTTCTGGCACTCACTGGTAGTAAAAGAGACCAAATTTCTACTTAAGAAAGGACTTCTTTTTGCGAGATCCAATCTTCGCTCCTTCCGAGTAATCCCTTAACAAAAATCGATGCGACTTTGAAGTTACATAGATAGGAGTAACCAGAAGCAAAGCTATGGTGGGGTATGGATGAAAAACCAATGCCACAAGAAATACACGCCTAAGGGAAAATGATTTTGTTTTGAATTTTGTTCCTTTTGAATTTGTTTCAGTTGGGAGTATCAGTGACAAAACAATATGGCAAGGAATTTGTACCTGTGGAAATGTGACTATGTTCAACACTTAAATAATGATCAACGTAAAATGTTTGGCAAACTAATCCCTCTCATCATTAAAGGGTTAAGATATAGCGTCTGGAGAGAATGTACAATGTACTAATGGGAAATTGATTTCATTATTGTGATACAACCTGTTCTTTATAATCTTCCCTAACAAAAACTAGAAAAGTCTCTAGATTAAGTGACAAAACAAATACCATTAACAAGTTGCACCTAAGGGGAAAATGGGTGTGGAGTGTACTTTTCAGTTCCGAAACGAACCAGTTCAACCTACTGCAAAGTGTACACTGTTACGCAAGTTGTTTCGAACAATTTGACTAAAACACATGCACAACTGTATAAAAGAAAACAAAAACCATGACGAAGGCCAGTCTTCACGTTACATCGCAGCATGTCTTCACTTTGGACAAAAACTCCACACAAGTCTGCTCAAGTCTATGACTTGTAGGTGGGGCGAGAGGTGTTTGGTCTGACATTCAGACGTCTAGGAAGGACTTGCACTAGAGGGTGTCGGGTTGGTTCGAGGATTCAGCACTAGATGGCGTCTGGGTGGGTTGACGGGAGAGTTCAAGCGTAGACCAGCTGCCCGGTCCCATCTTCCTCAGGTTGATCTCCACTTTTGTGCCCAGCAGTTTGACACTGCTTTTCTGTGGATCAATCACCTGAAATGAGAATACAAATCCATTTTCAAACATTCTCTTTTGTTTGGTGCCATCATAAAGTACAACCACATATGACCTACATCGGCACTATCCCTCTCCTCGTCTGTATTTGGCATTACCCTCATCTCCCCTTTGCAGACATCCTTAATGGACGACCCCTAGAAACACCTCACATACCTTTAACACTTTAACGATGAGCTGCATTGGTTCTCAGTCTTTTTAGAACACGCTTGTTAAAGTGTTAATCTCTAGAGGTACAATGCATATCACACGTTGCTACAGATTGGCAATCCAAATGCTACTGTTGAAATATAAACACAGTACTTGAGGGTACCTCAAAGGAGCAACCTAAATACTAAGTTACGTTGATACAACACTGATGCAAGTTCCAGCGTGGAACTCAACTAATTATGGCTCATGGTTTGGAAACTGGGATCTTGCTTTATTTATTATGCATTTATTATTTGATTATGCATTTATCAAACACTCACCTAATTACCAAGCATCAGTCGATGGTGCTGAGCAATTGTGAGTGAAGGCCTTGCTCAAGGTCCCTACACAGCAACCATCTCGGGGAGGAGGATCGAACCTGAACTCTTGACACCAGTGCAATCGTGTAAACTAAACTATGTAATAGTTCATTTTACTTGTATTTGAATGACAGTTAGAATATAAATAAACAATACAAACTTAAACAAAATAATAATAAAATAACTGTCTGACCCCTTTGAGGACGATGTCCTTTTGAAAGTGACTCTTTCCTCCTTCAAAGACGATGTTGATCTTGGCTGCGACCTTGTTCACCTCGACCCACGTCTTGGTTGGTTCGCTCATCTTGGCAAAGACGGAGATCGTGACATGCGTGCCGGTCTGGTGCCAGTCCAAGCGACAGGCCACTTTCTTCTCTCCCTCATCCTACCACCCAACACACACACATGCAATCCTAACATACTTGTATGGTATTATCAAGGCACTTTATGTAGCACCTTTTAAGTACCTCACAACAGCGCAAACTGTTTATAAGTATCTTTGAAGAAGACTTCTATTGTGCCAGCATCAAGATTTAAAGATTGTCACAATTCAGCATAAGCCTTTTCAACATTACAACATTGCACTGGCTTAAAAGGTGCTGAGGTTCATTAAGTGCTCTGCTGTAAGCGAATAATGTTCAAACAAGAGAATTCACCACTGGCAGACTCTGTCTCGCTCTCTATCTATCTCTGTGTGTGTCTGTCTGTCTGTCTCTTTCTCTCTCTCTCACACACACACAAACCACACTCACACCCACTCAGTCCGACCATCTGTCCATCAATTCACTGATTGGCAGAATTATCGAGTTTAACCTTATCTTCTGTTATCAGCCATGACCTTTCACCTCTTACGATAATGAGCCAGTGACTCAGCCACCAACAGCACTTTATATATTATAATCAGCTCATCAATCAAGTCCAACCAAATAGTTACCTTAAGCAAACATAGTGCAGGGACTTTGAGCAAGTCCTTCAGTCACAATTGCTCAGCAACATTGATCGATAGAGGCGCTTAATTAATGCATAATAACAATAATGATAATAATGAGAACAATAATAATAATAATAGGACAAGCAACAGTTATGTTGCTTTGTGTGGGTCTCAGTTATGTTGCTTCGAAGACGATGTTGATCTTGGCTGCGACCTTGTTCACCTCGACCCACGTCTTGGTTGGCTTGCTCAGCTTGGCAAAGACAGAGATCGTGATATGTGTTCCGGTCTGGTGCCAGTCCAAGCGACAGGCCACTTTCTTCTCTCCCTCATCCTACCACCCAACAAACACACATGCTTTTAAGCCAGTGCAGTGTTGTAGTATTGAACGTCTTACCTTTGCTATCCATACGTGCTGGCCAGTGACACAACCTCCTTGAGACAGAAAACTATTGAAGTCTGTTGTTTTACGTTGGCAACAGGACCAGAATTTCATTCTAAGGAAAACAAAACCATAATCCAGTTGAAACAGAAGAGCAGTCCATTAGGCTAAACTACGAGAGGCAGCCGTGGGTATCAAGTGTTAGCGACTTCACTTTTCTTGGCCTCAGCACATGAAGACATATGGCCACTCCTCTCCCTTCCGCCCAATCTACCCACCGACAGTGCAATGTTTTATAGCCAAGTTTGCTAGGGGCTCAAGTGGAACAAATATTTAAACATTTATTTCTGCCCTGGCAGGGATTTGAATCCCAACTTCTGGTTAGACAGTCCAGCATGTGTATCCTCTAGACTAATGTGCTGCCTACCAACCCGCGACATCAACTCCTCATTTTGCCTTTTTCCACAGACGCTTGAAAACCATTCTGATCGATCGTGGTTTCACTGTGTTATGTCAGGAGTGCCACTGACGAGTCTCTTGAAGTGGTGCTATATAAATACTAATACCATCTTGAAGTGGTGCTATATAAATACTAATACCATCTTGAAGTGGTGCTATATAAATACCAATACCATCCCAACCATGTCATTGCTTGCAACTATCGTCATAATCACACACGCATCTCTTCAAGGAATAGCCCTCAAAATGTCCGGAAATCTCTCGGGCCACCATTCCTTACCTTACACGATTCCTTACACTACAGCTGGGTAAATGAAACTGCAAAGCAAGCAGATAAACCAACACCATCAGTGACAAAAGAACCTGTATTTACCCTTCGTGGAAGACTGGTACCCCAGGGTGATAAACGCAAGTGTCTGAATCGCTCTCTTCACCTTCATAAACCTACCAACATGAACGCAAAAGCAACAAACAGGTACATTCTACACCTCTTACGTTAATTCTACACCTTGTAAAGTAATTCTACACCTCTTACAATAATTCTACACCTCTTAAAGTAATTCTACGCCTTATAAAGTACGTAATTCTAACAATAATTTTACACCTCAAAGTAATTCTACACCTCTAATAGCAGTTCTACACCTTACAAAGTAACTCTACATCCTTACAGTAAATTTACACCTCTTACAGTAATTCCACAACATTTGACATTGCAGCAACAATTGTCAATTTCACATGAAACACTGATTCGAACCCAGATGCACAGTTGAAAAAAGCAAACAATAGTAGCCTTGTTTCAGTCACCATCTCTCGCTCCTATTCTGTCAGCAGCATGGCCAATGCTATCAAAAGCACTACTCTGATCAAACAAGAACAGTATTTATTGCAAATGAAACATGAAATCTTATAAACCCAAATCCACAGCTGATATACCAACACAGCGGTAATCTTTCAGTCTTTCCCTCTGGCTTCTAGAATCTCAGGTTAGTTCTATCAAAAGTCTTACTCTCATCACACAAGAACAGCATTCATTGCAACTTGTAAGTGAAGATTAGAAGCCCTATGATACACAAACACAGTGGAAACCATGCTTCAGTCATCACCTCTGGCTAAAATTTTCAGTTAAGCACAGGTGGTTACGCTATCAAAAGCGTTACCCTCATCAAACAAGAATAGTCGTTGATCATACATAAAACGCTACTCACGGATGTACATCCTTTGTTCTTGCAAGAAGTTCCCTTGGCTACTTTTCCTTCAACTGAAACAGACAATTCTACTTTCTTGCTTCACTCTAGCACTTTAAATATATATAGTCTGTTTAAAGTTGTAAACGAATGTTCAAAGGAAATCGGAAAGTCAGAGCAAACGAGAATCCTAATTAGAAGATTACTAGAAATGCAAGACAAATGTAATATGCAGCTCTCTGCAAGAATCATTATCTGCATCGAAACCTTCTTACAACGGATATCTTATAAAGTAATATCTGACATAACACTGTAGGTGATTTTAACTAGGGCTGTACCGAATAGGTGATTATCACTATTCGGCCGAATACAAATAATTGGACCAACTATTCGGCCGAATACGAATAGTGTACAAAATAGGTCCACCGACAACATTCAAAATTTCAAATGTAAGCAAAAGTTTCAGTTCTGTAAATTTAATACATAAACTAAAAGTAAACTGTTAACTACATGTAATTTTTGCATCCTTCAGTCAGTCTGTGTAAACTAGGAATGGAACTCATTTAACTAAACTTAGAAATTGTCATTTACTTAACGTTCACTCCACTTGCTATAGCAGCCGCATATGCAGAAACAGATGTCACGTGACCACTATTCGTATTCGGTCCGACTGCTACTATTTGGCCGAATACCGAATAGCTATTTGGCCCACTATTCGGCCCCGAAGCGAATATAAAGCGAATGTTCGGTACAGCCCTAATTTTAACCCATGACCTTGATGGTCCAATACCCTAACCAACTGTTCATCGCACACCCTGAGTTACAAGAATATTATAATCGATTTCACTTAACAGTTACAACTAAAAAGGTTATAATCAGTCAAGACAAAGACCATTAATGGGACTCGCTTCTTCGATTTTCATCTCTTTCATCGCCTTCTCAAGAGCCTGTTTAAGAGAATCAGCTACTGATGCGGGCAACCGGATCATCTTTTCATTCTCTGACGGACGCTCTGATGGCTGAACCGGACGAATTATGACTGGCTGGGGTGCAGGAACCTAAACACAATACATCACAGATTCAAATCTCTAATCCCACAATTCAGAACTCATAATACACAATACAAAGCTCCTTATCCACAATACAAGCCAGCTGGCCCACATGCAGTACAAAAACCCTAAACAACTGTTCTAAACTACTAATCCATAAACCACTAACTCGGACAGAATTAGTAGCCCATAAGGCACAACTATAAGTCCACAACAAAAAATACTAACCCTCAATACAAAACCACTAAAACATAATAAAAAAACTAACTATCCACAATGTAATGCATGCAAGTGCGTATGTGTGTATCTGAATACATGTGTACAGTGTATTCTAAGGTACTCTAAAAAGCACAATACAAAATCTTTAATCCTCAATACAAATATTGTAACCCACAATACAAACTCCTAACTCCCAGTACCAGACCACTAATCAATAATACTAAGACTACTAAAGACAAGATTAACACAACAATACAAAAAGCAACAATCCGCAATGAAAAACCTACTACCATAACACAGTACCATGACGTGACAACACAAAACATACTGCAACAGTGACCTCAAATTAATTCAAAAGCACACATAATTCCATTTTTCTGCCACTCACAGCATCATCTTCGCTGTCAATCTTCGCCTGCTTCTCTGTCTCCAAAGGTTTAATGTTGCTATGGAGGCCAAACGAACATCCAGGAATGCTGAGGAATTCTGTGAAGTCCGTGC
The DNA here is from genome assembly GCA_963556255.1 of Allolobophora icterica. Taxonomy (NCBI): domain Eukaryota; kingdom Metazoa; phylum Annelida; class Clitellata; order Crassiclitellata; family Lumbricidae; genus Allolobophora; species Allolobophora icterica. The sequence goes on from OY744603.1 coordinate 95,171,696, forward strand.
TACGCTTCTTGCAACACGACCAGCCCTTCAACGCATCGTGAAATATTGGCCCACCCGGATGATGCTGACAAGCTCCTATCAGTCCAAACAAGCATCGTAATCGTAAACTCCGCATTTCTAAAGCGCCACTTGAAGGCCAGGCGCAGGGCACCAGACTATTCAAGAGCGCTGTGTCAAATCAGATGGGGTTTTCCAAAGAGTACTCCAAAGGAGGTCCGAGTCCATGTACCATGGGGTCAGATCAAGAGAGGAGGCAGAGCAGCTGTTCAGGCGGTTGTCACTGAAGGCGAAAAGAACTGGAAAGTGGAGGATCCGATGAGTCAGGGTAGGAGTCCTTGAAAATGTGAGACTTCAATTTTGAGTGGAAAGTCCGAGGGTGATAAAAAGAGGAGCATCAGGAGGAGGATGAAGGGCGAGTTGCATGATGATGGAGGAACCAAGAATCTGCAGAACACAGAGGAGAGACGCAGAAACACTGGTCATATGCACAAGTAGTCAAAAAATACATTACAGCAATCAGTTAGCTAGTTACTTAGCTATCCAAACAATTCATATGGCCCCCTTTAAGTATCTCACAAAAGCGTCACCTGTGCCAGCCTAAATGTTCGTCAGTATGCAAACGTTCAAATAAATAGCCTAAAATTAATCAAAAATCATAAGTTTGTTGCTATGGCAATTGAAAGAAACCAGATTTTAAAAAGTGCAATATACAAATAATCCCTATGACAGCGCTACATAAACTGGCATAACGGGAAGTAGTTTGCGCTGCACAGTGTAACACCATTGAATCCAGCGTCTTTCGTACACTACATGAAAAAGTGTACCTTTACTAGTAGCAAGCCATGATGAATTAACACCTTTAATTAATTAGTTTCGATTTTTACGATTTTTAACCAAACCGAACATGTGCATCGCACACACTGAAAGCATGCCCGGCTTAAAAAATGAGACTGACAAAATAAAACAAAAAGCCAACAGACCTTCCTTGTTGTCTTCTGGTTTGTATTTGTTTCCGCAGCCTTTATTGTAGCAATACAACAAATCCGCCATTTTCGTTAATCGTTACTTTGAAACAGAAATCGGCAGAATTTATTCGATACCGATAGAGATCAACAACTGAAAGATTCTTCGAGAGACAAAACTGACGTCATTCGAACAAGTGTCTATTATCTCGGCAGCTGGTTCCCTACATTGCGTTGTCGTCAGACGAAGAAAGTTCTCGAAACTGTCGGATCCGTACCAAAAGTATCACAGATTTCTGTTGATGTGAACAGAATTGATTAGATCAAATCAAGTCGATTAGAGTAGATAAAATTAAAATAGACTCAAAATTAGATTAGCCTTGCCCCATATATCTGGCCATTGATGGAGGTCATATAGCGCCAGCATATAGACTGGTTCCCACGACTCACCCAAAGATCTTAGAGTCATATGACTCTAAGATCTTTGACTCAGCTGTTCGAGCGCTTTAGTTTCTCAAGATTACAAATACAATTAGCGCTAGTATTTAGCTGGTTTTCTTTACAGAGCTTTTGTGCGACGCTAAAATTAATTTAGGAGATTTACAGCAATGGACAAAATGCATACTGCGATGAAAATCGTAACACTCCGCACGAAGATTTTAGCACAGAATATATATTTATTTTCGAACACGTACGTGACAAGGCATTGCAGCGCTGTCAAAAATGACAATAATTAAATCAACACTTGTTTGGTGTAATTATATTTTCGGTTTCTGTGTCATATATGTTTATGGATGTCGATTAGTTAAAACCTCGATTCTTCTTCAATGGCAATTCTGGGGAGCGACTGTGATCTACAAGATTTTCTCATTTTCATTATTAAAAACTTCCAAAACCTCATTGTAAACGTTGTTACACTTTTTTAAATTAAATAAATGAATATCGATGTGTTTTGAATTTGAAAGGCCGTCTAATTACTTCCGGTCCGTTTCTATGGCAACGACAGTGTCCGCCACAGTGCGCCTTGCAGAAATGTTTACGATTGCTTAAACGAATGTTTAAAAAAAAACTTTTGTTATTTATTCAGCTGCACCGATAATAAGGAATTAGGGCAAGGAAGAGGAGATGCCGGTTGCCGAGACTCTTCTGGAGAAAGGGCAGTTGACGAAGTTGTTGCAGAGCGTTCGCGCCAACGATCGCGAAACCATCAGGAAGCTGATTGCGAATGGCATTGCCAACCTGGTCAACTACATTTCAGTGGAATCGCCAGACTCGGCGCTTCATCTGGCTGCCAAGGCCAACGCAGAGGACCTCGTCGACTTCCTCCTGCAGCTGGGCGCCGACCCGGATGTCGTCGACTTCCACAGAAGGTCGGCGGCGATGAAGGCAGCCGAATACGGTCACTGGCAGACGGTGGAGAAGCTGGCAAAGGCCGGGGGAAACATGGCTCTGACGGACGTGGAAGGAAAAGGTATAACTTTACTCATTTGCTCCACTTGCCTTGGCGTTCACCTTTTAAAGACTTCCTCATCCCGCTTATTCACGTCCTTGTCGCTCCAGTTCCGAACACCAATCGCCATAGCCTTCCATCTGGCTGACCTTTAACTCTGAACTTAGACCTGACCTGACCATACCGGTCTGCCGTCTTAGCAGCTCCTCTGCGTCCTCCCTCTGGTCTCTATGGCAACCGAGTCGGATCTTCATTGGACACTCTGGACAACCCCTCTGACATGACGCAGCGCTAGTGAATAAGCTCTAGGCTTTAGTGTCAAGGCGCCCCTGAGTAGTTTATTCTAAATACGGTGCTGTATAAATTGACAAATACAGCACAATGAGTACAATTCAATGCCAACGGGTGGGATTGCTTGCCTCAACTGCAACATTGGATGTGCGAGGCGATTACTGTCTAGGGATCTTGAGCTAGTTCTTCACTCACAGTTGTTCAACACTATGGATGGATACTTGGTCGTTACTTAATAAGTACAGAAATAACAGTTATAATGATGCAAAAATAGTAATAATAATAATAATAATAATAATAATAATAATTATAATATTAATAATAATAATAATGATAATGATAATAATTGATGATGGTGGTGGTGGTGATGATGATGATGATGATGATTATGATGATGATGATGATGATGATGATGATGATGATGATGATGATGATGATGATGATGATGATGATGATGATGATGATGATGATGATGATGATGATGATGATGATGATGATGATGATGATGATGATGATGATGATGATACTAGTAATAGTAACAATAATAATAATTAATCATAATAATTATAATAAACTTCTGTTTGGCCGTCGTTTGGTGTGACATTTTAATATTTAAGTCCCTGATGGATCCTGTGTACCTTGAGGCATAAAAATAATAAATAATAACAATATTAAATTATAGTAAATAATATTCATAATAATAAAATTGATCAGAATCCATGTTATGATGAAGCACATTGTAAGGAGACAATAGTATTGTATTGCATTGTATTGCATTGTATTGTATTGTATTGTATATGCTTTAGGCGTCCTGTTCTACTGCATTGCGCCAACTCAGCGTCACCGCAAATGTGCTGAGATCGTGCTTCAACAAAACGCTGATGTTAACAATGTGAGCAAAGCCAGCATTCCGGTTTTCGTTCAGGCTGCGGAGACGGCTCAAGACAACAGCGCCATCTGCATGATGCTCCTGGATAGCGGTGCAAATCCTATGAGCAGGACTGAGGTGCGGTGCTTTGCTCAAGTTCAGTTGAAATGATACGTTAGCTGAATCCTTGGTCCTGTCTTATTTAGTATTATTATTATTACTGTTGTTGTTATTATTATTATTAATATTATTATTATGTATTTATTATTATGATTGTTATTATTATTATTGTTATAATAACAATAATAATAATTATTATATTTATTATTATTATTATTATTATTATTATTATTATTATTATTGTTATGCATTTATGAACACGTCATTTGATTCTGTCTTTGCTTCATGTTTACATTGTATCACATTGTATTGAATTGTATAGTGTATGCTTTGTACATTGTTATTATTGTTTGAAGCAAAACATAACTGCATAAATGATCATTATTATTTTTAATAGAAGTGGTAGTGGTTATAATAATGGAAGTGGTAGTGTACTAGTGTTAGTATGTATTGGTAGTGGAAGTGGTAGCGGTAATCATGGTAGTAGTGCAGCTTATTAGTAGTATTAGCAGCAGCTGCATGCAGTAGGAACTGTGCTAGTAGTGGTACCAGCGATAGCAGTAGTAGCAGTAGTAGCAGTGGTAGTAGTAGTAGTAGTAGTAGTAGTAGTAGTAGTAGTAGTAGTAGTAGTAGTAGTATCAATCAATCAATCAATCAACGGAATTTATATAGCGCCCCTTCAAGGCAACTACTCAGAGGCACTCCCGACCCAAGCCCGGTCAAAAAGAAAAGTCTTAAGGTTCTTATAAAAGGTACTAGACATGACCCGAGGGAGAGAGCGCAGGTCAGAGGGTAAGCCATTCCACAGAGAGGGACCTACGACCGAGAAAGCCCTATGCTGTCTAGTGGCAGTGCGTGCTCGTGGGACTACAAAGTCACCTCTGGTAGCCGAGCGCAGAGATCGGCGACCAGAGCAGGCCGAGGTCAAGGTAAAGAGCTCCCGAAGGTAAGCTGGCGCTGTGCCGAGAAGACAATGCCAGACTATGCAATAGACTCTATAGTGAATGCGCTGCTGGACCGGAAGCCAGTGTAGTAGTAGTAGTAGTAGTAGTAGTAGTAGTAGTAGTAGTAGTAGTAGTAGTAGTAGTAGTAGTAGTAGTAGTAGTAGTAGTAGTAGAATTAATAGCAGCTTTGTTTTAATGTGCTAAGACATTTCTCATGAACTGAAGACAGTTGTGCCCTTCTTGGAAGCTCTTCGCCCATTTGTTGTAACGCCAGCGCCATGGTTTCTGTTTCAGACGACTGGCCGAACGGCTGTCATGGCAGCGTCGCTAAGCGGAAATGCGGTGGTCGTCAAGGAGATTCTGGACAGAGGTGGAGAGGTCAACCAAGTCATGAACCACACAAACGTCCATGCCACGCACGAGGCAGCCAAAGGAGGGCACGTCAACGTCCTACAGGTTACCCCAGTTGATGATGATTAGGGTGATGGTTGATGATTAGGGTTATGCTGATGGTGATGTGATGATTAGGGTTATATTGGTGGTGATGATTTGGAAGTTGATTGTAATGGTGATAAAATTATTATTCATATGGCACCATCCAGCAGGAACCTTGCTGAGGTGCTGCAGAAGCCCACAGATGTGCAGAATGACAATGGTTGAGATTAAGATGATGATGATGATGACGATGATGATGATGATGATGATGATGATGGTGGTGGTGGTGGTGGTGGTGGTGGTGGTGGTGGTGGTGGTGGTGGTGGTGGTGGTGGTGATGATGATGATGATGATGATGATGATGATGATGATGATGATGATGATGATGATGATGATGATGATGATGATTGTGTTGTCTTTCTATGGCAGGTGTTGTCAGCCTTTGGTGCAAATTTTGACGTCAGGGACAACCAAGGCAACAGTCCGTTGCACCTGGCGGCCCAGAACGGACATGGTCTCGCATGTCGATTCCTTGCACAGAGAGGCCAGCATGTCTATATTCTTAGAATTTATATAGCTCCAGTATATTTCCATAGCTCTAGGCACAGTGACAGTAAATAATGCATGTTGACCTTACTAAATAATGTACGTTAAACTCATTAAATATGTACGTTAAACTCATTAAATAATGTATGTTAAACTCATTTTAAAATGTATGTTGAACTCATTAAATAATGTACGTTAAACTCATTAAATAATGTATGTTAAACTCATTAAATAATGTATGTATTAGACTTATTAAATAAAGTATGATAAACTCATTAAATAATGCGTGTTAAACTCATTGAATAATGTATTAAATAAAGTATGTTAAACTCATTAAATAATGCATGTTAAACTCATTAAATAATGTATGCTAAACTTATTAAATAATGTATGTTAAGCTCTTTACATAATGTATTCTTGTACTGGTTCTTACTGTATTCTTTTTGCTGGTCCCTATTGATGTAATAAATTTTGTGCTGGCTCTTGTTGGTTTATTTACATTCTTATTCTTTTACATTATAGGTTGCAATCCGAAGCCAAAGAACGCTGAGGGCCAGACGGCAAGAATACTGGCTAAGAACGGCGGCCATAAGGAGGCGTTGAGAGAGTGCCGCAAGGCAGAACGGTTCTTCGGCAAGAGCGGAAAGAACATCGAACCGTGGGGAATTACGCTTTACGATTACATCTACGTAATGCAGGATTCACTTATGGAGGTCTTCAAGAAGCTGTCCTCCACGGAATCTGGCGGAAAGATCTCGCGGGACGACTTCGTGGAGGTCCTCCAGGGGCTGTCGATCCAACTTCCGGAAGAGACCGACCTCAAGAAGATCATCGGCTCGCACGACATGGAAGGCAACATCGACTTCAAGGAGTTCCTCACAGGAAAGAAATTCATCAACAAGCAATATCTCATGGCGGCGTACGAACCAAAGAAAAAAAAGGGCAAGGGAAAGGGAGGCGGAGGTCGAGGGAAAAAGGGGAAAACGAAGGTTCCTTTTCCGATCTGTACCCAGAGCGAAGGGGGACGGCGTCCGGACGGTGGGCCCCCCATCATCTACATCGATCAACATGCCCACAATACGGATAACACCCGTTTCACGCGAGATGACAGGCCGCGTCATCCGATCGAGGATGATTCGAGGTGGTATCTCGATCAACCGGGGGAGCAGTACGCGTACATCAGCCACGCGGTTAAGAATGTCGATTTGAACACACTCAAGGATGCGTTTGAAAGGAAGAAGTTCGATGTCAACATCCGCGATAAGTTTTACAAGACTCCTCTGATGATTGCTTGTCTCTATGGAAATATCGACCTTGTAAAGTTCCTCGTCAGCTATGGGTGAGAGGCAACATCATGAAGCAACATCATCATCGCAGTCAGTCATCATTGTCGTTGTTGTATCATCATTGGAATCAGCATCGTCATCATTGTATCTGTCATCTAAGCATTGTCATTTTATAATCGTTGTCGTCATTATCATCATCATGTTATTCTCATGAAGACCTCAGTTTCATCATCATCATCATCATCATCATCATCATCATCATCATCATCATCATCAGTAGCCTTCTCATTTGATAATGCTTTATTAGATTCTGAGATTTATATGTGACGTATTCAGTATTAAATTTACTATTAGAAATTCCATTTCCCAGTCTAATTTTTCCACCAGCTCAGCTTAACTGATGGATTTCCCTGTTCAGCTGAATTATCGATTTAACTAAAGAGTAAATAAAATCAATCAACTGATTGGCTTATTAGGTTTTACCAATCAATATAATTTGATTAAAATTAATGCATGGCTGATTTAATTGTCTTACAAAGTCCACAGGTTTCCACCTGGACAGGTAATACCTAAAATCTCTGTCAGTGTTCGTCACAAGTGTCTGTCTGTGTGTCTGTGTGTATGTGTCTGTCTATCTGTGTTTGGGGCACAACCTCCTACACGTAATGTCACAAGAAATCTTTGGCCTTTGTTAAATTGTCACCAGACCAGAAAGTCACGATCACGTTTGTATTTTGTGTGGCAGTTGGTCTATTTGGTTGTTGTAATCACAGATTGATATAGCTCATTTTCAAGAGAGACGCTCGATGCTATTTGACGACACCTTGCCTGTAATCCAGCGATTGTGAGTTTGAGCCAGCTGGATGGACTAGGTATAATTACCCTTGGGAAGTAATTGTAATTGCAATTAGTAACTTCTGTAGCGCCATTATGTGACGCACAAGGCATCACGTGATGGTGCACCAAAAAACAGCCGTAATCAGGTTGATGTCCAGAAGATGACTCTGCACGATGGAGAGGAGTCCTATGGTGGATAAGAAGTCTGAAAGTAAATGGAAAGTCCTGCAAGGTACTGCCCTGTGTCCAGGAATTTGGGATTCGTCGATGTCCAACTCGGAGGCTGAAGGGGAATTGATTGTGGGATACTTACTTAGTATTATCTCAAGTCGTCTCTGATGGTTTCGGGTAGTTCTTCCATGGTTTTCCTCTCCTCCTACCTCCAGAATTCCAGGACATCGCCTGTTTGGCTGTTCTATCTATATCCATATGACAAACATGTCTATCCACTTCAGTCTTCTCTCTCTGATGATGTTCCCTATTTCTTCCTGTCCCGCCCTGTCTCTTACAGTTTTGTTTGGTATCTTGTCACACCATTATACATGATACATGGTGATGATTGTGAGATATGAGAGCTTTACTTTTTCACATCACACGTGCATGTCACAAAAAGAGTTTTACAAACAGCACTTTTGTCTGGTACTTAAACTGCACTTTATTAAGTCTCTCAATACATACATATGGGGCATGGTTCCGATTGGTTAGAGTGCTTGCCTTGTAATGCAGAGTACGGGTTCAAGCCTCCTCCCTGACATGGTTACTATATAGGGACCTTGAGCTAGTCCTTCACTCACAATTTTGCGATAGTTTAGTGGTTAGTGTGTTGGACTGTCAACAGAGAGGCTGGGGTTCAAATCCCCACAAGGGCCGAAATTTGTTTTAAGATTTCTGCTCCACCTAGCCAACTAAGCTATAATGAGTACGCCGACCGTACACTGTCGGTGGGAAGATGAGACGGTGAGGGAGAGGACTGGCCACCCGCTTTCTTATGCAGAGGCTAAGAAACTGAAGTCGCTGACACTTCATACCCATCACTGCCTTTTCAGCTAGCTTAAGGGACTGCTCTTCTGTGCTCAGCGCCATCAATTGATGCTTGGTCATTATAGATATAGGCACTAAATAAATGCATAATGATGATGATGATGATGATGATGATGATGATGATGATGATGATGATGATGATGACGATGATGATGCTCGGTAATTGTTATGAGTTTTTAGAGCTCAAATGAAGGCCTTCCTCCAAGACAATAATAATGGGCATTGTTTCTTCTGGGTACAAATACTTTCGTATATGCATACAACGCCATACATGCATATATAAATAGCATATTATATACATACATTTACATTATAATTACATACATACATACACTATACATAAATACATACACACATGCATACGCACATGAATGTAAACACGTGCATTACAATACTTATCATAGAATCACATTGCAGTACATTACTGTACATTCTAATGGTTTCTGACTACAGGACAGTTGTTGCCATACTTGTCAACATCGTTGTCGATGCGTTGTTTCAGGGCAGATGTATCAGCGCAGGACAACTTCCGTTGGACTCCGTTGCACTTTGCTTGTCACTGTGGAATAAGGGACGTCGTCGAGTACCTGCTTGACCTGGGCGCGAACCTTGAAGCGAAGGCGCTCAACGGCACCACTCCACTCATGCGAGCGATTCAGACGAGCAGCCTCGAAGTTGTCCAGCTCCTGCTCCAGCGAGGAGCAAAACTGCGAGTTGAAAACCGTAAAGGTACACATCCTCATAATGTGCATTTATTCTGTAAGTGTGGTAAAGTTCCAATGTGCCACTGTGGAACAACGAGAGGCTGTTCCGTTGTGGAACGTAGGAGAGGCTGTGGAATAGGTGGGGGGGGGGGGTTTGTTCCACATGGAACATAGGTTAGGCTGTGCTTTGATGGACCCTAGGGCAATATGTTTCATGATGGATCTTAGGGAAGCTGCTACATGGTGGATCTTAGGGCAAGCTATTTTATGATGGATCTTAGGGCAAGCTGTTTCATGGTGGACCACATAGGGCAGGCTGTTTCATGGTGAATCTTAGGGCAGGCTGTTTCATGGTGGACCACATAGGGCAGGCTTTTTCATGGTGGATCTTAGGGCAGGCTGTTTCATGGTGGAATATATAGGGCAGGCTGTTTCATGGTGGATCTTAGGGCAGGCTGTTTCATGGTGGACCACATAGGGCAGGGTTTTTCATGGTGGATCTTAGGGCAGGCTGTTTCATGATGGAATATATAGGGCAGGCTGTTTCATGGTGGATCTTAGGGCAGGCTGTTTCATGGTCGACCATATAGGCAGGCTGTTTCATGGTGGACCTTAGGGCAGGCTGTTTCATGGTGGACCACATAGGGCAGGCTTTTTCATGGTGGATCTTAGGGCAGGCTGTTTCATGGTGGAATATATAGGGCAGGCTGTTTCATGGTGGATCTTAGGGCAGGCTGTTTCATGGTGGACCACATAGGGCAGGCTTTTTCTATGGTGGATCTTAGGGCAGGCTGTTTCATGGTGGAATATATGGGGCAGGCTTTTTCATGGTGGATCTTAGGGCAGGCTGTTTCATGGTCGACCATATAGGGCAGGCTTTTTCATGGTGGACCTTAGGGCAGGCTGTTTCATGGTGGACCACATAGGGCAGGCTTTTTCATGGTGGATCTTAGGGCAGGCTGTTTCATGGTGGAATATATAGGGCAGGCTGTTTCATGGTGGATCTTAGGGCAGGCTGTTTCATGGTGGACCATAATATAGGCAGGCTGTTTCATGGTGGACCTTAGGGCAGTCTGTTCCACAGTGGAATGTAGTGCAGGATAGCCTGCCATTGGGCCACAAGTAGCACAATCTAATCCTATATGTAATTTCGGGTTGCTTGTGTTTACAGAAGAAACGCCTCTGGATATTGCGGCCGCTTATGCCGACTTCAAGGTGTACAGTTTGATTAAGGAGAGGTGGGACAATCTTCCGGTTGTAAAAGACAAGAAGAACAAGAAGAGGGCCTCAGCAAGACCCAAGTCCACTCCAGCAACAGCACTTGTGAGTTTGTTTGGTGTAACTGTAGCATAATTTCATCATTCTGTAGTATGTTTGGTGTAATATAAATTCACCATCTGTGGTATGTTTGGAGTAAGTGTAATATAAATTCGCCACCTATAGTATGTTTGGAGTAAGTGTAATATAAATTCGCTTTCTATAGTATGTTTGGAGTAAGTGTAATTTAAATTCGCTTTCTATCGTATGTTTGGAGTGTGTAATATAAATTCGCTATGTGTAGTGTTTGGTGTAACTGTAACATAATTTCACCACCTGTATTATGTTTGGTGTAATACAAATTCACCATCTACCTGTTTGGAGTAAGTGTAATATAAATTCACCATCTATAGCATGTTTGCTGTAATTGTCCCTTTGTACTCCATTGGAGTTTGGACGGATGTCCTTCTTTATGAACGACCTCTAAAGTCTTCTTTACACGATATCTTAAAGTAACCTGAAAATGTATTGTATCGTATTCATAAAATATTGCATTGAAAAAGTTTAGAGTGGATGTATGTCATAACAATATTGTAGCGGAGGATGCCACTGAAGCCAGTGGAAGAGGAGAACATGGATACAAGTCCTCCGGATGCTCATCAGAGAAAGAGGTCGATACTGCGCACATCGTCGGCCCTCGGAGGAGGACTGGAGGAGACAGAGGATATCACCTACTCGCTCATCAACACCTGGGAGAGCTATCCGACGAGTCGTGACCTCATATCCGGGCGAGAGGCGAAGAGAGACCGATTCAGCTGGGAGGTCGACTTCACCGACTTCAAGCTCCCATTTCTGAAGAACGTCGCAAGAAAGATTGACGAGATGGGAGAGGATGCCAAAGACTGAGGCCTGCTCTGCCTCCGTACCATGTGATGCAGAGAACTGGAGCGACAGCGATCGAGCGGCCAAAAAAATACCTGCACCTAAAAAATTAGGAAATTTTGGCAAACAGGGTCATGTATAGACAGTTCCAGATGATACATACACACATTCACAGCTGAACTTAAGACACATCTTTTGAGAACTGTTAGCCAAGTTCAAATGCTTTTGAGAGGAGACTGCAAGGCGCTATATAAATGTTTAGATACATATATAAATACACACATACATACATACTAGTACATATATGTACAGTACATAGAAATTCGCCAAACACCCTGTGAAGCCTGGCTGCAAAATGCTCAGAACTGATTTAACCTGCACTTAGATCATGAATAAACAATCATATCATTAATCGAAGTTGCAAATTAGCTATAGCGCTATATAAATCGTTTTATTTTTTTTATTATTATTATTATTACTACTACTAGTACTACTATGTAGATGGTCATGCCAGTGATCACTGCTAAAATAATATGATCGAGACTACATTTAGTATTAAGCGACTTTCTAGCTCAACAGAAGTTTTTTCACTGCACATCAGTCATGTGAATTTAGAATTCGCAAGAAAGGTGAACAAACTTTTTAGATTGATGACTGCGAATAAATTATATAAGAAACATTAAAGTATATGCACTTGTTTATATACCTCTGAGGTAACCTACTTATTTACCTCTCTGCGGCACAGTGGTCCATCGGTAATGTGTTTGGTCAATGATCATGCGGTTGCAGGTTCGACTTCATGTAACGACTCTGGGCAAGTTGTTTATGCACACGTGCCTCTGTGACCAAGCGGTAGAATTGCTACTGGTGTCAGCTGGGAAGTAAATTTATGGCAAATCGTGCGATCTCACTGGTTCTGTGTCCAGGACCTTGGGATTCGTTCATTGCCGGCTCAAGGGGCTAGAAAGAGAAATGAGCGCTTCCCCTACGTCCAACTTGTGGGATATGGGACATACTTTACTTTTACTTTTTACAGTATAGGTAACAACGGTAACCGTCCCACTTGTGGGATACTGGACGTACTTTTACTTACTGTAGTAAAGATAAAATGGTAACATGCTTGTTTACATGCCTCAATGTTATAGAGACATGTTAACAACATTTTTGCTTCTGACGAGATTCTATAAGACTCTACAGAAGTAACAAGTTTGTTTATGTTCTGTTACCTTGGTTCTCAGGTCGAATCATAATTCATCTGAGGGAGGAACATGACATGACCATTGTAATCCCATAGGAGAAATTTTTAAACCTCTGAACTTGTGCTGGCACTAATTTATTGATCACTAAAAAGACAGGTGGGTGCCAGGTGGTATAAAAGACAGGGTTATTTGGGTGCCAGGTGGTATACAAGACAGGGTTATTTGGGTGCCAGGTGGTATAAAAGACAGGGTTATTTGGGTGCCAGGTGGTATGAAAGACAGGGTTATTTGGGTGCCAGGTGGTATAAAAGACCGGGTTATTTGGGTGCCATGTGGTATGAAAGACAGGATTATTTGGTATTCCAAAGATGATCACCAAACCAAATATTAAAATCAGCTCGATTAAACCGATCTTCACTGTATTATTTTCGGCATCTTTGTATCAGATAAAAAAGGCCACCTGTGATCATGATGATGACGATGATTATTATTATTATTACATGTTTATTAAACTCCACTATCTAATGACCAAGCATCAGTCGATGGCACTGAGCAATTGTGAGTGAAGGTCTTGCTCAAGGTTCCTACACAGTAACCATCTCGTGGAGAGGAGGCTCGAATCCGTACTCTCCGCGTTACAAGGCAAGCGCTCAACCAATCGGTTACTGTATCCCACAACCGGCTACTGTGTCCCAAGATCAATCAGCAGAATACGTTGGGCGACACTTCATACATTTCATATTCGAAAGTTTCCTGGTGATTCTCATCAAATATCAGTCCTACATAGTCAATGTGCAGTTCGAACGGACCAGGAATTGAATCTGCGACCGATATACCAATCGTTCCGACACGGTCCAACTGGATCGCCTCCTGCTTGTCCTGAACGCGACCTTTGGCACCCAGATAGAACTTCGAAAAAGGAATCTAGCACAAACAGATGCACCAGTTACTAAAATTGTGCTACATAAGTGCTTGATATTTATGTATGAAGGTGTATCTATTTAGACAGCCCTATTTGCAATGTCCTGAGGTCAGTAAAAGGCTCTATATGAATGCTCATACACACATATAAATACAAGCACACATACAGCCAGTCAGTCAGTCTGTCCTGTCTGTCTGTCTCCATCATATAAACAGACTGTCAAGATTGTCTCTTGGCGGGTCTCACCAAGAGACAGTCTTGATGGCTTCTGACTCTGTTTCAGCGGCACTACAGCAGCTCATAAGACTGGACCAGATGGAGAAGAAAGGGGATAATCTTGCCTTGGCCACTTGCCAGTACGGTCCACCGCGTGTGTAGAGCGGATAGTTGTACTGGTCATTCCACTGGAGATCAAAATCCCTGTCCATATTGATGACCACCTGATAGCAGCGTCCATCTCCCCTGACCTTCATCAACAGGTGCGTATAGTCCGTCCATTCGTACGGACGTGGCCGCTTAAATGAGATCTGCAAAAAAACAATAATTAATAAAAAAACAATAAACAATATAATACATAAATCTGCACAAAAAATCAATACATACAAAATAATTTGACTACATTTATATAGCACCACTTCATTTAGGGCCCTTGTAACTGTAACAGAAAACAGCATTAATATAGCACCCCTAGAATGTCGTCACACTTAATTGGCCGTTAACACAGTGCTTTGAAAATCCTCAAAATCTCTCAAACTAAACCTAAGAAGAAGGATTCAAATCAATAAAAATAATAACATCAACAATTTATAAGGCAAATAAATACAAAATAAATAAAAATAATAAAATAATAATAAAAATAATAACATTGACAATTTACAAGGGTGCCGAGAACGGCCAATGGTGCCAAGCAACTTTAAATAAAGAAAAAAGGAAACTTTGACCCTCAAGAAAAAGACCAAGACTTTTGGTCTCAAGACCAGGCCCGGTTCGTCCATATGGGCAACTGGGCAGCCGCCCAGGGCCGCCGATTTTTAGGGATCGCCAATTTTCCATTTTTCAAAAATTATTTAATTATTATTCGTAAAAAGAGGTGAATGACTAAAAAAAGGTCATCAACTTTGTTGTGCTTAGGGCCGCCTGTTTGCCTAGGGCCGCCGATTTGCCCAGGGCCGCCAAATGTCTTGAGCCGGGCCTGCTCAAGACCAAGACCAAGAGTCTTCAAGACCAAGACTTTTAAAAACGAACTGGAGTGCACTTGAGGCCCCGCCCCGTCTATCTATATTTATTTATTCTGGATATTTCTATAGCGCCTCTCGAAGTCAACTACTACTCAGAGGCACTCCCAACTACAGCATTTGATACTGTGCTGGAATTTTCACGCCGAAGCGCCACGAGCAATTGCGAGTGAAGGACTTGCCCAAGGTCCGTACGCAGCGGCTAGAGTGGGATTCGAACCTGCAACCCTCCGGTCACAAGGCGCCGAACTTACCACTGAGCCACCACGCCCCAGAATCATAACCATGAAGATAATCAGAATCAGTACCATGATGATGAGCATGATTTTCATGATCATGATCTATCTATATGACCAGAATCATAACCATGAAGACAATCAGAATCAGTACCATGATGATGATCATGATTTTCATGATCATGATCTATCTATATGACCAGAATCATAACCATGAAGACAATCAGAATCAGTATCATGATGATGATCATGATTTTCCTGATCATGATTTTCCTGATCACGATTTTACCCTAATTAAAAGGGAATGTCTGTCTTCTCATCTCCATTACACTACTTTGTGTCTCACCATATTTTTTGGCGATCTGATATTACAGTAACCAGCATTTTTGTTCACGCCGTCCTTCGGAACTTCCGTGTCAAGATTCCCATGGAAGATGGCTTTCTTGTTTGGCCCAAGCACAAAAGATCCACCACTCTTGCCCTCGTTGTGGTCACGGTCAGCTGTAAAAACCCACGAATCGACCACATGCTTGGAGTCGAACTTCCAGACGACTTCGTAATCGCCGTGCCAGACTGCGAACGCGCTGTCGCACCGCAACTTGCCAACAATTTCTTCTTTAAACTTCTCAACCTCACCTTTCAGGTCCTTTAAACCCTCCTTTATCAGAGTCGAATTTGGTTTAATGATTTTTGTCTTGTAACCGGATTTTCTGTCCGGTTCCCAATAGTTTTGCACAGTTCTCGTCTCGTGAAGACAGCGCATTGAACCGATGTAGATTTTCATCAACGAAGAAGAAGATGAAAGGAATTTCCTCTGTGCCAGAAATCCCGCCATCAAATTTTAATAATCTAGAGAGAAAAAAACAGAGTCAGGAAAATCGGCATGTTATTTCCATACAAGGGAAGCTGTACAATTCAACCATTGCTAGGTTAGAGATAAGAGAAATGTGAACTCAGTTCAGGGCCTTTCTAAATACCAGTGCGGTTCCAAAAACAAAGAAATCGACAATTTCGGTCTGAACTGCAAGTAGATTTAACGTTTTTGTCCAATATTGTATAAAATATATCCTAGAACAAATCAAAATTCTTTCCAAATGCAATACGAGTCGGGTCGAGGCTATACCGCCTCTACGAAAAACGTTTTAACACACACATGCATAGGCCTACATAAATACATACATAAATACATACATAAATACATACATAATTATAGTATCATCAATGGGCCTTTCGGTATTTAGATCTACCATTTACCACATGCTATGAGAAATACGCCTACAATGTAAGGCGCACCGTGGACGATATACAGCACTAAATTACGTAATATTACCTCACAAAAGTTAAATCTTGCTTTAACTGTAAATATTTAAAAATAATAAAAATAATAAGTTACAAGATTATTTACAGTCTTGAAGGTCAATACCAATGCGCCACAGCGCTGCTTTTAGCTGCGGCGGCTTCGGTGGATGAGGCAGTGTCGCTGTCGCACAGTTCGCTAAAAATGGATAAAAGTGCAATCACAGTATAAATAATTACACAGTACGTCGACTCCCGGCCTGTAGCATAAAAGTGCAATCACAGTATAAATAATTACATTCTAATCACGAAACTAACGGGATCAATCTTCGAAATTATGTTATACTTCTAAGCTATGAGCAGTCAATAAGGTAACGTAAGTTCTACCGAACTGCCGCAACTGCGGCATTTATGAAAACCCGTAGCAAAGATTTATAAGTGCCACAGTATAGATAATTACACCGTGGTAGTGCTTAGCCTACTTATCCTGTGTATGTAATACAGTGAGCTTCACTATTACTGCTTGCGTACTTTTTTGGCGAAAATTTTAATTAAACGGTTCCTTTCTTCAACGACAGAAAATTATCTTAGGTAACACTTTAGCAACACGTGGACTCCCCTGCCAATCAGTAAACCAATTAAATATCTCTGAGTAGCCATTAAGCACCCTTTGAGAGCATCATATAATTATACAGGGCCTACAGCTAGGTCAAACCAATGCGGGGCCGTCGTCGCCCTTAAGATCATTACCAAAAGCATCATCATAATGAGTGGGATGAAAGTCTGGGCCTTTTATGTGCGTGCTTGCATTCTTCCAATAATTGCCATGCAGTCAAAAAAGTTCGTAACCTGTAGCATATTTTAGAAATGAGATATTATCTTACATGCTTTATCAGTAGCACAAACGTACGTAGCTAATAATATGCAGGCAGTGCTAACAAAACGTGCCTGATTTGATTTTACATTTTTATATTTCAATTTTCTCCATGTAAATGACTGAGCTAGATAAATGTGCTTTGGCCTTACAGCCCGTGCACTAGACGGTGTGAGCCCCGCGTTCATTCATTTCATTAGGAATCGACGATCCATCGTATCGAGACAGTTTCTTGGTTTCTCCTTGTAGTTATCAGTCAAAATGTCGTCGAATAATTCAAAGGGAAGACGAAACAGAGGACCTAGAAGGTCATCTCCTCGTAAACCTGAACCGGAGGTACGGAATTTATGTTTCGAAAATTTTACTTGAGAGGGCTTACACAGGTTTTGGGCTAATCGGATTTTCCATGTCTGACATATAGCATTGATCAAAAAGGGCTTCCGACACGGACTGAAGAAATGCTTATAGAATTTTGGTTAAGACTTTACAAATGCTCTCTTTAAACTGTGGTCTTGACGATTTAACAGCAAGGGGTTATCGACGTGTGGGGGACAAGTGCTCGCTTCTGTTAAATCGCCCTCGATCGTTGAAAATTTTCAGATTGATTCTTACACACTGCTCACCATATCAGAACTAAAACAAAATTCGGTAAACTTTACCAACTAGGTTTATTTCATTGAACTAAGTAAATTATTAGGCAGAATAACTTGGCTTTGCTCAATAGAGTTGTCTTCAGTATCTGAATAATTTCAGCCAAAGAAGAATGCTCCAAGGCGAATACCAAACAAGTTGTACATCGGTGATCTATCGGAATCTGCCAAGAAGGAAGACTTGGAGAGAGAATTTGCGCGATTTGGCAAGCTGCGAGAAGTGTGGCTGGCCCACCATCCGCCGGGATTCGCGTTCGTCGAGTTCATTAGCGCAAAAGATGCGGCTGATGTGATCGAGGCGTTTGACGGGAAGATGCTTTGTGGGTCAAAAGTTCGAGTGGAGTTTGCAAAGGCAAACGGCCCTGCGAACATGAAGCGACCGAAGCGGCGCGACCCGCCAAAGGCGACTGTGTCTGCGACCTCGCTTCTGTCTGCGGACCGCATTTCACCCCTGCTGTCGCTGCAGGTTGGAGCCCGGTCGTTGGTATCGTCTGCAGTTTCGAACCGTCAGATACCCCCACTTCTGTCGCTGTGTCACACGTCGCCAGCACGCAGGGGCCGAGACGACCTGCGCTTCAAGGAGGTTGAATCTCTGGGTATTTGGGGGGACCGTGCAACGTCCCCTGTGCCACTTCTTCTGCCTGCTCCCAAGTTCCACGGAAGACGATCATCTGTTGGTCGTGACAGGTAAAATGAGAAGTTCTTTTGTTTCTATTGTAACGTTAACAGTGGATTTTTATAAGTGTTCTCTCGACTTGTGGTTGCTTTTATCTGTTGAAGTCGTATCGAAGTCGTAAAGTTATAGTATTCAGCTTTTGTATGTCAGGGTCTTGCCAGGAGATTGTGTGGAATTTTTGGCCCTTTGGACTGGGCTATATGAAATCCAGACACTGTGGGTGCCGTTCGTTGAGAACGTTGCATTTTGGAGGGATAAATATGATGCTGTGTTTGTCTTTTAATTGTTGAAAAAGAATTAATAACCAGTTCCAACAGCCAATGTGAATGCCTAAATTTCAATTGCAGTCACCAGTTGGTTAAAGTGTTCAGGTTAAAGTGAAATTAATTTAAAGTGGAACAAGGTTTTTTCAGCTTGGCTAGCAATTTGTGAGCATTCCCTGATTAGAAAATATTTCTAGAAACAGGCCTTGTATTATGTGGGCCGTCTTTCTTGACATCACTATCTGACAATTATTGACACCAGTGTAGCTAGAACAGTCGATGCCTTACAATAAAGCTTGATGTACGTTGCGTACCTGAGCATTCTTATTTGATTGAGCAAAGTGTCTAACGACAGACAACTTGAAATGCAGTTTGACTGTGGTGTGTTTATGATTGTTTTAGCTACACTGATGTCTGGAATTAACAGTGTTGATTTAGGTGTACTAGGACCGTAGAGTTCACTATCAATTACTTATTCGATTGTCACAGTAGTAACAAATGATAGCTTGATTTAATTAGCTCACAAAGCACGGACTAGCAGAATTTTGAGTTTTGAAGCTCATTTCAGTGTTCCCAGTTTGGCAGATGTTTTAAATATTCACATTGGCTTTGTTGTTGTCTTGCATGGTTGTTGTCATTGTCTGTGTGGATGTTTTATAGAACATCATTTGCTTTGATTTGATGATAAATGATTATTGCATTGACTAAATGGCAATATTGCAATGTATATTTAGAGCCTTATCTGTCGGCTGACTCGAACCCCAGATCGACCGTACAATTTGTAGATCCTCGCGCAAACAAGCACGTGAGTGCCTGATAGCGAAACGCGTAACCCGGTGCCCAGTCCAACACCAAACAAAGGGCGGCCTTGCTCTGGAATCGATTTAAAACACGGATCACGCTTGCCGAGGTTCTGCGTGTCATCGCTATCCTTGGTACGTGTTACAGCCGCCTCGAACCATCCAGTCCTTGTGTGGGCTGGCCATCCACTCTCCGCCTTATTACCAACGGGAAATACGTTCAGATTTTCCGACACGTTGCCATGTTTCCGCTTCTCCCGTCATCTTGCCACACCGGCGTCATGCCGCTGGCTCTTCGTGGCCTCGTCAAGCAAATGCGAACAACGCCGTGGTCTTAATCTCGGCGTTCGTGTTTCTCATCGTACGCTTCGCTTCGTCTTCCCGAGGAAGAACCAGCGCTCTTACCAAGACAAACGAAAGTCCAGTGAAGCGCGACGATCAAATATTGTCACGCTTATGCATTTTCATCGCCTTTCCTTAACCCACTTCGCCCTTCACTTCATTACGTCGTAGCCTACCCGACCATTGTGCTTCCCACTGCCGTATAGCACCGACGTGGTGCATACGGCATCCATCGCACCCCGGTGGATTACACATTTCTGAAACTGTCCTGGATGACAGTTTGGCTTGGCATCTTGGCCTTGGTGATGCCGTCTTCGACGTATCCACTCGGGTGATACTGGCTCCCTGGTTGTCATGTACTAAAGTACACCATTGCGCTGATCTCATGACATAAGGCCAGGCGTCACACATTCCACATAGGCGACAGAAATTCTATCGTCGATTTGCTCAGCTGTTGCAGCACATCTGTGCCGTGGCGCCTTCTCAATGTTGAATCCTCGCCCTGCGCTTCGCAGATCGTACAAGTCTCCCTGTTTCCAACTCCGACATCACAGGCAAAACGTCGAGTTGTACTTCTCGTGTGAAGTTCATCTCAAAGATGTTCTGCTGGCACATGCCTCGCTTGCTCCAAACCGCACCAGTCTCGTCGTCTTCGTGGAATTCTGATTGGCCCTTATGCCCGAACATCAATTCGTGATGTCACAGAAGAAAGAAGCGACAATTACCAAGCAAACCTCCGTATCCGAGACATCACAGCTTCAATCTTCCGTGCCGATAAAGATGACGAAGACATCGAAAAGCTTTCGAAAACGAATTTCCTCACATTACCATGAAAAAATCGCATGCTTGAGCTGACTCCAGACGTCGACATCAAGCAAAATTCTACAGATGGCCCTAGGTACCTTGAATGAGAACGTCGATAGTTGGAGCTACGCTACACCTATCCTCTTGGAAGCTTATCGTTCCAAGTACTCAGTCTTGGATTTAGTCTGATTGTCATTTCCAGGTCTCCCTATGCCACTACCGGTTTTGGTAATACAAGTTACAAGTTCTGAAATTTAAATGTGCTTTGTACTAGAGGAGTTCCTGTGGATTTAATTGATACAAAACATGATGGTTGTTTTAGTGTCCATTTTTTAATTGATTCAAATTCTTAACTGAACAACAACTTTGGTGCATGGAGGTCTAAGCACATGGGTCTTAAACGGCCAGCCATAAGTTATATTTGGGGTGAATTTTTATCATTGATTTAAAAAATCTGCCATAAGGATTAAATCCACTCAGCTGCCGAGAACAATTTTAAGATCATCGGAAAATTGTTTGTTTTCAGTAAAATTAAGTCTGGGTTAAATATTTACATTTAGTTTCAATGAATTGGTAAGAGAGGTGCAGTCACAGTTATACTTGGCTGTTTGTAATGTTCTGATTGACTATAAAAGGCAAACTAAGTGGCTAAAACCATTAAGAAAATGCACAATGCTCACACAACACAAAACATTTAAATTAAAGTCTGCCTCCATCTCATGATGGCTTAGAATTGCATAATTTTCTAGTCTCGTGTTTATTATGTGCCTTGCGATTCTGTTTTTAAGTTGAGCCGTGATGTTTCGACATTGCTTACTAGACAGATTATCACGTACGATGGTTTGATCAATGAATCCCAATTCTGTATTTGTTCAGCCTTGTAAGTAAGTATTTTAGGTTTGTAAAGCACACGCACTGTTGCGTGATAACAGGATTGCATGAGCCCAAAATGTAAGTTAACATTAATAGCAAGTGCAACGATTAACATTAACAGATCATGTTTTTTCTTTGCTTCCAGAGGCATTTATATCATTTCACTGTAGATTTAATGTTAATGATGCTACGTTGTCTGGTATGGTCATTGCTGTTGCTACCTTGCAGGCTTTCAACAAGATCTTACTGCCATGTGTCCCGTGTATGATTTACGGATCGTTTTAGGTGGCAGTAGCAAAACTAGAGACAACTAAACTGATGTTGTTGCTGTTTCAGACCATGCAGTTGAAACCGTTGCACGATCGCTCCTCTGGCGATCGTTGCACGTGATCTGTTCGTTTTTGTGTGTTTCTCTACGGCTCATTGTATTTAGGTCACCTCCAACCTCGATCCGTGAACTGATGGCTCCACCACCGCTCTTATCTCCAAGCATCACGAGGGATCTGCACCGGGTCTATCCACTCCTACCACCTCCACCACCTCCACTACCACCACTTGCATCCAGGAGGTCAGTCATTGAGATTTGTCACAAGTTCACGAATGGAGACCCACTGTTTTTCTGTTTTTGGCGTCATTCATAATTAATTAGCAATGGAAACATTGTTTTTGAAAAGAGATGGACTAGCAACAAAAGGTTTTGGTGCAGTACCAAATCTTACAATGTGGTAGTCTAATGTACAGGGCTTAAGAATTTATCTCTTGCTGGCGTAGGATGAGAAATTAGTGGCTGTTGCTTGTACAACCATGGGTAGAGCCTGAATAATTGTTTCATAATACAGTCTCTGCTGGAATGTATGAGTGGGAACAGACATTTTAAAATATCTTTATTTTGATGAGGATTTCATAATACAGTCTCTGCTAGAGGGCATGAGTGGGAACAGACATTTTAAAATATGTTTATCTTGGTGAGGATTTCATAATACAGTCTCTGCTAGAGGGCATGAGTGGGAACAGACATTTTAAAATATCTTTATCTTGGTGAGGATTTGAATCTCTGACTTCCTCCTGGACGGTCCAGTTGACGAAAGACGTCTCTTGCACCATTAGACACTAAGCAGATGCTAAGGCAACACAGTACATAGTTTAACAGAGCCTCGTACGTTCTTGAGGAATAAACAAACCGTAAGGTAATTGATGATTTAATCGGAGACACAGAAAGTTGGTTATTATTTGTGTTGAGCCGCTGATGTGGTTGTTGTTGTTGACAGGATGCATGATGTTGATTATATTGACAGCAGTCGAGGTGACGGCCGTGGAAGAAGTCCAGGAAGAGAACGATCCAGAAGTCCGGTCTACTTGCGACGCAACTCGCCACCACCCCTGCTACCAACTCGTGGTCGGCTGCTGGGCAGGACCCCTCCACCTCCACTGCCTCGTGACCGCTCCTCCTCCCTGGACCGTAGGTTCAGCCCAAGACCGTCGAGAGGACGCGAGAGTCCTCCGCGTCTTGGCAGAAGCCCCCCAATTCGAAGAGGCTCTCCTATGTCAAGGAGTCCGCTGATGGAGGGCAGAAGAACGTCGCCAGCTAAGTATAAGAGCCAGAGCAACTCACATCGACGTGGAGGAAGAAGCCCATACAGTCGGTACTCGTCTCCAGAAAGAGCGGCACCTTCAAACTATCTACCGAGACCTCCGTACTCCCCGTCACCACGCAAACAGAGATCGCCGTCTTCGCCAAGGCAGTTCCGAAGTACGAGCCGGCCTAGAAAGGCCTACTCTCGCTCCCCTCGTAACAGTCGCTCTCCTCTGAACTGGTCGAGAGCTCAGAGACGGAGCCGATCACCAAGCACCAATCGCAACGCTTCTCCTGGGAGCCCCTCCCCAAAGCGCTTCAAGGTCGACCGGCGTCAGGCGTTGCCGCTGTCGCGCTCTCCATCGGCCAATGGAAGACGAAGCGTTTCTCGCAGGTCCTACAGCCCACAGAGACAGAGCAGCCTGCCTCGGAGCCCGGCTGTTAGAAATCATGGCGGACGTCTCTCCAAGAGAAGGAGCACCTCAATGGATTATCGTCCGGCTAGTCCTTCACCGAAAAGATACTCAGCCGTGCACAACAGGAGCCCACCTGTCGTACAGAGGAGTCCCTCTCCATACAGGAACTTAGGCACCAGGCGTAGTCCTCCGCGCGGCCGAAGCACCTTACCAGTGGGTAGACCCAGTTCGCCACCAAACCGAGGCCGGACTCCACCACGCATGTATCGACAGGATTCTCCAGGCTACAGGTCATCGCCTGTTCCGACAAGGAGCCAGTTGCAAAGGTCTTCGCCCCCGTTCAGAGCCTCGGATCGGAGTCCTTCATCAAGAAGAAGCGCCCGGAGAAGTCCCAAGGCTTCTCCGCCGCCTCCACGGATGAATCCTCGATCATTTGCTCGCAGCCCATCCTCGCACAGCAACCGTTCGTACAGAAAGGGATCCCCACCTGTTGCCAGAAGATGCACTCCAATGTCACAGCGCAGTTCGCCTCCGTCCAAGAGGCTTTCTCCTCTGCGCTCCAGAAGACTGTCGCCGCAGAAGAGCCCTTCGTACGCCCGACGGTCGCCTCCTTCTCCCCCTCTGCCGCGGCCCAACAGAGGCTCTCGTCTGTCTGTGAGTCCTCACCCGGCTAGAATGATATCGCGCAGAAGCCGTTCTGCGTCTCGCAGTCCCCTGCCCATGACTCGGCGAAGCCCACCTCGAGGACCTGACTATGGTAGACGCTTCTCTGCAGAACGGAGTGTGTCG
Organism: Allolobophora icterica; assembly: GCA_963556255.1. Taxonomy (NCBI): domain Eukaryota; kingdom Metazoa; phylum Annelida; class Clitellata; order Crassiclitellata; family Lumbricidae; genus Allolobophora; species Allolobophora icterica. The sequence goes on from OY744603.1 coordinate 95,196,267, forward strand.
CCTCGCAGGAGAAGCTCTCCACCTCGATCGAGACGCAGCCCTTCCAACGGAAGACTGAGAAACTCCCCTCCGCTGGCCAAGAACAGTCAATCTCTCTACCATCGCAGCTCCTCTCCATCGCCCCGACGAAGCTCTCCATTTTTCCGAAAGGGTGGCCTAGACGCTGGGCGCAAGCACAGTCCATCGCCAGCTTCGCAGAGTCCGCCGGCAAGGAGAGGCGCTCGACGTTCGAGGAGTTCGTCACCGGCTGCGAACACCCGGCGAGACTGGAGCCCCGTGCGACCCTCTCAGCACGCATCACCTCCAGCCAAATCTCATCTGTCTGCATCATCTTGGGATCAGGGCAAGCGCTACAGAAGCCCCAAGAGGAAGTCTTCGCCGTCCCCTCCTCCACGTCCACCCTCCCCTCCTCAGCGCCTTCACCGTCACAAGGCTAAGAAGATGAAGGCCTAACATTTGAAGGAGTGGACGTCCTGATCGTTCTCTGAACAAAATGATATTCATTTTCTAAGTACTTTTTGAGAAGCACTGAGCACAGACGGGGCTCTCCAGAACAGGTGAAATAAAGACCTGAAGAGGATGGAAGGTTGTCGGTTGAGTGGCTTGAACTGACCCAGTTTCTTTGCTGGGTCAGCGTTGTTTTGAACTGACCTAGTTTCAGTGCTAAAGACTTCAGTTACGAGAAATTGACTGTTTTGACAAACTTAGTTGTAGTGTAAGTGTTAGAGTTTTCGTCAAAGTCCAGAATCTTGTTCGTGCTGTTGTTTGTTAATGGAATTATCAGACTTGACACTATGAGCGAATGGACGAGTTTGTCTATGCCCATTTGGACATTTCTATAGCATGTTTTGGGAACTGAAATTGTTCTTGCTTGCGGAAAATCAGCATGGTCTGGGAACCTTGTCCCAAGTGTTTTTGGTTTGGCTTTTAGATGTACATGTATGTTGAGCAAGTACAGATGACTTTTGAAAGGTTTAAATGTTAGTTATAAGTGGCATGATTAAATGTTGATACAGCTGTGAAGTCTAGCAAATAAATGCTAATTCTGGAAATATGAAGGTCTGTTCAACTCTGTTGTTAGCTGTGTACAGTATCCATTCCTGACTCTTGGCATTACTCTCTCATGGCATTTGCCCTGCTAGCGACCTCGGTTCATATAAATCAATTTGCCATCTTATCAATATTATGAAATTAGCTTTTCATCGTTGCTGAAGAAGCATCTTATAAAAAGTTCTTCAATAGATCACTTTGAGAACGGTACAGGAGTGAAAACTTTATAGTTTTATGGCGAATTACTTACATGTAGTATTGTTTCCTGAATGGTTCAAGCCATTGCCTTCTACACACACATATGCACATCTATATACACGTATACATATACCTTTGGCATCATTTATCGTCATCAGCATCTGCAGCCACCTGGAGTTGGAACGAAAGCCCGTGTCGGCTGAGAGGCAGTGGGTGGATGCCTTCGTCAAATCAATTCTGCATGATTGAGCATCCAGATGAAGAGGAGTCTTTTACTGTGGAAGACACGCTTCGGGGTCATCCATATAGTACGTACGCAAAAAAATCGTATTTTCAGACCCCCCTCCCCCCCCGTTTGGCCGCGTACATTTTGTGGACCCCCCCCCTGTGCGTACGTACAACTAAGCTCTACCCCCCCCCAAGAAAAAAATTAGCTAAATTAAGTCATCTATAAGATATTTAATTTACCGTAGGCGACGAATATTTGCGTTAAACATCATATTTGCTAGCTGAAATTTGTTAACTGTTATGAAGAAATAAAATACTATTTAATACGAGAGAACACGCTTCAGACAATAATAACCAAAAAGTTTATCGTTTCTGATCTGTCGAAAGTCCCTCCCTTTTCCGTTTCTCCTCCAAGCCAGTTTTTCCCGTCTCACGACCCCAGTCTGTTTCCCTCCACTCCCCCACCCTCCCCTCTTCCACGCTCCCTTGTGTCGCCCCAATAGGCCTGCCGAACCGGCTCCACACCCGGTAGGGTAGAATGCAGGTCGGAAGGCAGAGAGCCGCTCATCGTGCACCCGACTCGGCCGGTGTCTGATTTCCTCGGCTCTGTAGCGGTTGTGGCGACCGGGTGGATGGAGGTGGGGTCCTTTGAGGCATCTGCTGTGGGTTGCTTCTGTTATGGCGAAGACGGGAGACGAAGCCGTGACATTGATGTTTTCACAATAGTAAGTAAGTATCACACTAGGTGATAGAACTGGCAAATGAAAGTGTGTTTTGAGGGTATTACGACTTTAAATATTGTTGGAACATTGCTGAATACTATTAGGATAATATTACTTGGGAATCATCTGGAAAACATGTACTTAATTTGATTAATAAATCTGTGGGCTGAGATTGATTTATATGTTAATAGTGTTTATACTGCTACTTTGTAAGTAGGTGGCGCTGTAGTGTCTCATTCACAACACAGATTACCGGTAACTGCACATGGCTTTATATTATAATAATGAAAATTAATGTCATCATCCGATTATAGTACAGTACAGAGTTATTTATAAAGTTATAAATAGGCTAATATGGATGTCATAATGAGACTTTTTTGCGTACGTACATTTAGTCGAGACCCCCCCCCTCCCCCCCATACGCACCCGTACGCAAAATCGCATAAATCGCGGACCCCCCCTCCCCCCTCAGTGCGTACGTACTATGTGGATGGCCCCTTCTTCAAATTCAATAGGTGTCCTCTTTTGCCATCAAAAGTGAGAGGAAATAAAGTCAAGTAAGAGAAGGTAAGCTAAGCTGATGTAGATTAAGATGATGTAAGTTATGGTAATGTGAGGCAGGGTAATGTAAGATACAATAATCAACGGTGTAGGGTAATGTAAGATATGGTAATTTAAGGCAGGGTATACATTGTAAGATTTGGTAACGATTAGGCAGGGTGATGTTAAGTAAAAGGTAATTTAATGTGATGTAAGATAGGGTGCTGCAAGATAAGTAAAGGTAGTGCATGGAACGTAGCCTAACCAATGCAGCTAACTGATATGTGTTATATTCGATTAGGTGCTCTGCGAAATTTCTAGGGTGTTAATTAGTTAGCTAGGCCAAGTCTATGTTGTTTAGTATAATACACAAGTTTTGACATCTCTCTTAGCGCTCAGTCCAAACAATCTCGTTTATTTTTCTGTCCAAGCTAACATGTGTGCAACTTGTTACAGAGTTAAGGAAGATAAAGCCACATTCAATAATATAAGCAGAAAGTTCCTAAAATTCCTTTGAAATTGCGTCTGACTGTAAATTTAACATGTACTGTGACTTAAGGTTCGAATCTGGCCACGGATGAAAATGATAAACATACTTTAAACAAGATTTCAATCGCCACATAGATAGTATATGTACTAAAGCTAACCAGTCTCTTTATGCTATACGCTACCTCACTGCGCATGGTCTTTCTGGGCAGCGACTACATGACGTCCGCGCAACCAGGCTTGCCCGCCTTCTCTATGCCTCCCCGGTCTGGTGGGCATTCGCAAATGCTAGCCAGAGCACTCGCCTTTGTGCCGTTGTTAAGAAACTGATACGGCTCAATTACCTGCCATCTGGCTCCGCTCCCTTTGACGCCCTTGGTGACCGAGCTCACTCCACTCTCTTTTTGGCTGTCCTTAACAATCCTAGTCATATTCTCCATAGCCTCCTCCCCTCTGTCAAGACCAGCCTCTGATTAGCGAATACTGTGAGAGGCGCTTTATAAATGTTTAGATACAATACAATACAATACAATATTCGCTCCGCCCCCGTCCGCATAACCGTGAGGTCCCAAGGGCTGATACACTGTCTAGAAAACATTTTATCATTAAAATGCTCTACTTAGGAATTTGAGCATTAATTGGATTTAAATTAATTTTTTCGTTTCCTTTTTTTAGGTTGCTTGTGCCTGTGCTTGATATGTTCAGTTTCTTACACTTGTATTAACCCGTTTGTTAGCCGCAGTGCGTTTACAGGCGGAGCATTAAAGTCCATACTTACTTACTTACTTACAAATCAGCAAACAAAATAAATGCGGGAAATAACTTGAAGCAATATTGCAGTGATGACTAGTGAACCAGACTAGCATCCGGTGTCGTCACCCTGCATGTAGTTGTTATCTAAGAATAGGTATAGGGTTGTTGTCATGAGGGAACGCTACGAAAATTGCCGTTAATCTTGTTCAGAAACTATAATTTGTTAATTAGGAAATATTTTTAAAAGAAATAGCGTAAAAAAAATGGAGATCTCAGGAATTCCAGTGCCCCTTATTGCAAACTTTCTGCTGTCGCTGGGTGGTATGTTCCTAACGGGTCAACTGATACCCAGCCTGAGTCCGATGTTTCTGAAGGCAAACCTGTTCGGCATCGATATGTCCAAAACATCAAAAGATAAGAAGATGTTAGTCTTGTCTTTGCGATTCTTAAATCTCCTAGCAATTAGGTTGCCTTGATTTTATATCGGCTATTTTGTAGTCTTGTATGTGGTGTATTTAGAGCGTACGAATTCCAGTGATCTTTTATCCCATGACTTCTATAAATTCAGCGTCTAGGTAGGTTCTCCAAAACCGGTGCAATATAAATTATGAAATAGGGTAACTGATATGGGTATGGGTATACTATATAACGAGACACAGTTTGAAACGGCAGGACTTTACGATTGTGCAAATGGTTCCTTTGAGATGGCTCTCTGTAATCCGCACAATGCTTTTCTCATCACACTCGGGCACTTCCTACGACCTAAATACTAGGGTAACAAGAAAGCGTATAAGAATGAATAAAACAAATTTAATAAGTAAAAAATATTTGAAGCTATAGCAGGTTCTATCTGCTGGTTGATGTTTTGTAGCCCGGAGTCACAGGGCGTCGTCTCCGCAACTGTCTTTCTCATTGTCATGTTCATTTTCATACCAATACCTTTCATCGAGTACTTCGCCGTAAGAGGGACCGCAGGCTTTCCGTTTCATGAGGTAAATTCTGTGTTATAAAGAGCGAAGTGAGTTGATTTAGGGCTTAATGTTGCCAACCATTTATATATAAACTTTATTTCGCTACAACTTGGCAGTAGCACATACCAACAGAATTTATAATGAGGTGCATGGTAGCCAATTGGCTAGAGCGTTCACCTTGTAACGTGGAGAGTACGGGTTCGAGCCTTCTCCCATAAGACGGTTCCTGTGTAAGGACCTTGAGCAAGTCCCTCACTCGCCCTTGCTCTGCGCCATCGATGTTCTGTTGTATGATTGTGTGTGCACTTTCGAACTTTGGAAGGAGGTCAATATCAAATACAGTTGTATTGCTGGTTCAGGCTTCCCACAAGATGGTTACTGTGTAGGGAACGTGAGCAAGTCTTTCGCGCACAACTGCTCAACGCTATAGATGCTCTGCTGTACGGTCGAGCATGTGTCCAAACTTTGGAATGACAGCAATATCAAATGCAGTTGTACTGTGCGTTATCACATTTGCAGTGTATTTAGTTCTCTCGACTTGGGCTTTTATAAATATTCATATAATAATGATAATAATAATGATAGTGATAATAATGCTACCATTAACAATAATAATAGTCTTAATAATAATATTGTATATTATGATGAATCTCCAGTATACGTATGACCTTTAACCTTTTTCTGACAGTACGTTGAGTTTCTCGCTGCCTTGCTCTCGATCTGCTGCATGATCTTCCTCGGATTCGCCGATGACGTATTCGATCTGAAATGGAGACACAAACTCCTCCTGCCTACAATCGCCTCGCTTCCACTGCTGATGGTTTACCTCGTGACCTTTGACCTGACCTATATCGTCGTGCCGTTGCCGCTGAGGTCGTTGCTTGGATTCAGCATCAACGTTGGTGAGGTTGCACTAGCTGTGACGCTACGTGTTTTCATGTTGGGGGATCACTTCCATAGTGTCAATTATAGTAGATGAATGAATGGTTACTCTGCATACTTAATTAGTCTTAATCGTAAACTTATAATTTCTAAATTATTATTAATTAAATTTGTTAAGCGTGCACGGTAACACCAAAATGTGAATCTGAGGCACGGATGGTCAGCCGCCAGGAGAAGATGCAGTTAGATAGCCAAGTGTTTTGAAAGCCAAGGAGAAATAGTGAGTTTTGAGCTGCTTTTTGAAGAGAGCTCTACTCTAAAGCCAGTTGCAGGGCCCCAAGTTGTTCACAAGCACTGCATAATAACTGTAAGTGAAATTACCTGACTGTTGAATCTTGTTGATTATCAGTCACTCAATCTATCAATGACTTTTTGACATACCACATAAAGCAAACATTACACATTCTGATAATCAATAAGTCCGCCGAGAGGTCAGCTGCTGTAGATACGTCTGGCTTATTTACTGTTTATTTCCATTGACTCGTACCAATGTGCTGTTAAAAGTAAAGTTATACAAGGATTATATTATGTTGCAGGTTGGTTGTATTACTTGTACATGGGAATGTTGGCTGTCTTCTGTACGAATGCAATCAACATCGTCGCTGGCATCAACGGAATCGAAGTCGGACAGAGTCTTGTGATTGCCGTGTCAGTCATTGTCTTCAACATTTTTGAACTACATGGTAAGTCTCTTTATTATTATTATTATTATTATTATTATTATTATTATTATTACTATTATTATTATTATTACTATTATTATTATTATTATTACTATTATTATTATTATTATTATTACTATTATTATTATTATATTATTATTATTATATTATTACCTGTCCCCAAGGAATGAACTGACTACCTGCATTCTTCAATGGCACTGAGCAATTGTGAGTGAAAGACTTGCTCAAGGTCCCTACACAGTAATCGTCTCAAGGGTGGATGTGAGAGCTAACATTTTGTATATCTAACTGGTGACTGACTAACTGCACCCCAGATTTGCATTTCTATGCGATATCATGCATGCTAAGAATGTAACACTTCAACGAAGAGCGTGCACTAAAATGTATGGAAAACTAACCCTGTCGTCTTTAAATGGTTAAATAATTTAATGATAATATAATATTTTTTAGGCATCATATTTGTTGTAGATTAATATCTTACATGTCATTATGTGATTATTGGGATTATGTTTTAGGTGAATTCTCAAATGCTCATATCTTCTCGATGTACTTTCTGATGCCGTTTGTTGGTGTCTCCCTGGCTCTCTTCTACTACAACCGGTAGACAGTTTATTCAACTTAATCAAGTTTTAGTTGGTGCTGGTCATTAACGTAACATAACAGGCTTTTATGTAGTTCCGAAGACATACAATCTGTGTTAGAAGCACTGAAATTCAACGGATTTTAACCTGGAGTGCTTATTATCCCATTCTTCCAGACTTCCTCTTAAAAGATAGTGTGATAGTGTCCACTGAGACAGTACTATCATCCAACCCATTCCACAAGTCGATAACACTTGTGCTGAAGAATTTCTGCCCTAATGTTCCTGTCAGGTTTCATAAGTCATTTACATCTTTGTCCTCCATTGCAAGATGTAGGCATCACTAGAGAGAAGGAGGAATGAATTGCTTCAGAGACTGGTCTTCTTTTCTAATCAGCTGGAAGAAAATAAATGCTTGTCGTGAAACTCGTAACACGTTTCAACGTGCCTCCCGACTCCGTTCCAAGGAGATTTCAGTGTAGATTCTTGTATTGTTTAAGTTCCTTTGGTAGGTTTTGACAATATGCAAGATAGTTGGCAGAAAAAGGTATGGTAGGATAAGGCAAGGTAAGATAGGGTAAGGTAGGGAGATTTCAGTTGAAATAGATTGATGTATTGTTACAGCACCTTTGATAGGTTGTTAAAATTAATTAGAATAATTATTAATATTATTAATTAATTAAGAATGTGTTGTTAGAGCATGGTGAGATAAGACGGATGGTAGTATATGGCATGGTACGGACAGGTAAGTTGAGGTCAAACTGTTCTAAGGAGAACTCATTGTAAACAGATTGATTGATTGATTGATTGATTGATTGATTGATTGATGTGTTGCTTGGTTGTCGTTGTTGATTCATCGCTTGCATGTATTTTGTTTTGGCTAGATATCCGGCACGTGTGTTTGTCGGCGACACTTTCTGCTATTTTGCTGGAATGACGTTCGCTGTCGTTGCGATTCTCGGACACTTCAGCAAAACAATGTTGCTCTTCTTCATCCCGCAGGTCTTCAACTTTCTCTTCTCCGTGCCACAGCTCTTCCGCTTCATACCCTGTCCAAGGCATCGGCTCCCGAGGTGAGTCAACTCTGCCTGTACCTTACCATACCTTATTTCATCTTGCCATACCTTACTTCATCTTACCATACCTTTATTCATCTTACCATACCTTACTTCATCATACCAAACCTTGCTTTCTCTTGCCATACCATTCTTTATCTTATTTCATACCATACTGGACCTTATCTTACCATATCATACTATACTGTCTCTTCGTGTCTTATCATATCTTACTTTACCATATCTATTATTTTACCATACATTAGCTTATCTCTTGCCTCCTTTGCTGTTCCATACCTTACATTACCATACCATATCTTACTTTACCTCACCTTACTTTGCAATACCGTACCTATCATTATATTATTATTACCATATCATACCTTATATTACCATGGCCATACCTTATCTTACCATACCATACCTTTCCTTATATTATTATTACCATACCTTATCATACCATATCTTTCCTTATATTATTATTACCATACCATAACTTTCCGTACATTATTATTACCATACCTTACCATACCATACCTTTCCTTACATTATTATTACCTTACCATACCATCTTTCCTTATATTATTATTACCATACCATACCTTCCTTACATAATTATTACCATACCTTATCATACCTTTCCTTACATTATTATTACCATACCTTACCATTCCTGTTTGTTGGTGACAGATACAATCCAGAGACTGACAAACTCGAGCAGAGTTTCTCTCGTTTCCGTCCATCCGATCTGTCCTTCCTTGGTTGGGTCGTCCTGCGACTCTTTGTCCTCCTGCGACTCGTGACGTACCGCGAGTTGTCCGACAAGGATGGCGACTTCGTCGAGTGCACCAACATGACGATCATCAACCTGGCGATCAGGATCTGTGGACCAACTCACGAGCGCACACTCACGAATCGGCTGCTGCTCGTACAGGTATGTTCGTTTGCATATGTGTGTGTGTAGGGGCGTTTTTATAGAGCCTATTAGGGTAGGCACTGTTTAAATATTTATGAGCATTGTTATGGAGCCTTTTAGGATAGGCACTATATGAATATTTATGAGTATTGTTATGGAGCCTTTTAGGATAGGCACTGTATGAATATTTATGAGCAATTTTATGGAGCCTTTTAGGATTGGTGCTATATTAATATTTATGAGCATTGTTATGGAGCCTTTTAGGATAGTGCTATATAAATATTTATGAGCAGTTTTATATTGCATTTTGGTAATGATAATATTCATTGATGTCCATGTACTTGAAAGCTAGAGAAATAGATTAAGAAATGGAGAGTTTTGAGGCGTTTCTTGAAGAAATTAGACAATTCGAGCTTCAGTGAAAGATGCTGCTATACATGCATGTATTTAGACGGGTTTTCAATGGGTGCTATATAAATTAGGGTTATTACTTTACATTAGGGTTATTACTTTACAGATCCTGTGCAGTATCGTGGCTGTCATCATTCGCTATCCGCTTGCGAGACTCTTGTACGAGATCTGATGTAGAATTCCTTCCAGTCATCTTGTGATATCCTGTGGCGCGTGTCAACCACTGAGACCAACCTGGTTTCCACCTGGAGCAACCATGTTCAAGGACTGACCCTCAGGGCCTTGTGATCTTGGTTTTGGAGTGCCATCAACTATGACCTGCCTGTCCAATACTAACAGAGCTTTGGCGGCAATGTGGTTGACTATGTTCATGCAGTACCCTACTTTATTATTATTATTTATATTATAATAATAATGGGATACTTGCTACAATCTGACACTAGGTGTCGTGTCATTAGCGTGAAAAATTACCTAAACTCGGAACCAAGGAGTTCATATTTTTTATCAGTCCGCTGCATCTCAACTACATGTACAACAATGTCGAACCTAATTCTCTGCTGTGCGGGGATCCAGCGTGACCTGACCTGACCTTGTCTGACCTGACCCTGCCCATTGCCTTCTGCAGTGTTCACTGTATAATGTATACAGAAGGCAATATTTGAACCCCTACCCAACTCTGCTATAATGAGTACACTGACCATACGCTGTTGATTGGAAGATAAGGCAACACGTGAGAATTCACTACAGTTCATCTCCGTGGCAACCTTCAGGGTTAGCGGTGTACTCGTTATAGCCGAGTTGGCTGGTGGAGCAGAATTCTTGAAACAAATTTCGGCCCTGGCGGGAATTTGAACCCTCAACCTCTCGGTCCAGCACACTAACCCACTAGACTAAAATGTGTTGACTACAGGAATAAAGAATACTGAAAGCATTACACAGTAATGCAAATCTTATCAAGTATAACACAAGGACTGATTTGAAAGACTTTTGAACAACACGAGTTATTTGTTAGTCAAAACTACACATCACTGGCCATTCATATTCACTGTTTACATGCAGTTTTTAGGAACAAAATACTATTATGCCTTGACAATAACTCCATCTTTTGCAGAAACCTTACACCATTTCATGCTCGATTAAAAACTCAATATCAAGAACACCCAGCAACTTCAAATCTACACGAACATTTACAAGTATTCAAGTCAAAGTACTACTGTATGCACTACTGTAAATCAAACTGTAATACTGTAAATATCGAATAAAACAGGAGTAATTTCTACGAAAAAGATAAAGTTTTCGTGGCAAACAAAATACTCTTCATTATCTGTGCTGACTAGATAAAGCAAAAGTTGTTCATTTGCGCTTGGCCATTTTGATAATTTCGCATTTTACAAATGCGTATCGTTGCAATTCAAATTTTACACCAAGTTCATCCAACTTGTTACCACAGATTCAGCTGACAAAGAATGTCATGGAAATATGATGCTTAGTTAGATGCAGTAAGATGAAGTTAAAGATTGAAATATGATTCACAGCTGGTACAGTAATGTAAAATTAAAGTTTGCGTATCCGATGGTGGAATGTAGGGAAGTTTTCTCTTCAGCCTTTGAGCCAGCAGTGGCCGAATTCCATGCCCTGGCCACGGCACCAGTGCACTGCATTGTTGGACTTGCTGTGTATTGCTTGTTGTAACCACAACAAAATATTCATGAACAAAACCTATTTCGTGTCATGAAACAAGCCATTTAAAACCAGCACTCATTATTAAAGACCAAATACACTACAGAATAGACAACCAGACGTCACAGACAACCAAAATAGCCATGATATTATTAAACAAAATAAACAAAGGATCGCTACAGAACAGACAACTATGCAGTATGCACCACAGTCAACTGCCATAGTCGTGATAACACATAAACAAAGGATCTCTACAGAATAGACAACTATGCACCACAGTCAACCGGAATAGCCAGGACAACAAAATAAACAAAGGATCGCTACAGAATAGACAACCATGTGTAATAGTAAACCACAATGGCCATGATAACTAAATAAACAATAGACTCATATTAATATTAAACAAACATCTGCACGTTAAAGTACAGCATCAAAGACGCACATGATGAACGACGAAAAAGATTAGCGGTCCAGTGTATCACAGCGCAAAAGAGGCTCTGCAATAAAGCACTGTACATCGTAGAAATGAACGAAACTCAGCAATTTTCCAAGTCTGTACAGACAAAAGTTGCAAACACAATGTCATAGTTCTGGCCAATTGCTAAGCACCAAACATATTCAGCGGCTACTTTCGGTAAAACCAAGACCAGCATTTACTCTCTCAGAGATTTTACAACATAATATACACAAGTATCTGCTGTTTCGGATATTGTTCTGGGTACATGTCCAGCCTTTGGCCGGTTTTTTTCACAGTTGAGGGTCCCTCTCAACCTCTGTACAATTGCAACTCTCCTACCGAGAACTCTTGCTATGAACTGAAAACTTGCCTAGTGTCCAGTCTGTTGTGGTTCTCAAAAAAGTATCCTGTCAAATTTGGGGTCATATCGCCAAGCACCTTGTATAGAAGAAGAGCATTCCCTTAAGCTAGCCCTGAGACCAGTGGCGTAAACTTGTCCAAAATATTGGGGGGGGGGGATTTAGCTATTTTTCTACACTTTTTGCATTGGGTGCACGTGTTCCACTCAATTATTGGGGGGGCACGTGCCCCGGCTGCCCCCCCTAAGTCTACGCCTATGCCTGAGACAGTCAAGGATACGAAGTGTTAGCGACTTCATTTTCTTAGCCTCGGCATATGAAGGTGGGTGGCCAGTCCTCTCCCTTGTCGTCTCATCTTCCTGCCGACAGTGTATGGCCAGTGTACTCATTCTAGCTGAGTTGGCTATGGTACAGGTGGGGCAGAAATCTTGAACCAAATTTCTGCTCATGTAGGGATTCAAACCCCTGACCTCTCGACTGACAGTTCAGCGTGCTAACCACTACACTCTCGAGCGCCCCCACCTTATACAGCAACATCTGATATGCTAAACAGTTGCATTATAACACAGCATGGTTTAAATCAGCAACATCTGTAAGGGCGTAACCTGCTCACACATAATTATACCAGCACAGCTAACAATAGCAGACACGCTCTTTACAGCAAGTGTGAACACTACGCTAAAGCTTGCAAACCATAACAACCTTTCAAAAACACAACTAACCTCAACTCACCAACTTTTGTTAATTTTACCATAATATACAACTACAGTTCTGTATTCAAACCGAACTCAATAAACGAAACAAAAATGAAACTAGTAGTTATGCAATAGGGGACATCACTCTGTCCCCTTTCTTTTGACCTCCCCATACTCTGACCTGGCACCAAAACCAAACCGACAACTTGGCTCGTGCCGCTCTACTAAACTCAGCTTCACATGCACCAACTTCTGAGTATATGACCAGAATGAACTAACGGTTGAGACACAAGCATTTCGTGGTCCACTAATACAGTAACTGCTCAGATCTTCTTGGATAAAACGTTTCATTAATTCGTAACAGAAACCGGTAACAGGTCATCGCCAATGAGTACACATAAATGAGGTCCGACGATATAGACCACCATACTGCAGATTTGATCGTTTGCTCTTCCTCTGAGTTTGTTGATCACAGTCCGAGAACGTATTGGCCGACACGGATCCACATGGCGATGTGTCCCGGGAGAAAGAGATATGTTGTGTACGTTGCCATGAGGATGAAGGTAATCAGCAGTGAATCTTGGAAAATCTGGTTAAGGAAGAAGTTACTGTAACTCCAACAGCTTACAATTAAGGAATTCTATAGATCCTAGCTCATCGTAATTCTAAACTCCAAATTTCTAAAAACGCTACTCTAAAGCCAAGTGCAGGGCTTATTCATGAGCGCTGTGTCGTATCCTAGGGGTTGTCTTGAGGTCGATGGCCATTGGGGGTCCGAGTCCGGTTGTCAGAAAGACCAGAGAGGCAGAGCAGCTGTTACGAAGGGTTTAGTTGAGGATGAAAAAGCTTGGAAGGCAGAGGATCGGATGGATTAGGGTAGGAATTAGCACAGTGGGTTCTGTATACACATTAATCCTCTTACAAAACATTTTTAATGGACAACTATCAATAATGCATTTATGTCTTTTATTCCTTGAGTGAAGTATGAAATTATCTATACACATGCAGAAATAGGAACTCATCTTACAACTTCTTCCGACACTTTGTCCATGTTCCAACAGTGATGACCAGATAAGCTCTTTCAAGCTTTTCCCTTTGCAGTTCCTCTTTTTCTATCTTTCCAGTTTTGATTTTTTACTTAAAATGCTATTGTCTTTAGTTAACTTATGATGTAACTCAACAGTGTTCATTTTCTTGTCTAATGGCATCCTTGTGCTGTGTCATAGACTTAGACTCTGGGGGGGGAGCTAGGGCACGCCCTCCCAATAATTAAGGTGGACTATACACCCAATGCAACAAGTGTAGAATGAATACCCAATGCAACAAGTGTAGAATGAATAACCAAATGCCCCCATCCCAATATTTGGGACAAGTTTATGCCAGTGTGCTGTGTTAAGGCACCCTAGAAATTGATGTTATTATTATCTATATAAATAAAGCGAGAATTCTGTCTGTCTGTCTGTTTGACCGGGCTTAACTTCTACAATTTTGCACCTTTTCACTCGAAACCTTCACTACTGTGTCAGCCTCGGCATCGGACACCCAGTGGAGGGCTTCGCATACCCCTTTTCACCGCTAACATGGTGAAAATCCCCCAAAACTCTACCCAACTGACCGTCCCTCACGCTTCCACTGCAAAGCGGTTCTATTTATGGCGCCGGTATTCCCCAACGTCATTAATAATGCGCATAACGCTCTTCCACTGCCAAGCGGTTCTATTTATGGCGCGGGTATTCCCCAACGTCATTAATAATGCGCATAACGACGCTGTTTACTTTCGCACAAAATTTAATTACGATCGATTCGAACTATATTCATCGCTTTACAGCAAAATTGTATGTTCAAAGACTCTGCTTTACTAAGGGCAGTGACGGCTAGATTTCTGGCATTTTCTTTCACCCGCCAACGCTGGGTTCACCCTCTTCGACTGCGAAGCAGTCAGTCCACGGAGACAGCAGTCTCCCCGACTGCGAAGCAGTCGTCACCAGAGGGCGACTGCGAAGCAGTCAGTTCACGGCAGACGTCGCAAGACGCGACAAGGCGTATACAACACTGCGAATTCGCTACAGGGATTGAAACTTATAACCCCGGGCAATGCCGGGTAAACCAGCTAGTTATTATTAAATAGTGGAACTAAATTGTACTGTAATACTCAATTATGGTTTTCTATTCAAAATCGAATGCAATAAATGAAAAATGAAATTATCTAGTAATTCTGCAATAGGAGACAGCATCATGTGGGACATGGTAGCCAATTGGTTAGAGCAGTGGTTTTCAAACTAGTGGTACGCCAGGTGTCGCTAAGTGGTACGCAAAAAATTCTGATATTGTAAATCTGTGCTTGTCGAACACGCCCACAGCTCACTTTCTAATAGTGATTTTATTTTTCCTTTTTGTTGACATGATTACATTCTTAAAATTATATATTAAGTTTCTAATTTGTCTACCTACGGACCTACGCTAATTTCAACGGGACTTCATGCTCGCCAGATTTTTATCTGACTTTGCTGGTGGTACGCCAACATTCGATTTTTTTACTTGGTGGTACAAGAAAAATAAAGTTTGCAAACCGGTGGTTAGAGCAGTCGCCTTGTAAGGTGGAGAATATGAGTTCAGGCCTCCTTCACTGAATTGCTCAGTGCCATTAATTGATACTTGGTCATTATATATATGTATATATCTGGAGTTTTATAGAGCGCATTTGTAGGAACTTCTCAAAAACACTGTGCACATGGCTGAGAGATCTGAAGGAGCTATGTGTGTACATGTGTTTACATGCCGGTGGCACCATATATTTAACAAAATCTGTTGCGGCCTTACCACGGTTCACATATAATAGGCGATTTCGTCAGATTTTATTTTAAAAGAGCTCGTTAATCTGGCAGTTCTACCACAAAATAAGTAAGTAAGTAAGTGAGTATGTTCTTTAGACAATACAATTCATTCCACGGTTGGAATACTGTATCCAGGTACGGAATCCATACTTGAAACAGGACATGGAAAAACTGGAGAAAGTGCAAAGAAGAGCTACAAAAATGATTTGGGGCTACAAGAACTTGAGTTACGAGGAAAGGCTGAAAAGATGTGGACTAACAACATTGGAGAGGAGGAGGAGCAGAGGAGATCTAATCGAAGCTTATAAGATTATCACTGGAAAGGAAGCACTGCAGTGGGAGAGGTTCTTTGAATTAGCACCAAACAAGGCAACTTGGGGGCACAGGTATAAATTATTTAAGAAGCCGAAAGGAACAGTAGGGCAGAAATTCTTTAGTGCAAGAGTTGTAGACCTGTGGAATGTTTTGGACGATAGTACAGTCTCAGTGGGCACTATAACAGCTTTTAAGAAGCAGCTAGGAAAGTTGGGCTATTAAGCGTTCGAGGTTAATTTGCAGTGGTTCTAACACAGACTACACGTCTTCTGAACTACTTAAAACCCTTGTTGTTATGTTATGTTATTGTATCCGCCTTCGACTCTTCAACTGAGTCTCAGCGAAGACACGGTGTCCTTCGCGGAAACAATGAATTTGGGACGCTTAGGTCAATCGCGCAAATAATTTGGGACTTACACATGCAAGCATTTAGGCCTACATGCATGTCAACATCCAAGCAGTCTACATATGGCGCTGTTTACAACTAGTTAATGTTGAGTCAGCTGGCCGAATTAAATCTAGACTTTGAATCGATCACAGAACAAAAGCAAAGGCAAAACAGTCCCGATAAGGATACTGAACACTTTTCGTTCCCAAGATTCGAGCATATATAGGGCCGTAACCAGCGTATATTGAAAATACCAGAACGAACAGAAACTCACGATGCTCTCGCAGATCGCCATCTTGCAGGTACTATTGCAGGAATTTATCTAGCGCTAGTCTTCTGCCCAATTGTAATGTCGTGTAACATTCAAATATTCTATTTTACATTCTTTCTCTGCGCATTTCTGTAGGTTAATGTACTAAATACGAAGCCTTCGTTAAGTTTCTTTGTCTTAGACTTCTTGTGGAAACAATTATATATAAAAACTTTCTGGGATTTCGTTTGCCGTGCAAAATTATTCCTATTTGTTGTGGACTTATTTTATTATAATTAAGTCTACGTAAAATCTCTGAATCAACAAGGAATGCGTTATCTAGGCCTATAGATTAAGTGAGTTTTCTAAGAATAAAATTACTAGCCTAGGCTAGGCCTACTGATCGAGCGCGCACATCGGCATGTGTTAAAAATTAGGGCCTACTTAAGCATTATCTTAAATCTGATAATAACAAATTTTATTAAGTGTGTGCATCGTAGAAAACATCAAAAGACGTAATCTTACTGGCAACGATTGCATGTTAAGGGTTTTCACTGTGTTGGCTGTTGGCCAGCTGGGCTTAACCCTCATAAAGGTCTGTACGCCTATAGCCTAAGTGTAGGCCTGGTAGCATATATATTCCATTAATAGACCACGTACACGTACGTTGGTTACTGACAGGCCTATTCAAAGAACTCGTGAATGGTATAAGTCCGAAGCATGGAGAACAGACGGACAATATAGGCCCACATGTAGATCCATATAGTTATCGATCACTTAATTAATTAGAGAGGTCGATCAACTAGGCCTAATCTTGAAAACATTGATAACGTTGTTTTGTCCAATTCTTCGAGGCGACACGTAGGCCTACAGGCCTACTTTATATCCAGAAATACGTACGTTCAGCGCGTAGGCCCATAGCCTATAATATGTTATGACCTATACGCACCTGTATAGGCCTACCCCTTCACTTACTGATCACATTTGGACCGTGACGTATATGCTTACAGCGCTCGTGAATAAGCTGGTCAGCGCTCGTGAATAAGCTGGTGCTTTGCGCTCAGCTATACAGGGGCGCTTTAGAAAATTGGAGATTACGATTACGATAACGATTATCTCAAGACTTCCGATTATAACAGGCCTATTGTAGAGTCATTCATGAGCATCCCTTGCATGCAGCTCTGCCATCATGCCCCATTCAACCCATATAGGACCCATATTCTCGTATGGAACCCGAATAGTTCACGGTCTTCAGCGACCTTTGGCGACTATATTCTTCTCCAGCTGTCGCTGGACCAACTGCGAAGAATGCGCCATCTCTGGAGACATGTATAAATCACAGTTCAAGATAATTATCATTTTCAAAGTATTATGTGACTGTCATCACAGTATAAATAATTACACAGTACGTCGACTCCCATTGCTAACTGTTGACTAGTTTTTCTGGTGACGCCATTTTGAAAGTGAGATTTAGAATTACAGGTAACAGATTTAAGCTGAAATTAACGTTAAAAATAATATTGTTGATTCTAATGAAGTCCTCGATGTTGTTGTAACGTTTAAAATATATCTTTTTTGATGGATTCCGGTGTATCGGCGTGTAGTCCTCAATGTTGTTTTAACGTTTAAAAATATTTGATGTGATGGATTCCGGGGTATCGACGTCTAAACGTCTTGTTTTCAAAATGGCGATCGGTCACACATTCTGACTGCTGCATCGGCCGGGAGTCGACGTAGGCCTACTGTGTAATTATTTATACTGTGCTGTCATTGAGTTTTCGGACGCATGTACATGCAGCTCCATATCCTTTGGCCTGCGCTATACAAATTGTATTGTTTTGTTGTTGTTGTTGTTGTTGTTGTTGTTGTTGCTCTGGGAATTTGATGTAGCGCCAAAATTAGCTGCTCTAGCTTTTTGAAAAGGGTTTATGTAGCACTGAGAATTTTCGGAGATTTACATTTGCATTAGCCTACATCAGAGGTTCTTAACCTAGGGGTGTCGCGTGCCAAAAAGGTTAAGAACCTCTGGCCTACATATATCGAAGTTTCATCAACTAGGCTGTGTCGTGATCTGCTGCGAACCAATCGTGCGTGACTGCAGCCTTGCATGATTCAACTTGCGCAGGCGTTCATCAGCCACAGCTATAATCGGACAGGTATAGCAGAATAGACAGACAGAATTTTATATATATATATATATATATATATATATATATTTGTAAATCTGTTGAGCCTCAAGTTAACTTATTATTGTGTATGTTTGGCTTGACTATATAATCTAGGCTACTTTATTAATTCAAACTGACAAACGCAGTAAGATTACATTGAAACATGACAGTACAATTATCAATATCTTAACTGAACACACGTTTTGGCAGCCATGCAAGGCTCCGCCCGGGGGTCGTCATCATCATCATTCAGGACTTTCTACGGCGCCACTCAACCTGTGCTCAGCGGTGCCTCACAAGGAGCGTTAGCAGAAGGCTAAGCTAAACAAATGTGTTTTAAGACGATTACAGAAGATTTGGTGAGAGTTAGTGGTCCGGACTGCCAGAGGCAGGGAGTTCCATGCCCTTGGCCCGGCCACAGAAAATTCGGAGTCAGCCAAGCGTGTCTTTCTCTTTCTCTTGTCACCGCGGTTTGACGAGCGCAGTCGACTGTCGCTGCAACGGGTGCATAAGTCGGATAGTCGGGTTGCAGGTATCGAACCGCGTTCTACTGCTCTCCTGGCCATGAGTGTCACCATTACTCTATCCTCCTCTCTATATACTATAGCCTATTCGTTGTGCACATGGGCATTTCTATTGTCGTATTGTTGTTAGTGGCTTCATGGGGTCCGGAATTCTCTGAAGTTTCTGACTCATCAACGCGTGTAAGACTGTAAGACGAGTCACTGTCTCAGGCCTACACGCAGAAATATTTCATTTTTTCCGCTCTGACGTCTTCCGCGCGTTAAACTTCTTGTGCTTCAGGTTGCTGTCGTGTTCAAGAACTGTTAAAGTGGGTCGCTGTTCCAAACGGACCACAGGCCTATATAAAAACCCAGAACACGACGGCATCATGTTATTTCAGTCGCTGCAGCTAAGTTCGTAATATATGAACGACTCCCCTAGTAGTTCGCCAATCGACCGCCAGGTAGCAGCAGCTCATTACTAATAACCAAAGCTAATGACAAGAAACGGTGGAACTGACTTTAAGAGATCGAAATTCTAACTCTCTTCGTAGAACGGCTAATTTACTTGCGGCTTTTTATCGACCGACTACAGAAAAGGTACTGCTGACTTCTGCGATACGGGATTAGTCGTTCTCCGTGTCGAATTTCGTGTTTATTTGCCACTTACTTACTTGTCTGCCGTAGGGAAGTGAGTTCCGTTTGGCCCGTGACATGCGAAGATTACCTTTTCCAATTCTTCCTTGATAAATCTTCCTCCCACCTGGAGTTTGTGCCACCCTTGTCCAAGTTTGTGATGTTAAATTGCGAATATATGATGACAGAATTAAGTTTTGGCACGGGTTCAGTTGATGTTATAGTTCAGAACTAAGTTTTGACAGACATTCGTTTGGTGTTGCAGTGCATCTAGCATAATTATTGATAGATTCAGGACCACTTGAACCTATGTTATGTTATGCTAATCTTTATCGTAATCTTGAGATTTCTGCAGCGCCCAAAAAACTAGGTCGTAGGAACCAGCCAGTTATCCACAGGCGATCCAGTCTATGAACTCGCCAAAGCTGCACCTTGTTAGATTGGATAGATTATGTTGTTTTAGATTATAACAGTAAAGTTTTTCTTGTGATGACAGGTCTCTGACAGTGATGACCTGGAATTTCACAACGACAGCATAAGATCAATGTCTACTAAATCACCTGAGAAGCGTCAGTGCTTGCTGTTGGCCGCCCGTAAAGGCGACCTTGCCTGCATTCAGCGCTGTCTGTTGGCGGGCGAGTCTCCAAACTGCGTGGACGAATCTGGCTATACTCCGTTGATGCTACTCGCGAGCCATGGCCACGGGGATGGCCTCCAGCTCGTCCTCGATGCACCCGGTTGCATTGTCAACAAGCGTACGAATGCAATGCAGGTCGCACTCCACTTTGCGGCCGAGAAGGGCCACGCGGACTGCGCTCGACGGCTGGTGGAGGCTAGGGCGATGGTCAACGTGTCGAACGACTGGGGCGAGACGCCCCTTCTCAAAGCCGTCCACAGCGGGAACCTCAATACCGTCGAGCTGTTATTGAAGTTGGGCGCAAAAACCGACATGACTGATCTGGGGGGTTACAACGCCCTCATCTATGCCGCACGCCTCGGAAACGTCGAAATATTGGACGCTCTCGTTCGGTACGGAGCCTGCGTGAATCACGGCACGAAGACTCTTCCGTTGCATCAGGCCGTTGCTTACGGTCACGTGAAGACGGCCGAGGCGTTGCTGAGCTTCGGAGCGCGACATACGATCCGCGACCTTCACGGTTGGCTGCCGATCGAGATCGCAACGCACACGGATCAGGCGGATGCCATCGACTGCCTTATAAGACACGGCTCCTCGCAGGAAGACATCGACATGGCGGTTACGGCTGCAGCCAAGTACAATGCTGTCAAGAGCATCTGCGTGCTGCTGAAGCGAGGCGGCGATCCTGACGCCACTGACTACCAGGGTCTCCCAGCGCTCTTCACCGCAGTTGACCTCGGCTACGTCGACATCATCGTCCAGCTGATTCGGTACAACTGCAACGTCAACCGTTGCCTGAGTCGAGTCTATCTGCCGGATCCTTCGATGCGCGACGCTTTCTCGTCCGTTCAGGCCGATCTCGTTTCTCCGCTAGTGATCGCGCTTCTTCGCGGAAGCGCCAGCGTCGTCAAGTTGCTCGCGTGTGCCGGCGCATCGTCATCCGTTGTGCTGCGGATGACCAAGTTGCCAATCCTGTTGTCGTTGAACACTGACGTTGTTCGCTGGGTGACGGACTTCTACTCGTCACCGTTGTCTCTTGCTCATCTTGCTCGTCTCGCCATCCGAAGAACGCTCGGTCGGCGAGCGACGAGAACGATCGCCTGGCTTCCGATCCCACGTCCGCTGATGGATTACTTGGAGCTGAGGGACTTGACGGAATACCTGGAACTAAGGGAATCCGACTGAGGCTCAGGGCGGGAACGCTGCGGGAGGGCATGATGGACGTTTCCCTTCTTATCTCCGAATGCAATTGCTTACCTGTCATTTTTCCAGTCAGAGGAAATGACTTGCGTTGCAAGACAGTATTTCACGCGTCTTTTCGTTTATTTGGTTGTTTATTTATAAGTCAGACTGCTTTCTCCGCTTTACTTATTTAAGGCCTCTACGAAGAAAAACTGTTCAGAGCTTCTAAGAAAAACTATTTGTAGTAACAGGTGAATTTAGCAGGGGGCACTAGCAGAACAGAAAGCTTGCATTATTGGTATTTGCTGGTGGGTATTTGAACCCTTGAAATGTGAGTTGGCTTTCCGTTATGCTAACCATTCAAACGCTGTGCAAAGTGAACTCCAAAAACAATGTGGGGTGATGCAATTTAAAAATATGCTACTTTGCCCTTCCTACCCTGATTGTGTGGGAGGATGTGTGATGTTCATCCAAAAAGGCTCTCCGATTAAGTCTCTTGATGTGCACACGCATATACTGTAATCCCACCACTTTTGAACTGGCGTTGCCATGTGGTGAAACCACCCAGTCACCACAGCTGACAGTGTTGAATGAATATCTGCGTTACTTGTTTAACAGGTTATATAAACTTGTCCGGTGTTTTAATTACGTGCTAACTTAGCAGAATAGAAATTTGTGATATTCCTGTCCTGTGGATTTGAACCCTGTCATCGAGGTTACTTTTCTCTGTGCTCATTTGTTCAGTGGATGGACAGTCAGTATAATATGGTACCAGTGGTCTACCAATGGGGTTGGGGTTGGGAAAATGATATCCCACGGTTTTTGCCAGAAGGGGGTTAATGTTCTGGATAAACTGCTCAGAACACAGTTTCAATGATCATTTTAGTATAACTTCTTATTTCAGTTGTTAGCTTGTAGTAACTTTTGTTTTGGACCATGCATGATGCTTATGTATATAATAAATTAATTTACAGTTCTCAGTGACTTCTCAGCCATTTATATATAAGTCAGCCAGAGTGGGGTTTGGTCTCCCATTCCAGTTGGGGGGTGGTTAGACGCCACTGTGTGGTACCCACATAAGCTGGCAAGTAAACGGCAAGTCGCATGATGTGCTGGCTCCCTATCCAAGACCTTGGGACTCGTCCATTGCCAGCCTAAAAGCTAAACTGTGGGATGAGCAGTGAATGCCCCCCAAGTTCCTTGGGTGCTCGGGTCTTGCTTCTACTGATGGTTGGGAGCCGCTCTGAAGAATTTCGGTGCAAATTTGCAATGACACTAACAGCCAGTGTTAGACCGTCATGTTAAAGAAAAGTACAAACACCCATTGGGGGCCGTATATACTTTTTAAGGTACACCACTTCACCCACCCTGTGGTGATTTTAACCCCACTGCTTTGTAAAGCCGCATCTACATCATCATAATGTAACCCAGTCGCAAAAGCTGGCCATTGATAATTAATTGCCTGATTATAACTGTTGTGTTTAATTGTTATTTATTTTATGACTTCTGTCGTTATTAAGTTACACTGTCTGTTGGCTAAGCATCAGTCGATGGCACTGAGCAATTGTGAGCGAAGGACTTGCTCAAGGTCCTTGCACAGTAACCGTCTCAGAGGAGGAGGATCGAACCCCTACACTTCGCATTATAAGACGAACATTCTCACCAACCGGCTCGCCAGTTTCTCTTTCAGTGGTGCCATGCACATTTGGGAGGTGATCGAACAGGGCTATATAAATGTTTTTTTTACATTTGTTACATTTGACTAGTGCAGGCATGTGTATGGATAGTTTTTGTGAGGTTTGTGAAGAGGTGCCATCCAGCTTTTCAGAAACGTTCATTACTTCGAGTTCAGAAACGTTTTGGAGAACAAAAGATTACTAAAGTGACTTATAAATGTGTGGTTGCTTTACATGGATGAGCTGCAACATAATCTCGATTTGTTGTTTACTATCGGAGATTTAACATAACGTACGATATGATGCTTCGTTCCTTTTCTACCGGTTTATCTGTTCCGTATCTTGATGAAGTGGAGTTACGTAAATTGGTTGTTTTGGATGTTTGGCTGGTATCCGGATTGCGGTGATATTGTTTTGCAACAGTTACGACAACAGCCTGACATGTTGTCGCTCGGGCCAACCATCTGACATTCCATTTAGGACAACAGTTGTCTGACTTGTCATTTAGGACAACCATCTGTCGTTTTAGGACAACAGTTGTCTGATATGGCATTTAGTACAACAGTCTGACATGTCATAGGACAATGGAGGTCGGACATGTTGTCACTTGGAACAGCAGTTGTACTTCATGATCAGGCTGGCTTTTTACTCTTCATGCATTGTTCGTGAGGTCCATTGAGCCAAGTGAACATTTCTCATAGCTTCCTAAATAGCTTCCCATAAAGGCGCTATATAATTGTCCAAATGTATATTTTTACATGCATACATACGTCTATATACATATATATCCGTATATAAATACATGCACACGCATCACATACATACGAACGTATATACATGGTAGAAATGTCTATTACGGGTGCTACATAAATTCTTTATTACTGTACATAACACTGCATACAATCAGTGTATTAGCTTCTTAAGCTGACCAACATGTAAGGACAGTTGTATAGCGCATTTTGTGAGTCTTTTTTTATGTTTTGTGGATAAACAGTTGATTAACCCTGAATCGTTTTTTAGTTGCTTCAATGTGACCATGTTTGATATGGAAAACAATGTTCTGTTGTTGAAACAAAGCTGTTTTTCTTGCTGCTGTGGGTAGCTGGAGTTTTACCCCAACGACCGACAGGTTTAAATTTTTAACAGACATGGATGGGGCCCCAGGTTGTTTGATGTTTTGGAGGCTAAGAGCGGCCTGTCCACTCGGAGATTTTGAAGCCCTTGGTTCAGATGATCTGCACAAAAAAGTCGCCAAGCTATATGAATTCTTTCTAGCAAATTTTTGTGTGCAACGAGTTTGGTAAACTGGATATTGGCTGGTCTGAGGTCTCTTGGAGATTCTGAGGTGCTTGGTAAGACGGGAGTTACGGAAGGTGCAGGGCTAGAGTGGAATTGGAGATTTTTACGTGCGTGGAGGGATGTGAATTGGGAAATGGAACGTCTGGGGTATCCAGAAGATTTTGAGGTACCGGTTAAATGAAAATCGTGAACTGAATGAAAGTACATAGATGTGAATTATGAAATGTCTGCAGTCTCTAGAAGATTCTGAGGTACCTATTTAGACGGATATAAGGGGGAAATGAATCATTCATTTGGGGCAGCCTAAGCAATTTGAAAACGTTAAGTCTTAAGTTGAGAGCGAAATGACATGAGCGACTGAGCAGACAGAAGGGAGAGAGTTCCAAAATTTAGATCCAGCACCAACAACATCTCGTTCACCAAGAACAGTTCTCACTTTAGGTATGACCAGGAATAGGCAAGGAGCCATCCATATATTACGTACGCATGGAGGGGTAACCGAAATGCATGTGCTTGCGTATGCTTGCGAATGGGGTGGGGTCTACTGATAATGTACGTACGCATAGGAAACGGGGCCTTCAAATTGATTGGCCTTCAAGTGAGCTAGACTTCAGTCTATCCAGCTATCCGGTACTACCAGATGAAGTAGGACTATGGGAGAGGTGTCACTTGTAAACCACCTTACCTCTGAACACTATTATTAAACTATCACAACTCAGTGAGTCCATGGATTACTCATCCTTCAATCTGGCCTAAAGTGCAGACCGTGACCTGTGGTACTGACACATCTGCAGCTGGTCTCGGGGGAGGGGGGTGCGTCAACCGTATACATGTACGCAGGTGGGGGAACCTCAGAAAAAAGTACCCGTGCGTACAGGGAGGGGGTTAAAATTCCCGGATTTTTGCGTACATAATATATGGATAGCCCCTAATCGGATGGTAAAACAATACAACTGACACAAAAATGAATTTATTAAAACAACTTGACCTCATCTAAACAGCAGTTAAGTTCATTTCTAAACAACAAACCACAAACATCATCCTCATCATCATCATCTACTTTACAAGCATAATCATCATCATCATCATAACCAGGGTTCCGTTTTCGTCCAGTTTCGACCCCTACGTGAAATCCACAACCACAGCAACTAAAATCCTAGTCTGGGGCGTCGAACCCTGATTTGCGATCGTACTTGGCATTTACTTACCACTGACTACAAAAGCATTGTTGTTAAATCGGTGCATTGGCCTTACCTACTCACCACAATGAGATTCCGTTTTTACAGTCCAGTGAGATGAGATAAAACAGACGCTTACACGGTGGGTCATAAAAACAGGCGACTTGCAATAACGAAGACGTTTGAACTTTGCATTATGCGCGTAGTTTATGAATGCCGATGTTGAAGTACACGGCGTTTCATAAAAAATGCTACACAGATGGCAATGGTGTGCCATAGCTCAATGGCAGCTTTGGTTGAAGGCACAGCTGCCTTTTACCCTAAATGTAGTACACCGACTTCAAACATGGTCGTTTCATTGGAAAACAGAGATTAAGAAAGACACAGCAAGACCAGAAGAGCGGCAGGGAGCAAGACAGTTAGAGATGTAGAACAGTACACAACAGGGGTGCGAGCAAAAATAGCAAGTAAGACGATCACTAGCTTCACGATTGAACAAACAAAACATTCACAGTTTAACAACTGGAAGACTTGTGAGAAAAACAAGAAGCAGGCAGCAACACAGAGACACTTAGACAGACAGACAGACAGATGGAGAGACAAACAGAAAAACATAGCGAGGCAGAGAATGAGGGAGCAAGACATTGCAAAAAATACAGCAAATGCCTAGTAGCACAAATTTTCAAAAACATCCACAGATTCCACGAAATATGTTAAACAGTTACGACAACACCTATACTCACATCCTCGCCAAATCACCCCATCCCACCCACCGTCCTCAATACCTCACCCTCGTAGATGAAGCATTTCTTCAAATTCCCTCCCCAAACCCTCCATTATCCTAGCAACAATCATTACAACGAGGTAAACGGGCTGCGAAACTAATGTCTGGGTTACTACTAACAAATCCAGGAACATCACATTCCGACGAATCAGAAATAAAAATAAATACGTTAAATAGGAAATTGCAGTAAAACATTTGTTCCAGAGTGATGGAACACCTGGGAACCTGGCAATCGTCACGGCAGTGATCTGCCGACGCGAATTTCACTGCCACTGGCAACATGATTACCAAGTGCAACGTGAATGCCACAATGTAAAGACCATGCAACAATCCGCACAACACCATGGAAACGAGATCTCCATGGAAACTAGAATTCCATGGAGACACCATGGCAACAGCAATTTCACAGCAACATGTTAGCATCTATGGATAATTATATAGCGCCTATCAGAATTTCTCATAACAGTAATACCATGGCAACAGGAAGCGTGGTTGCCATGACAACTATCCAAGAGGTGGTTGAGTAGACAATCAAGAATACTAAAAATCCAACAAACTCCAGTTAATCTGTCAAATCGACAGAAATTCATCGCCTTTGAAAACAGGTTTTAAAGTGGTTGCGAACGACGGTTTCTGTCAGACAGAAATCTGATTTCAAGATAGAGTGCTGCCGCCTGGTGGTAACCCGAAGGGACATCAGCAGACAGGCGAAGCTTCGGTGTCAGCAGTTGCTACAGCGACGTTGCCATGACGACGCGATCGCCTCTGAAAACAATGCAACGAATAGAAACATAGTTGCAGTACTTCTGAGACGCGTTTAAATGCTCTACACATCATTATTATTATTATTCCGGATATTTCTATAGCGCCTCTCGAAGTCAACTACTACTCAGAGGCGCTCCCGACCACAGCATTTGATACTGTGCCGGAATTTTCACGGCGAAGCGCCACGAGCAATTGCGAGTGAAGGACTTGCCCAAGGTCCGTACGCAGCGCCTAGAGTGGGATTCGAACCTGCAACCGTCCGGTCACAAGGCGCCGAACTTACCACTGAGCCACCACGCCTCATAATTAACCATAACCATTCGTTTATTGTTCCCAGCACAAACAGAAGATGACAACACAATTAACAGTAATGTTGGGATACAAGAGGTAGACCCAAAGGTACCAAGGTCCCGCTTATTATGGTCGCCCATGTATCATACAGTAAACGTAGAATGACAAATGATCATCCTATATTAGTCCAACTGGACTATGAACATAAACAGAGCAAGAACAGAATAACGTAAACAAAAGACAAAAAACCTTAACTAGTAAAGCAGAATATCATATAGTAATTATTTATTCCGATTAATTAGGTATACACACATTGATTTTTAAATTTATATAGCACCACTTCCAGAAAACTCGTCAGAGGCATGAAACTAAGACTAACATGGACGATCGGGCCTTTCACGTTGCTGGCCTGCCTGGAACAGTCTTATAATTGTAATCGAACATTTATATAGCGCCACTCAGATCAGTGGCGCTCTCAACCCGCATCATTGCCAGCACCGGCAAAAAGGAAGGCTTTCAGGCGACTACGGAACTGGAGAGGAGCGAGGGCAAGAAGCTCTTGGCGGAGAGATAAAGAAAGACAAACAGTCTTCCTGCATCTATTCATCAGGAAGCCAAAAGGACATTTTGTTTATAGACAAACAGTTTATAATGCACTTGACATGTAACTCTTACTGCTTCCGCCAACAGTTGACATAGTAAAGCAGCCTAGACATAGCTTGCTACTGATGATGCTACATAAATTGTCGTGATGCAGCCTATGCTCTAACTAATGTAGCCAACTAGTAAGTTGTTTGAGGACCCTTGTCTCATACCTCAGCTGACCTTGCGTAATAAATAAAAAATAAATAAAATAATGTTCCTTTTCATCTCTGCATCCCAATTTCAAATCCTGGTCCATCTGCCCAGTTACTTGACCTCTTGTCCACGACATTCACTCAATCGCGCATGCCCGCTCACCTTTTTCCGATTGCTCGCTCTGTTACTTCTGCGCGTGAGCTTGTTGTATATTGACGACATGTGTTTGTATTCGATCTGAATCTTTCTCATCTTGCTTAAAATGTAGTCTTCTTTCTCCGCGTTACCCAGGCCATTCAGTTCAGCCTCTACGACAATCACACACAAAAAACAAACATAATACACTCCAAATTTCTAAAGCATCACTTTAAGGCAAAGCACAGGGCACTAGCTTATTCATGAGCATTACATTGTGTCAGTGGGGTTCATAGATCGATGTCCATTGGAAGTCCGAATCCGGCAGACTGTGAATGAACTCAAAAACTGCAGCATTCCTCCGATTAGCTTCAGTTGAAGTGCTGCTAAAAATTTTGATTACAAATAGAAATAAATTACGTCATATAGGCTAGTGCAGAGAGCGCCTCCAATTTGGTTTGCCCTTTGAGCAGCGCCTGATGGCAAAGCCCTATGAAAACTCACCCAGGTCAATGAAATTGGCCCTGAAGGCTGGTGAGCTGCGGATCCTGGGGAAATGTCTGGTGCTCTCAGCATCATACAACTGGCTCAGCTGGCTGCTGCTGCAGCTGGTGGTGGTGTTACCACTGCTGTCCGGTCGATGATGGTGATCGCTGGCGATGCTCGATGTGCCGCCACTCCTGACGCTGTCGGTCTCAGCAGGTAGCAGCTCACTGCATGCTACAGAATCACATGGTAAAGCAGCTGTACATTAATTCACTTAGGTACATGGTAAAGCAGAGTGGTGCTACCTGGTGAACTATATGGTAATTTTATAATACAAACGCATGATTAGCTGACAGTATATCTACAGAAACGCTGGAACTCTGGCAAATATTTCAGACTTTAGTACACACATATATGTATTTCTGGAGACAGTTAAGCTGTTACGGACAGATACAGGGAGAGTTATGGACAGATACAGGAAGTTACGGACAGATGCAGGGAGAGAGTTACGGACGGTTACAGGGAGAGATTTATGGTCAGATGCAGAGAGAGAGTTACGTGCAGATATAGGGAGAGAGTTACGGACAGATGCAGGAGAGAGTTACGGACAGATACAAGGAAAGAATCACAAAATTTAGATCCAGAAACAGCTAGTTCGACAAGAACAGGTCCAGGTTTAGTCATGATCAACGAGAGACAACCAGATAACTTTGTGAATAGCAAAAAGACGGTGGATTAAGGACCAATTTTAATTACTGTGGTTGGCCATAGTGTCTCCCACAGTACAGCAACTTTCTAGTATTCACCCAACTATAGCTTGGTTTCGGTGTGCCATCGATTGTGCCTTAGATACTGGTACTACAGAAGTTGCTTAATATTGATAATTACTATTATTATTGAATATTATTATTAATTATCATTATAATACCGTCATCTGAGTTGGAGTTCGAAACAGAAACATCGTCATGTGCCGTTTCCTCGTCGAGAAAGTCCTCCGCTGTCGTCTTGGCGTCATTACCAAACACCGGTTCCAAGCTGTCAGATTCACAGGACGACTCACTTGTGCTGATCGATTCGTAGATCGTAGTCAGCTTCTGATCGCTTCTCGATCGACCCAGATCGATGCTCAGGATCGAAGTCTCGTCCTGGAGATTTTCGTTCTCTTCGGTTGATGGGCTCGACAGACGATTCTCCGCTTCCTCGCAGTCCGACGCCGGAATGATTCGAGCGGCAGACTGATCCTCCGAATCGAAAGAACTCTCCTCTGCACCGTTATCCTCTTCTTCCTCGTCATCTTCTTCCCTTTCCTCATCTTCTTCTCCATCCTCCTCTTCATCATTTTCCTCATCTCTATCATCATGATCATCATCATCATGATCATCATCATGATCATCATTATCATCCATGCTTCCACTGTCCTCACTACCAATTTCATCCCTCTCTCCATTATCCTCATCGTTTGCCCTCTTCTCTCCATCATCTTCGCCATTTTCCTCCTCCGTACCACTAACGCCTTTCTCTCCATCCTCCTCCTGGCTACTCCCTTCATCTCCATCTTTCTCTGGCGTATCCTGTTCTGGAGCATCTGACATAACCGTGGCACCGACGATGCCCTCCTCCGTAACCGATTCCAAGCTGCTTCCATCTGTTTCATCCCGAGCTTCGCTTTCTTCGCTTTCCGGTTCCCTGGCCTCTTCCGCAATCAGGCTTCCGTCCGAACTACTCCTGCTCGACTCTTCATCCTGATTCTCGGTGGTGGAGGGCAAGCTGTTAACATACAGCTGTTTCTTTCTCCCTGATCTTGTCTGTCTCTCCACAACACTTCCACCGTTTTCCACACCATCCTCCTTTTCCTCTTCCTCCTCCTCCTCTGAATCCTGTTTCCTCTTCTTGCCCTGGATGTTTGCATCTGGGTCTGTTTCTTTTGCAGCAATTGTCTTTGAATCTTTCGAGACTTTGCCAGATCCTTTGTAACTTCCGCTAAGCTTACAGTCGACGAGGCAAACCTAGAACGGAGACAATCCTCATCTCACTCAGAACTTACAAGCAGATACTATACAAATACAGCAAAGATTCATCACAACGCATTTCATTATAATGCGAATTCCGATATACCAGAAACACTGCCACTGCACGTACTCTGGTGGTGCCAGTCCCAAGCCTGGAAAAAAGAGGGTAACATCAACAGCCTGGCAGCCATAAGATGTCGTTAAACGCTGGAAACTACTACGAGAAATTCGTTACAACACTCACCTTGGTAGTAATATTAACAAACATTTTTTTAGCTTAAAGTTGGTTTCCATGACGCGACCGTCTTATACAGTATAGCCTCATTTACATGCTTCTAGCCTATGTGCCATTTTGCTTAACATGAAATTATGTCCCCCAAAGCTCTTAACTCAACATGTAAACACGCTGTACAAGGACTACAGTGCAGCGCCATTCTAAATATCAACCTTTTCAGCATTTTTTAAAACATGTGGCCTGGTTTAAACGCTGTATCACAAGGGGAAGGGGTGCTGTGTTGCGGTTAGCATGCTGTACTGTTAATAAGAGGTTGGGGTTCAAATCACTGCCAGGGTAAAATTTGTTTCGAGATTTCTGCTGGTGTGCTCCCTAGCCAACTCAGCTATAATGAGTACATTGACCATAAACTGTCGGTGGAAAGATGAGATAGCGAGGGAGAGGACTGGCCACCTGCCCTCATATGCCGAGGATAAGAAAATGAAGTTGCTAACACTTCATACCATGGCTGCCCCAGGGATAGCTTAAGGGACTGCTCTTCTTCTTATTCTTCATAAGGCATGTACCTGACAACTTTGCATTAACGGCTCCCCACTGTATCAGCATACGCTGTATAACGTTGACCTGATTAAGACCTGGTTTTGGTACGCTATTGGATGATATCTTGTGCAATAGACATCCGCACAGTAGAAGCTACTGACTAACCAGACTTCGAACCTTCAAAATCCATTCACATGATCAATCGTTGTTTGTTTGATCATTCCTAATGATCATTCCTAATGATCATTCCTAAAGATCATTCCTAAAGATCATTCCTAATGATCATTCCTAATGACCTGGACAAATACCTTGGAAGACATTTTAGGAGTAATATCTGGCGGTGGTTTGACCGTCTCTCCGCTGGTGGTTGCGGTTGGTGAGGACGGTTTCTCAATGACGGAGACAACGTCGATTTTAGTGATCCACGAATCGTGGCTCTTGTTCCAGCCACGATAATGAACACGGTAACGCGGAAGTTTAGAACTGACGTCGACATCAATCACCTGAATAGCAAGGAAGACAGAAGCAATCAAACCAAGCAATCACCTGTCTCTCTCATTCTCTGTCTCTCTCATTCTCTCTCTGTCTCATTCTCCCACTCTCTCATTGTCTCTCTTGCTCTCTCTCTCTCACATTATCTCTCTCTCACATTATCTCTCTCACATTATCTCTCTCTCACATTCTCTCTCACATTCTCTCTCACATTCTCTCTCTTTCCCTCCCTCCCTCCCTCCCTCCCTCTCTCCCTCCCTCCCTCCCTCCCTCTCTCTCTCTCACATTCTCTCTCTCTCACATTCTCTCTCTCTCACATTCTCTCATTCTCTCTCCCTCTCTCTCTCATTCTCTCTCTTTCCCTCACTCTCTCTCTCGTTCTCTCTCTTTCTCTCACTCTTTCTCTTTCTCTCGTTCTGTGTAATAATTATTATTATTATTACATATTTAATATTATTTATTAAGCACCACTATATAATGACCAAGATTAGATTAAGCCATTGTACATTTGCTCTGATCTGAAAGACTGGAGAGAATCTTACCTTGGCTTCGTAAACCTGTGGACTAACGGCTCCGTATTTGACGTTTAGTCTCGTTCCAAGTGGATATCGAACCACTGGACCCAGACTTCTCCTTGTCATGACTCTGTTGACACCTTTCCTGTAGCAGAAAACGAACAGTGCAATTCATTGCCATTCTCAATTTATATAGCACCACATCAAGAAAACACAGTGGTCTATTCAGTAGCGTGCAGGGTCTGTGATCCGACGATTGTGGGTTGAGAAGACACTGGACACATTGCTTGTGCACATTGTATAATGGTTTAGACTTACTGACTGTATGCATGATAAGTGTTATATGCAAACCAAAAATAAACAAATAACTAAGAGTTCTTGAGCTGAGATATGGTAGCAGCTACAGTAAAGTTAAATCCAGCCACGTCAGGTTACAACTTGAATGGGTCCGTGATCTTTGGGCACGAGTCTTTTGGTTGAAAGACCCATACTCGACGTAGCACTCTCGTGGTTTCTCGTGCAGTCGCTTCTGCTGCTCCTACGGATTGGAATCGACTACCAATGTTTGTCCTAACCTATCTTTTCCTTTAAGAAACGCCTCAAAACTCTTTCTGATTGGCCTTTAAGATTTAGATACCTAACAGCTCTTCACCTGGCAACAGACTAACTCTACCTCCAATTCACATTTCTTTGTGATCTTGCGCGCGTTAAAAATGTTGGTTATAATAACCAAAATATTAATGGGTAAACTGGCAGATGGACTGATCACAGACTGATTGGGATGTTGTGTGGTTAACTGACCTCAAAACGATTGTGTGTCTGGTTACAGACACCATGGCACTCACATAAAGTGTCAAATGAGTACCAGAGATTAAGATTTATCTTTTAAATAATATTCTGTCTTCAAACATAAACCTTGTGTGGCTTTAACTGGTTTCTCGGAAGCACATATCTGCCTTCAACCACGTTTCCGAAGAGTTTCAACAAACGCAATTAAACAACAAGCGAGAGGACTAGCTATCTGGTGAATACTCAGCTAATCACACAACATGTCAATCAACCAATCAACCAATCAATCAAATCAATCATTCATCAAATGTTTAGTTAATCAAGCAACATCCGGTTACTTACTGCGCAGGTGAGGTAGAATGAATTGCTGTTTTTGGTGAAGTTTTTGCACTGGTTTCCAAGGAAGACAGACTCTGTCAAACAAAAGAAAACAATCAATCAGTCAACAACGCCAATCACTGGCCAACCACAATCAGAAAAATCTCCTAGAATCTAGATGGTAGTCATGTTCTTGGTCGATTGGTTACGCCTGTAATCGCAGATTTAAATAGCGCTACATCGGGATAAACTTTCAGGGAGCTCCCAACCAACATTCCATTTGGGGATGGGCGCCGTATGTGGCTGCTCGGGTCAGAGTGCGTCGTACACGTTTTTGGTCGTTTTTCTTTCGCCCTTGTAACGGCATGTGCTGTGTTACGGTGCCTTTGAAATTGTCGTCATTATTATTATTATTATTATTCTTCTTCTTCTGGACCACCGCACTGATCAGTTCCATCACCTATTGGATTTCGACCTGGCTACTCTCACAGGTCATGACCTCACTTGAAGTGACCATCAACTGAACTTACGATAACATTATAAAAACATCGCTATAGAAGTATATAGATATATATTCATTTATTTGGTAAAATAAACATCAGCCCAGTACAAAGCCACACACGATATGGAGCTGAACAATGCCAAACACATTTGAACGGTAGCGTTCCAAAAAGTTCCAAGGTAAAATAGAAAAAGTCGACGTTAACCTAGAGTTTGGTTAGCTTGTAGGCAATTGCACAAATCCTGACTGTTGTTATACAAGCAACTGAGGAGCAAACCGGGGTTTCATATATGTTTTTAATAGCACACGGGAGGTAAAGTTTCTTTCGTCTTTACACTAAAACAAAGTTATGAAAGTGGCAGCACAGGTTGTGTTGATGGGAACAGGGAGCATCATTAGATTATATTAAATCAGATGATCCCAAGACCTAACCTTCAAAGATCTCTTTTTGGCAGCTGGTTCATTTGCTAGATTCCTCCGCTGTTCAAGGACTTTGACGTCATCGTTGCTCGCCATTTTGCAGATGCTAGGCGAAGACAAATACTCGTCATCCATGAACCTTGACCTTTTATGACTCCGTTGGCTTCTCCTTGGAGCACCAGTTGTCGTGCTAACGGGCATCGAGTCACTAGAAGACTGCTGCGGTTCAGACTCATCTGATGAGTCAGATGTTGCACTGTGTCCAACTCTAGTAAGCCTTTGCAAAATGTTCCTATCCTCCTGGGCCACGGCCAGTTCAGCAGTCGGGTTAAGGGGTGTTACCCCACCGTGTCGTTGGCTTCGTCTGGGTTGGTGTGTTGCCATGGTATTCTCATAGACAGGCGATACGCTGGCAACAGAAAAACTGCCGTGTCGATCTAAGACCTTCAGCATCTTCTACGAAACAAATTATTCATTCATATGTCGGTAACGAAGTCGAGAAGCTGATAAATACGAAAAAATTTCTAAACTGCTGATAATCATATGGTAAAAGACTGATTGGGCACAAAACAGTTTAGTGGGCATCGTTGACCTAGAAATCGGAGGGTCAAACCCCAGGGTAGAAACATATTGAGATTTTTGCTCCACTTGCACCCATAGCAAACATAAAATAAGTCAGTGAGAAAGATCAGATGGCAAAAAAGATGGCTGGTCACCCGCACTTGTACACCGAGTCCAGGTAAACAAAGTCGCTAAATCTTCAAATGCATCGTTGAGCTTGGCTCAAGAACGCTCCTCCCCATCTGCATTCTGACAGTACTTTGGCATGATAACCAGGAACACTTTTGCAATGGCCGGTAACCCGTATGGTATATGTGTGTACATACGTATGCATGTATGTATATAGATTATTTATGTATGTAAGTATGTAAATATATATATAGACTATATGTAAGTATATATGCATCGATATATGTAGACTGTAGGCAAGTACTGTGTGCACAAATATGGAAGTATGTACATACATGTTTTGTATGTAAGTATGCATGAATGTAGTAAGACATTCAATTTAGCGACCTTACAGTGCCTGTAAAAAGTGCTTTATTATAGTGATGTAGCGTTACAATCTGGTTCTGGGTCAATTTGACCTGAGGTTCCATTTAATATCAGAACTCATTATTACATTATTCAAGACACACATTCAGATGAAAGAACTGGTGGAGGTACTTCTGGAGTTTGTTCCAAATAGCTCTTGCAGCATAAATTATTGCGTGGTAACCGAATTTGAGACAGGATGAAAGACTAATCCTATAGGCGATGTAGACAACTGTTTCATAGCCAGGCATTTTAATGAGAGTAAGCACTTTGGCAGAAAAACATTCAATAGCCACACATAATTTCCAAAGCTAAAGCCCGTAGTTCAGAATTACGCCTTACTCAGAGGAAAACTCATTTATTTTAGTAGAAAAACTTTCGCATTCTCAAACAGTAAACTTCCAAAACACTTCACCCTTGAAGAATTACATTTACAGAGTAAGTTATCAAAGAACTTAATTCCATCTAACACCATTTCACTGTACTATAAAAAAAATGAGACGGTCAGAGTAAATACAAGATGCAACAACGCAAAATCGCGACTTCAATTAAGAAATTCTAAAAGAGAAAGCTACCCTAACCATAACAGTACTTCGCTAAGAAAAACTTGCCTTTAACTGCAAATAATATAGATCGCATCGTAAAACAGCTGCACTAATATCAAACCGTTATGATGCTCAACAATGGATGTTGCATATATACAAAGAACACGAGTGAGAGGGCTCTAAATAAATGCGTACGCTGTCTTACACATGCAAGCGTGTTACCCCGAGCCCCCAATCATTCCATTGTAACGACAGAAGAAACAGACTTTCCACGTCAAGACTTACAAATTGCACACGTTGGTCGACCGGATCAAATCATCAGATCTCTTTTAAGGCTTCGATTCTTCTCACAATATACACAAAAATCAGAAAATACATATAAAACCACGACTCTGCACTCAAATAACAACAAACAAGGGCATCGATCATTGGTCAGCACCAAGTCACGTGGCTAGACCTGCCCAGAATGCACACGGCGACCATCTGGTGAATTAAGGTGGTGCCACACTCGCCGATTCATTCACTGTAAATGTAAACATTTCTGTAATAAATCAAACAGCCTTTGCACTCCACAGTGACCGATTCAGAGACATCAAACCATTCACCAGCGTTAAATCGAATGAAGTCCGTAAGAGCCAGGTAGTTTGATCTTGTTTTGCGCTTGTCAGATGCAAATAAAGG
This sequence comes from Allolobophora icterica, assembly GCA_963556255.1. Taxonomy (NCBI): domain Eukaryota; kingdom Metazoa; phylum Annelida; class Clitellata; order Crassiclitellata; family Lumbricidae; genus Allolobophora; species Allolobophora icterica. The sequence continues at coordinate 95,233,459 of OY744603.1, forward strand.
CTACTTAGTATACTGAGTTGCCTATAGGCCTAATTTCGGCGTCGGAAATTATTTCATAGTGAAACCACAGTATAAATAATTACATAGTAATTATTTATACTGTGGTGAAACTTAAACTAGAAGTTGGATGACTGATGAAAAATATTTAGAAACTAGAAGCTAGATGATTGAAGAACATATTACTTAATAAAACGAAACTAAAAGTTGGATGCTCGATGAAAATACAGCTCAAACTAAAAGTTGGATGGTCGGTGAAAATATAGCTCAAACTAGAAACTGGATGATCGATGATTATTTGTTGTATTATTTATTGTATTATAAGTTCTTATACAGGCTAACGCTTGAAATGCGTCTCTCGCAAATAATTTCCGACGCTTAAGCCCGGTGTTACCAATAATAATAATTAAATGTCAATCCACGAAACAATGGTTTTCTCCTAAAAGCGGCACGAGACGTCTAAAATTGCATTCCTAGCTAACTTCTCTGGGCGTTGTAGTAGGCCTATATAGTATTCGTAATCGTACTCTAAACTTCAAAAGCGCCACTCGAAGGCCAAGTGCAGGGCACCAGCCTATTCAAGAGGGTTACGTCAAATCAGAGGTTGTTTTCCAAAGAGAAGTCTGGAGGAGGTCCGAGTCCGGTTTTCAGAAGGACAAATCAAATCAGAGGGGGTTTTCCATAGATCAGTACGTAGTCCTAAAGAGATCCGAGTCCGGTGTCCAGAAGGCCATTGCGATCGTGTCAACACGTCTAACTACAATATATATATATAATCTTACAACACAAATGTTTTTGATCTTGCCCTCCTTCCAGAGTTCAAAAGTCGTGCACACGACCAGATACAGAACAGCGATGACGCTAGGAAAAATTTTCGGTGAAGGACTTGCTCAGGCCTCAGGGTCCCTACATAGTACTACGTTAACTGCCTCGGGCGAGGCTTGAACCCGTATTCTCCGCGTTACAGGTCGGATCCGTGCTAGGCAGACCATTATAGCTACCACTCGTAGGGCTTACTTAGAGCATGTCTTCGTGTGTGTGTGTGTGTGTGTGAGAGAGAGAGAGAGAGAGAGAGAGAGAGAGAGAGAGAGAGAGAGAGACAGACAGACAGACAGACAGACAGACAGACAGACAGAGACAGAAAGACAGACAGACACACAGACAGAGATAGAGACAGAGACAGAGGGAGCGAGTTAGGGGAGGCGGGAGAGAGAGAGAGGTGGGGGAAGGTGGGAGAAGAGAGAAACACACAGACAGACAGAGACAGACACACGGACAGAGGACGAGAAACACGCAAGGTTTCAAACCCAGAGTGCATCTGTGAAGGCCGTAAACAAGGTACGGAAAGTTTAATCAAAAACGGGTCATCCATAAAGGATGTCCGCAATGAGGGGAGGGGTCATTCAAATGCGGATAAAGGGGAGGGCATAGACGTAAATTCTGGGATGCAGCACTGAGGGGGTCTGATTTAGGCGATTTCGCAAACGGGTGCGAACGAGGGGGGAGGGGGACAAAATGTGTACGTACGCAAAATAAATTTCTAATTATGACGTCCACATTAGCCTATTTATAACTCTGTATTGTCCGATAGTCGTCCGATGGCATTTTGTTACATTATATAAAAGCCATGTGCAGTTATTCTGTGCTGTGAACGAGACATCTATAATATGTCTATATTGGCCCTCTCTCATCCTTCAATCTGGCCTAAAGTTCAGAGCCTGGAGCTGTCGAGACACTTTCTGCAGCTGGTCTTCCAGGGGGGGGGTGCGTCAAGCGTACGTACGCAGGGGGTGTGTGTGGAAGAAAGTACGCTTGCAAACAGGGGGTCCAATTTTCAGGATTTTTGTGTACGTAATATATGGATGGCCCCTTACATACGAGGCTCGAACCCGTACACTGCAAAGACGTCATTTCAGCTTTTTCCAGGGAGGGGGGACGGCAAAAAAAGGTGAAAATTTTTTTCACCATGTTGGGGACAACAGTACACTGTGTCCCCACTGTTAAAGGTAGGGGTTCTTGTCCCCCTCGACCCCTTGGGATTGCTGCCCATGTTTGTATTTAGTCTAAATGTGCAAAACTGTAAGCCAGTGCTGCAAATGAGTCTCTCTTTTTCCTTTTTTTACCCCTTTATCCTTCCTCCTTTTCTATTTTACGTCTTTTTTTCTTTTTTTTGCCCTCCCAAATGACGTCCCTGACACAATGTCCGATGATCGGCTACCGATTTCCAGAATAGCGGGTTTGGGGCGAGTCGGGTCCAGTTGGGGCTGCAGCGGAATACTCTTTCCGCACATTTTAATCGTGAGAACAATCTTCATTGTTAACAGATATGCCAGTCTGGAGCTTTTCAACAAGACATACAGCCATCTGTCAATTTCCTCTACCAGTAAACTTGACTCGCTGGACGGTTGTCATCACTGGTCCACTGTTGCTGTGCTTCCAATCTAATCTAAATCAAATCTGATAACTTCTATAGCGCCGTCATTACAATGTTTAAGGGCAGGTTGTATAGCAGTCTGTTCCAGAATGAAGGTCACGCTACAACATAGTACAGTACATGTATCTGAATGCAACATATTACAAAAACAGTTCGTCAAACGCAGTGCCTAAAATACTCAGAAACATCAACTGCACACTCTTCCTCACACTGTTCTTGAACTGACATGTAAAACTTCAGGTAGTAGAATGAAATCATGTGTAGTTGACTTGAGCTAATCTCTCAAAAATTCATACTACACACTTCAGACAATTCAACTAAACATTCGACAAAATCAACTGCTCGTTTTGTGTCAACAACACAAGGCCCTGGTCGAACGAAGTGATGCATCTCAAATAGTGTTAACAAATATTACTTAATGTGTTCAGAAGAGTTCTTAAGAGTACGGTCACGCTAAATCAGCTTTTGCTGAATGCAAATCCCAACAGCTTGTTCGTTCCTCCTTTTGGCTTGTTTCCAGTTCTTTCAGCTTCTTTCATCTTCTTCGACTGAGGTTCGGCAGCATCATCTGCTGCTGTTTCTGGGTCCTGTCCGTTCTCCTTTGCCTCGTTTTCTGCCTCCGTATCCAGCTGTTTCCTCTTCCGCTCTGACTTCTTCTCAGTCTGGGACTCGGCTTTCATCTGCCACTCCTAAAAAACAAACCAGTCTGTAAATTTTTTAAAAGTTGCATTTCTTACTTTGATTGTCATTTCACTCTACGTTCATAAGTAACTTTAACTGTTATTGTAATTTTATCATTGTAATAGTAATTATGACTATATAGTATATAGCATTGTCAGTAGTAACCTTCTCCTAGGATGCTTTAGAATGTCAGCTGTTTGTGCAAATGCTAAGAGTTACACTGTGTGATCCAGGGAGCAGTTATGTAACTTCCTCTAACTGTCATTGTAATTAACTGTAAATGTAATTAACTGTAAATGTAATTAAGTGTACCACGTAATTGTAACTGCAATTAAATGTAACTGTAATTAATTATAACTGTAATTAATTGTAACTGTAGTTAATTGTAACTGTAGTGAACTGTAACTGTAGTTAAATGTAACTGTAAATACTTCAAACTGTCACTAACTGTAACTGTACTTAATTATAACTATAATTAACTGTAACTGTAATTAACTGTAGCAGTAGTTAACTGTAACAGTAATTAACTGTAACTGTAATTAACTGTAACTGTAGTTAAATATAACTGTAATTAACTGTAACTGTAAATGTAACTGTAAATATTTCAAACTGTCACTAACTGTAACTGTAATTAATTATAACTGTAATTAACTGTAACTGTAATTAATTGTAACAGTAGTTAACTGTAACTGTAGTTATATAGCACCTTTTGTTCTTCTTTTGACAAGCGTTTGAATGCTTTTGCGGCTCTGATTGTCAGCTCATCTTCTTCGAGATCGGGTGATTCACTGAGAAGCGACTCCCGGTTACCTTCAAACCACATCTGGAACCCCGTCTTCGGCACTCTGAAGGAAAACAGATGAGAAATAGATGTCATTTCTTTACAGTCATTCAGATCAAACCTTCAGATTACATGGCTGCCAAACCGTGTGCTTAGTTAAGACCTTGACTGTACTGTCATGTTCCAATGTTATCTTACTGCGTTTGTCGGTTTGAATTAATAAAGAAGATTATTATTATTATTATTATTATTAGATTTGATGGAGCAGGGAAAATTAATCTAATCTGGCACTGGACTTCTTTGGAGCAGTCTTCTGCTCAATATTAGAACTTTATTAGAACAATATTAGAACTTCATTAGAACGTTCTTGTACAGTCTTCTGCTCAATATTAGACCTTAACTAGAACAACTTTAGAACTTTACTAGAGCGTTCCAGAGCAGTTTTCTGCTCAATATTAAAACTTCACCACCAGGAAAGACTCAGAAAACATTTTCACCTTATCTTAACAACAACAATTATAATGATAATAATAACAATGATAATAATGATAATGACGATGATGAATACTTGCCTCGCACTGTTGTCTTCTTCTTCTTCTTTGCTGCCTTTAGGTTGACTCTTTGTTTTAGTCAAACCGAACAGTTTCATTTGTGATGTGCCCTGCAATCACAAAGCCAACACCAACTTTCAATGCTCAAAACTGGACAGTGATGGGCAATAGTTAACTAAAAAGTTGCTAACTTTTAGTTTAACTAAACAAAATTAGTTAAGGAAGAAGTTAAACTAAAAAAAATAGTTTAGTTAAAACCATAGTTTAACTAAAAATGTTTAGTTGCTAACTAAAAAGTGTAACTAAAAAATCAGAAATATGCAACTATTTTTCCACAGTGAACATTGAATACTGTCAGTAAAAAAACATTTTAACACTGCATGGTTTTAGCATTAACAGAGTGTGTTTTCAAATTCATACACTACTTACAGTACACATGTAATTGTATGCCAGAACAGTACACATTGCATAGTTTGAAGGTGAAATTGTCATTGACGCTTTGCATTATTACAGTTCACTTAACATCTTTTATTGTGAAAATGTTCGTCGTAAAAAGTTGGAAAAAGTTTAACTACTTTTTTTTAGTTTAGTTAACTAATTTCCAAAATCAGTTGCCAACTTTAGTTAAACTATTTTTTTTAAGTTGGAAAATAGTTTTAGTTTAACTAAAAAAAATAGTTTAGTGCCCATCACTGAAACTAGACAGCACACATTGAAAACTCTCAGCTCATCAACAGTCAAGGTTTTCCCCAAAAAACCCTTCCAGATGATGTACAGGAAAGAAAAAACTTATTATATGACAGTGGGACACGCCAGCCAATTGGTTAAAGCCAGTGCTTTTTTTCTGGAAAAAGAGGTTCCGGAACGGAATAATTATGGGCGGGCCAAAATCCCGAGAAAACGGGATTGGGGGTTGGGAGGGGTCTCATTAAACACTGAAAACAGTTCGAAACATTTAAATTAAATTAAACTAACTAAATTATTGTTTTATTATTAAAATAAATAAAAAATGTTAGTACCAGAAAAAAGGTGCCGGAATGCCGTTCCGGCTGAAAAAAAGCACCGGTTAGAGCACTTGCCTTGCAACTCAGAGAGAACGGGTTCAAGCCATCTCCCCTGAAATGGTTCCTTCTGTAGAGACCTTGAGCAAGTCCTTCATTCACAACTGCTCAGCGCCAACGATTGAAGCTTCATCATTAGATAGTGGTGCTTAAATGCATAACAGCAATAACTACCTTCTTAGCTAATGCTATTGTTGGCTGATTGGATGACAGCTGCGAGTCTCTGCTTGGTTTCAAGGTCACACTGTTGCTGACCCGACCTGGTTTAGTTTTCTCCATGCTGTCGAAAACACTGGTTCCCTTCATTTGGTTTGCAGCAGCTGGTTTCACAGAGGAGGTGCTGGAAACCTGTCAACACAAAATAAACACATTCTACCACTCACAATGTCAATGCAAAGACAGAGAGAGACAGAAAGAAAGACAGATAAAGACAGAAAGACAGACAGATACATAGAGAAAGAGAGACAGAGAGAAGCAGACAAATGTAGGCAGAAACATATGCAAAGAGAGACAGAGTGAGACAGACAGAAAGACACATGGACAGACAGACACAGAAAAGCAGACAGACAAACGGTAAGCAGAAGATATAAAGAGAAAGACAAAGACAGAAAGAGACATACATACAGACAGACAGACAGACCGACAGGTAGGCAGATTTTCTCTACCTTAAATGGATTCTTGTTGCTAGTTGAGGCCTGTGAAGCAGACAGAGATTTCAAAACTTCCTTCGATTTGCTGTCTCGTCTAACTGGCAGAAGCTTACCTGCTCAACAACATAAATATTCACCAAGTTATTCCATGAATATTCATTAGATCATTTGAATAATTGTAACCGTGTACATAAGTATGTATGACATGTATGCATGTATGTAAGCAAGCATGCATTATGTACCAGTATGTAAATATATATATATGTTTGTTTCTATTTATGCACGAATGTATGTATGCGTGCATGCATGTGTGCATCTATGAATTCATGTATTTAAGTATGCATGCATGTGTATATATGTATGCATGCGAATGCTGCATGTATGTATTTATGGACTGGAATGTATGTATATATTTGGGCGTATGCATGCATGTATATCTCTGATTGCTGAAATAGCACCTTGTAAAATTGTGGTTAGGTTTAAGAGCGGAAACAGAAAAGGAAGGAGTTAACGACTCACTGGAGCCGTTCGTAGGGGCATTTGTCTCCGTACCACCATCCTCCTCTTCCACGTCATCTTCTCCATCCATCACTGCATCTTCATCGTCATTTGCATCATTGTCCTCATCCGAATCTCGTTGCTGTGTGATCGCACTGACTCTGGCTCCCCGTTTTCCAAATGGCTCCATGCCACTTCTGAAAATCAGAAAATCTTTAATTTATTACCAAAAGCAACACATTGATCCGCGATTTCAAGATGTCGAGCGACGGTGAAAACTTGACTTCCTGACTCTGGAAGCACCTCTGAAGAGGAGTTTCTCTTGAAATAGCACTGCATATATTTGTGGTTATGACTGATGCTTTGTTGTTACTGTAATGATCTCCCAAACCACACAATGATTCCCAGCTACACAACATGCTATAAGATGTTATAGTGTAGAGAAGAATCTATTTAGATTATATAATGTAGGATTGTAGAGCTATATAAATGTAAATTAATTAAAATGCCAGCAGCTAAGCCAGCATTGTAGGGATTAATTAATATTAGATAGAGGGGTTCATCATATCTACGCAAAGGACAGCAGACGATGTGGACTCACCTCATTGGTCAGTACGAACAGCTGATCAAAACCGTTATGGCGAAGCAGCTGACGACTCGGTAACCAAGCAACCGTGGTGACGTGGCGAGGAGATACGGCAGTTCGATTTTTTGATTTCAACTGAACAAGACGTTCTAGAAATCTTGAGTGGATCGACTCGGTGGATGTTGGACTAAGTCGATGAGAGGGCATCGTTAGTCAATATGATCGGTTTTGCGAAACGATCGATGCAGTTGAGTTTATAAGTCGAGACGTTGGACAGCGAGGATCGAATAATTCGAGTGAAACGCTCTCGTAACAAACCGTTGCGAAGCGTGACTTTCCATCATAGGAAGTCGACATTTGCGAAGCGATCTTGTCAACGGACTTAAGGAGTTATTCCACGAGTGAAGTGTACGTTACTCTGGAGTAGTAAAGCACACACTCGGGTTGTAACGACGGTCTCTTTGGGAGAGACATCAAGCTACGAGGAGTCACGAGAACGGTGGATAGTCGAGCTTCGACGAGGGAGAAACAAGGCGATTTGCGAACTGAGCCGCGAACTCATCAGATGAACAAACGGATGAAAGACAGCTTTTCCACGAGGAACAAACTGTGAGAACATTCCGTGCTAAAGGGTCTTACTGGGAGGTAGCAATAGGCAATAAAATCTAGATAGCAAAGATGCTGGCTAGGTAGGGAATAAGGCAAAGTAGACATAGGATAACTAGACATTGAACTGTTACATGCTTTAACTGATATACATTATATTCATATTCATTTAAATGCATACTCATGTGTTCTCTGTTCATTTCCCTAGTCAAATAGATAGGCCTATGCATTTACTTGTCCAGTAAAGACAAGATGAAGCAAAACTAAAGTAGTCGTGGGTGTATTCATAACACTAAGCACTCTTAGTATAGGGTGGCGCTACATAAATGGGGGCTCGCTCTCGGGATTGAATTATATAATCAATTAAGGACATTGATTAAAACGAACTGGGATCATATCTTAGACACAAGAGGTGTATTTAGATAGGATAGAATAAGTAAACAGAGATATTTACTTACGCGCTAGATATAGCATATTTTGTCGTCTGCGGTATTCATTAATACGCATGACGTAATTGAATTTTGAATTGTGACCAATCATACGTTGTCGAAGGTGAGGTCAGGTCAACGGTTGCAAATCGCAAAAGCTAACTATTGGTAAGAGTTAGGTCAGGTCAAGGTTGTTCAGTGTTTAAGTTATAAACAAGGTGAACTAGCTTTGAAATCGGAAATTTGTCTCGAGCCTTATATCAAAGAAAATTGATATAGCGCAATGGCGGGTGAGATTCAGAAGTGGATTAAGGTGGCGCAGGACCTTGGATACGCAGAAGATGCTGTTAGAGAATATGTCAAGGACCGGCAGAATGAGATTAGGGAAGATAAAAGACGGGAGGCTGAGGAAAAGCTACGTCTAGCGGAAATGGAAAAAGAAGAAAGGCTGCGTCTCGCTGAAATGGAAAAAGAAAGACAGAATGAGATTAGGGAAGATAAAAGACGTGAGGCTGAGGAAAAGCTACGCCTTGCGGAAATGGAAAAGGAAGAGAAAAGACGCGAGACTGAAGAAAGGCTGCGTCTTGCTGAAATGGAAAGTCAAAAGGAGATAAAACTTAAAGAACTAGAGCTTCAGATGACACGTGAGACAAGACGAGAAGATGGAGATAGGATACGACTTGATGGAGATGGAGAGTATTCTGGACAGGCAAATAATGCTAAATATGTTAAGATGCCCATCTTCAGAGAAGAAAAAGATTGTTTAGATGCCTATCTCCTCAGATTCGAGAGGACATGTACGGCATACAGAGTTCCGAATGAGTTATGGGTTCTGACACTAGTGAAGTCGCTTCAAGGAAAAGCGCTCGAAGTGTATGAACGAATGAGTATAGAAGAATCTCAAGACTATGAAAAGTTAAAGGAGAGACTACTCATAAGGTTCAAATTGTCAGAATCAGGGTACCGAAATTTGTTTAAACAAAGCCCTAGAGAAAAAGACGAAACTCCGGAACAATATGTAGGAAGACTTAGACGTTACTTAAGACAGTGGCATCAAATGTCAGGCTTTAGTGAAGACAAAGAGGGTTTGGAACAACTCATACTGAGAGACCAGTTCTTCATTATGTGTGACAATGATATGAGACGCTTTCTAAAGGAGAAAGGGAAACTAAATCTTGAGGACATGTTGGAACAGGCCCAAAACCTCATAGAAGCGAGAGAATCGGATGAAAGGAAATGGATTCATACTCAGAAGAATAGAGACAAAGAATCCAAAACGCAACCGAGGGACAATAAGCAGAAGAATTTTGAGAATACAAGCAACTCTCACAACAAATTTAGAGAACAGAGGGAGTTCAGAGATAAAAATCAATTCAAGAGTAATTGGAAGTTCTCCGACAACAAGAAATATGGAGTAGAAACCGAAACCCAGAAGACGGGATGTTTCCGCTGTGGATCAAAATTTCACAGAATAGCCCAGTGTAGTGAGAAAGATAAGACAGGGAGAGAACATAGAGTAGCAACAATGCAATGCGACGAGGAATCAAGTGAAAATGGAGATAAACGAGAGGCAGTAATTTCATACTGTTCCGCATATGTTGAACAAGAGGGAAAACGTATAGTAGAGGAACACAAGTATCAGGGACCAGTTGTAATTAATGGATGTGAAACGAAAGGAGTCTTTGACACTGGTTCAAATTGTGTTGCTGTAAGAGAGAGTCTGATCAAGAAAGATGAATACATAGGTCGAAACATGATATGTACTTTTATGAATGGTACTAAACATGAGTATCCGATGGCAAAAGTCGCAATACAGAGCGAATACCTCACAGGCGTGGTAGAAGCCGCTGTGATCAAAGACCTAGAAGAAGAAGCTATCATTGGATCAAGAGTAGAAACTATTGAAGATTCTAAATTGAATTTGTGTTATTGTGAGGCTGAAGTAGTAAAGTGGAAGAAAGAGGCAGATAGAGATACTGAAGAGTTCACTAGCAAGGTCAGAGTAAATGAAATAGATACTAAATGCCTTTATGATACAGGAGCAAATTGTGTCGCTGTGCAAAAGAGATTAGTGAAACCAGAACAATACACAGATAAATTTATGGTGTGCAGATTTGCTAATGGCAAGAAAGAAAAATATCCCATGGCAAGAATTAAGATTGAAGGTAATGACTTCAAAGGTGTGACGGATGCTGTAGTAATAGAATCCTTGGTGATAGGATTAATCACGGGTCCATGTTTGTACGAGAAGAGTATAAACAGAATCCAACCGAAAGGGAAACATGATGACGAGAAGACGGATAAATCATGTGAACCTAAAATTAGTAGAGCCAAAGAGGAGAAAAAGAAAGAATGGAATGTAAAGGGTTGTGATGCTGAAGGGATGAGATGCAATAAGGCTAAATCATCCATAGAAATCCAGAACACAACTGGACATGATTGTGAGATTATCACAGAAACAAGAATAAATGACGGAGTGGAACGAAACGGCAAAGCAGAAGTGGTAATAGCAGGATGCACGACACGAGCACAGGATGAGATAAAACGGAGACGTGTCGAACAACCACAGAAAATACCAGAAGTAACAGGTTTATATCTCAAACCAGAGGAGATAATGGAACCTATAGAACCCAGGTCTAGCAGAAGAAACCATTTAGTGGAGAACAGAAATAATGAAGAGAATAAGAAAATGGGATATAGGAAAGGAAGAAATTGGCAGGAGTCCAAGTCATATTACATGAAGACATCCGAGAGAGCGGATGTAACGGAAAAGAAGAATTACGGAAATGATGGGAGATCTCATAGGTCTGATCAACAGGCTATGCAGACGAATTATAGATACGGAGATAATAAGTGGAATTGGCGAAGGCCAAGATGTAAGTCAAGCTGGAAGACACGTGAGGACTATGAGAAGAAAGATTACAGTAATGATAATAGAAAGCAATACAGACCATGGAAGGCCAACAGATGGAGAAATTCTGGGAGAAACCTAGAAAGATCCTGGAGAAGAAGTGGAGAAGAGGAGTCTGTAAAGTGCAAAGGTGAAGATAGTTATTCGAGAAGTGATAGCGATGAGTCGGTTGGTGGTAAATGGTTGAGTTGGAAGAGGAGAAAATATCCTATGACATGGAAATGTCGAAATGATTGGAGAACGGTTGAAAGATAAGCCCAGTGCGAGGTATTTAAGTAATTTCATGAGGCAATTTAACGAGGAAAATTCTGTAATTAAGGGTTATAGATATACAATTATGTTATATTTTGAGTTAAGGAAGTAATCACTAGGAGTGGTCTATAAGTTAAGTTAGTCAAGAGCTACAGAAGGGCAGCTGTAGGAAATTTAGAGAAAATAAGTAGAGGAGAGTTAGTGGAACTTAGTGTTGAGATAAGCAAACATGAAGTTCAGGAGTTATTAAAAAATAAGTAGTTGTAGAGGTAAGATGTAATTAAGGTTAAGATGCAAGGAGAGAATCCTTGTAGTAATTGGTCAGGTGAAACTTAACTTTGGTAGTGAGGAAAATTTAAGGAAAATAGACAAGTAAGAAGTTTTCTGGGAGCAGTCAACTATTATAGGAAGTTCATACCAAACTGTGTGATGATAATGAAACCACTCACAGAATTAACTAAGAAAATGCTAAAGTAATTGTTGAATGGACTAGTGAATTGGAGGGTGCATTCACAGAACTCAAGAGGGTGTTATCAGGAGCACCAATATTAAAACTACCAGACCTAGATAGAGAATTTGTGATCAGAACAGATGCATCGAATGCAGCTGTAGTAGGGGTACTGGTGTAAGAATACGATGGAGTGATGCATCCGGTGTCATATGTAAGCAGAAAGTTGAGTGAAACAGAAAAGCGATATTCCGTAGAGGAACGAGAATGTCTAGGAATGATATTCGGGTTGAAAAAATTTAACAGGTATCTTTATGAAAATGTTTCCATTACAAATTCAAACAGATCACTGTAGTTTACAATACTTGAAGACAGGTAATGTGAAGAATGATCGTGTGATGAGATGGAATCTGTTATTGCAAAACTACAATTTTAGGATAAGATACATTAAAGGTAGTGATAATGTAGTGGCAGATTACTTAAGTAGAGGATTAGAATAAGCCAATTAGAATAGTCATAAGTAATATAGTAACGTAAGTTATGACATGATAGGATAGATTATCATTTCATGTATGATTAGTTAAGAGATTAAAATGTGTGTTGCTTCAAAGTATAAGTTAATAGATAATTAAGTCAAGTTAATATATATATTTCACTAGTTAAAGTTAGACCAATTGGAACAGTAAATGGTTTTACTAGATAACTGATATATGTTAATATAAGTTGTGTAGATAAGAATATTGTGTAGTTAGGTAAGGAGTCATAGTTATTTTAAGAAAAAAATCTATTATTTCTTTGATTGTGGGGGGTGATGTAATGATCTCCCAAACCACACAATGATTCCCAGCTACACAACATGCTATAAGATGTTATAGTGTAGAGAAGAATCTATTTAGATTATATAATGTAGGATTGTAGAGCTATATAAATGTAAATTAATTAAAATGCCAGCAGCTAAGCCAGCATTGTAGGGATTAATTAATATTAGATAGAGGGGTTCATCATATCTACGCAAAGGACAGCAGACGATGTGGACTCACCTCATTGGTCAGTACGAACAGCTGATCAAAACCGTTATGGCGAAGCAGCTGACGACTCGGTAACCAAGCAACCGTGGTGACGTGGCGAGGAGATACGGCAGTTCGATTTTTGATTTCAACTGAACAAGACGTTCTAGAAATCTTGAGTGGATCGACTCGGTGGATGTTGGACTAAGTCGATGAGAGGGCATCGTTAGTCAATATGATCGGTTTTGCGAAACGATCGATGCAGTTGAGTTTATAAGTCGAGACGTTGGACAGCGAGGATCGAATAATTCGAGTGAAACGCTCTCGTAACAAACCGTTGCGAAGCGTGACTTTCCATCATAGGAAGTCGACATTTGCGAAGCGATCTTGTCAACGGACTTAAGGAGTTATTCCACGAGTGAAGTGTACGTTACTCTGGAGTAGTAAAGCACACACTCGGGTTGTAACGACGGTCTCTTTGGGAGAGACATCAAGCTACGAGGAGTCACGAGAACGGTGGATAGTCGAGCTTCGACGAGGGAGAAACAAGGCGATTTGCGAACTGAGCCGCGAACTCATCAGATGAACAAACGGATGAAAGACAGCTTTTCCACGAGGAACAAACTGTGAGAACATTCCGTGCTAAAGGGTCTTACTGGGAGGTAGCAATAGGCAATAAAATCTAGATAGCAAAGATGCTGGCTAGGTAGGGAATAAGGCAAAGTAGACATAGGATAACTAGACATTGAACTGTTACATGCTTTAACTGATATACATTATATTCATATTCATTTAAATGCATACTCATGTGTTCTCTGTTCATTTCCCTAGTCAAATAGATAGGCCTATGCATTTACTTGTCCAGTAAAGACAAGATGAAGCAAAACTAAAGTAGTCGTGGGTGTATTCATAACACTAAGCACTCTTAGTATAGGGTGGCGCTACAGTTACCTCGTCACACGAAACCTAACTTCTGAAAAAATCGCTTGAATTTACCTTGATGAGAAATTCACGACTGGCTCATTCATTGTCAACGTCGCTGATTCTTCCTCTGCCTTCTGCTGAGCCACTTCACCAAGTCGCTGAGCGAGTTGAATGAGTCCTGTCTGAGTCGCGTACTTAATAGCGAGCTGGACGGCTCGACAACTGGGCATGAGCTGACAGATCTCCATCGCTCGAAACTCTCGTCTCGTCTTACAGGCAAGCTGTAAAGGAAAGTCAGCATCATCGTCAATACTTTCATCACCATCATGGATGAACAATACCATCATCACAGTCATCATTATCACCACTGAAGTTGTCATTATAATCATCATAGTCATAATTACGACTATGATCATCTTCATTATATCATCATCACCATCGCTAACATGGTCAATATCATCGTTGTCGTCATCATCTTCAGTATGGGTATTAGTGCTAAGCGACTTCATTTTCTTAGCCTTGGCATACAAGAGTGCACGAACAATCCCTATGCCTCACTGCCTGATCTTCTCACAGTCAAGCCACCAACAATAAAACATCAATAATAATGATGAAATTGGTAACTCATTTCATGAAACTGTGTACTTTTCACTGCAGAACTCACCGCAAATTGCTTCATCAGCAGTTCTTGCTCAGTGATCATCAGTTTCTGTTTTTCCATTTCGTCAAACTCGTATCCCTCGGCCGTCCACAGACCGAAATGCTCCCCAAAAAGGTTCGTCCTCCAAAATTGCTCCTAGGAAAATAAATAACATGCAGAAAACATCATACGTTATGAGATCTTTCAAATCAGAAGACCACCTGAAATTTTAGTTTTAAACAGAATGAATAAGAAGAAACCCTAAAAGCATATAATTACTATTACTATGATCATGCATTCATTAATTAAGTGCCACTCTCTAATGACCAACAATCGATGGCACTGAGCAACTGTGAGTGAAGGACTTGTTTGTATGGACCCTATGCTGTAACCATTTCATGGGAGGTTCGAACTGGTACTCTCTGCATTACAAGGCCAGTGCTCTAACCAATTGGATACCGTGCCCACACAATAAGCATACGAGTGTGGCCAGCCAGTTTTGTCCTTTGTTGGTCTCCTCTTCCTAGACAGAACCCCACCATAGATTCTGAACTGCAGTTCACAACTGTAACATCAAATCTCACACTGGAAGATCTGATGTATTGAAAATGTATATAGCACTATAACAGCCACTCAGTTACTAATTATCATGCAGGACATTACATTACATATAATATATATGTTCAGATTGTATGGTGTGTGGGACACGGCGGCCGATTGGTTAGAGCATTCGCCTTGTAACGTGGAGAGTATGGGTTTGATCCTCCTCTACTGAACATTAACTGTGCAAAGATCTTGGGCAAGTCCTTCACTCACAATTAATCAGCACCATCGATTGATGCTTGTTCATTAGATAGTGGTGCTTACTTAATACAAGCGTTACGATAATAATAACGCTAAACCAGATACTGTTAATAAACGAAAACGTGCATAAACCATGAGATTAATGAAACGGAGTTGAAACCTCGAGGGATCCTTTGTCGGTGGTGAGTTCACAAAGCGGAATCTGGAACGGAATAAGTTGCATCGTCGGTCGAGGTAGGATCGGCGGATATCTCGATCCTTTACAGAGAACAGCTCTGCAGAGAAAATACAAACAACGGTTGTAGGATTCTGCCAGGAGCTGGCTTAAAGTATTCCAGCTGGGGATTATTTAATGTAAGTATACCCCGACGCTTTAGCAAATCAATGCACACTGCGCAGTTAATAATTACCGCTATCAACTGTACTGTCAGATAAGGTAAGGCAAGGCAAGGAAAAGCAAGGAAAGGCAAGGCAAGGTTAAGCAAGGCAAGGTAAGGAAAGTCAGGGCAAAGATATGCAAGTCAAGGTAAGGCAAGGACAGGCAAGGCAGGGCAAGGTAAGGCAAGGAAAGGCAGGGCAGGGCAAGGAAAGGAAAGGCAGGGCAAGGTAAGGCAAGGAAAGGCTGGGCAAGGCAAGGTAAGCCTTAATGTTTAATGTAAGGCAAGGTAAGCCAGGGTAATGGTAGGCTAAATAAGGCAATGCTAGATAAGGCACGGTTAAGTAAGGCAAGGCAGGGCATGGCTTAACATCTGACTGACCTTAACTGTTGAGGATTCTCTCGAACTCCAACGACCCAGTAGTTATCCGACTTGCCTTTACACTTGAAGACAGAAGAAAAACAGATCGATTGATAATTGATTGAAATATAAATAGTCGTCTTTTATGTTCCTTAACACTACTAATACTGCATTCATTATAACTATTATTAATAGTATTCCATCCTTAGTTATACTAATTAACATGAAGTGAAACTAATCGGAAGTGATACAATGAACAGAGATCAGTCTTACTTCACTGATCCTCAGGATATTGACCTGAAAGCAAGCAGTTCGTTTCAAGTACAGGTATTGAAGCAAATCAAGCATGAAGTGATGCACTCACGTGGTCTCGCAGATTCGCAACGGTCGTCCAAGCGTGACAGAAATTGCGATTCAGCATCTGAACGATTCCGGATGAGTCGACAGCAAAAGGAGATCCCTCACCAGAAAACCTGTGAAGCAAAACGATGGTATCAGCCTCCGTACCATTTAGCATTAATAATATTTAATCAGGATTTATTAAACACCACTGTCTAATTACTAAGCATCAGTCGATGGTGCCGAGTAATTGTGAAGGACTTACTCAAGGTCCTTACACAGCAACCAGCTCAGGGGAGTAGGATCAAACCCATACTCCCCGTGTTACAAGGCAAGCGCACTAACCGATTGGTAGCCGGCATCACACTTGTATTCAGTGGCATGATACAGAAATGCCTCCTTTGCCCCCCTCCAGAAAGATCAGAAGATAGAGGATACGCAATCCGGAAAAGACAAGATGTTAGTCAAGACTTGAATCAACACCCTGAGCCAGCCAAAATACGTAAATAAATCGATCACTTATGCAAATCTGCCTCAGTGAACTCCTTGGGACATGCAAAACACACAGAACAATCCCCAAAATAGTCCTCTTAAAATTCCTCATTCAGCAGTGTCCCCTCTGAAGAACAATTCCAGAAGACTTCGCATTTTCAACCAGCTGTGCATTTGAATGTAATTAACTAATTTGTCTCCTGTAAATGAGGATAATTTGATTTTACCCGATCCATGCGAGTGTCGACTTGGCACTGAGAGGCAGGCGGTCAGAGCACAGGGTCTTCTTAGTGGACAGATTCAGCAACTGATAGCTCAGACACTGGTCCCCTGGGACTCCTGAAAACAAACACGCTGGTTCATACATAAGAAAGCAATTTATTTACCACCACAATATTAACTTAATTTATCAGCACCATTGTATTATCTAAATTATCCCCAAAAATTGTAATAAAACATTGATGACAACCGTAATATGAATAGATGGTAATAGTAGCAACAATAATTGTAGCAATAAAAGTTATACATTTTCTTAATACTAACAGCAATATTTTTTAATAATATAATAATAGTATAATAATAACAATATATTATAACAATAGTAATATAAAATTGTTAAAATAACACATCGAACCGGTGCCACTGTGGTAGACGATGATGAGCAGGTCCAAGTGCGCTGCCATGGTAACCACTGGCCCTGGCAACCGGAAGACCCGCCTCTGAAGGCCACTGATGCTGAAGAGACGAACGAGACGCTGGTCCGTTGCTATTGCCAACCAACCATCTCCAAGACAGATTGCCTGACACAGACACGCAACAGGACAAAGAGTCTCATCAAATCTAATCTGAAACAATCTAATTGGGAAACTTCTAT
Source organism: Allolobophora icterica (assembly GCA_963556255.1). NCBI lineage: Eukaryota > Metazoa > Annelida > Clitellata > Crassiclitellata > Lumbricidae > Allolobophora > Allolobophora icterica. The sequence continues at coordinate 95,251,160 of OY744603.1, forward strand.
AGCACCGTTATCAATCAAAATCAGAGACTGAGAGAAACAGACAGTCAGAGAGAGAAACAGAGAGAGAGACAGACAGACAGACACAGACAGAGACAGAAAGAGACAGACTGAAAGACAAAGAGAGAGTGAGCGAGATAGAGAGAGACAGAGACAGACAAACAGAGACAAAGAGAGACAGAAAGAGAGGGAGAGAGTGAGATAGAGACAGAAAGACAGACAGACAGAGAGAGATAGCGAGATACAGAGCAGAGACAGACAGAAACAGAGAGAGAGACAGAGACAGACAGAGCAAGATAGAGACAGACAGACACACAGAGAGACAGGGAGAGACAGAGAGAGCGAGAGAGAGACAGACAGACAGAGAGAGCGAGACAGAGAGAGACAGAGACAGAGAGAGAGCAAGATAGAGAGACAGAGAGAGACACACAGAGAGAGTGAACCATGCCAACCATGATGTCTTCTCCCTTTGGCATGACAGTATTCCACTCGGTGCAAGAATCCCAAGAACCGAAGTGCATGCAGACCAACTGACTGAAACAAAAGCAACAAAAGGAATAATACATTAATTCATCTGGACACTGCATTAATATTACTGCTATTAATTAGTAACTTCTATAGCGCCAGTGTCTAATACACAAAACATCAAAAAAATTAAAAAACACGACTGGCACAGACAGAACTAAAAACCAAATACGAAAAACTGTGCATCTCATTCGCTCAGAGGACGAGCAATTTATATAGCACCAGCGCCTATGACAGCGAACTCAACTGACCTCGGAGTGTCGCCGTCGGCCTCTGAGGCCAAGAGGACGGCCTCGGCCGAGAGGTCGGCCATCGTGTGACCCTGGGTGTTATTGACATGGATGGCGTGGTGGGTGGCCGTGTCGTGGAACTCGACGTCGATCGACTCCTCTTCCTCCGTGTTGTATTGCGTCACGATGCCGACGCTGTTCCAGACCTAAACATGATCGATCAGTGTCAAAAAAAGGAAAATCTGGAACACATCGTTGTAATGTTTATTTATATAGCACCTCTTCTGGAAAAGTAGTCGGAGTTGCTCCCGACCTGACCACGATCAAGTGGAATGGTCATCAACCTCTTGTGAAATAGAGGCATGGAAAGCAGAAGAGCTCATGTTGTAGGTTACACGGAAGCCTGTTCTGGAACAAGGGACCATGATGAAATGTGGAAGTACATGAAACGGGAACAACCGGATTACCAGATTAAATAGGGGAGGTACCAATTTCCCAGTGGTCAGTAATTGACCTGGTAATGGACGAATCCTTAGGTCCGGGACAGACATCATGAGACGTTGCTTACACTATTCCAAACCTAAACACAATGGATGAGTTTCAGTGCCATGCCAACAAAAGAAGTAAAGCTATTGTATCTTATAGTAGAACAAAGGCAGGGTAATTTTTGTAACAGTAACAACATACGCTACTATGGAAACAAGCATTCCTTTGTAACCAAGGAAATAAGGATTTTCTAGGCAATGATTTGGTAGCCATGACAGGAGCACTGTGTGGTACCAATGAAATGAGGATTACCTTAGTAACTAATTTCCTCAGTAACCAATTACCAAGGAAATGAGCATTTCCTTTGCAGCAAATAATAAAACCATTCCTTTCCATTAGGAAATAAGCAATTCCTTTGCAACATGTTGGTAGTTAAGACATTAACCAGGTAATAAGCTTCTCCTTGGTAGCATGTTAGTAAAATTAATGTTCCTCTGGCCACGTACCATGAACCGCGTGGCGACAGAGACGGGACAGGAAGCCGGCTGGAATGGTCTCTGGAGAGGTACTGGCTCCCATGAGCTTTTTGACACCATTGGTACGGCAGCAACCACTGAATCTTTAGCACTCAACAGGCTCTCGCGATCTTCAAAGACATAGCACCATCATCATTACTGCCATCATCATCATTGCGTTTAACATCATCATCACGTAGTCATCATCATCATCATAATCATTATCATAATCATCACCAGTGCCATATTCACTGAAGTCCTTAACATCGTCATCATCATCACTGTCATCCAGTAAAAATCACTGCAGTAAATTATATATAAGCAGGTACAGTACATCATACATACATACATACAATACGAACATACAATACATACATTCAATACATACAGTACACACAATACAACATACAATACATATAGCATATACATATTCTATATATACATATAAATATCTTAAGCATAATGTATATATTTGTATATAATGTATACATACAATACATATAGCATATACATATTCTATATATACATATAAATATCGTAAGCATAATGTATATATTTTGATCCTATAATGACTGGTACCATAGCACATATGGTCATGATAACAGTTTAGAAAAAACCAGCAAGACACGGGACACACATTCCAATTTCCTACCTGCAATGTCATCATCATCGCCAATGGTTGGCCTCGGTTTCTGCGTAACCTTGATGCTGCTGCTCGCATCGTCATCATCCTCAACATCTGTGTCAACTCCGGGAATGGCGCCAGCAAACGCCTCATCATCCACATCGTCGAATAGGTCGGATGCCGTCTCAAAGTCCACTTCGCCCTACAGAAACATGTTAACATGCATATTATCCTGAAGTGGTGCTATATAAATTTTATTAATAAATGAATAAAATAGCTGAGAACCGGAGTATGAGGCTTCTAAACCACAAACAGTGCTATGATTTGATACCTTGGTCATCATTGGTCCTTGTGACATTCTTAAGACTTCACGCAAGTGTTCACTGCCATGGCTATTCAGATATTGAAGTTCTTGTACCCCATAGCAGAGTAATTTTTTATAATAATAATAATAATCATAATCTGTCATTTGTATCATCCCTAAACAAAATGAAATCTTGCACGAAAGAGCGTAACAGAAAACAAACTAATCAGATAAGTTTTAAGGTTAGTTTTGAAGATCAATGGTAATGAGGATTTGCGAATAAAATCCGGAAGTTTGTTCCATTCAGTTGGAATGGTAGAAATAATGGTTAAAATGCACGTTATAATGGAAATAAACATTATTGCTAGCTAACCATGGAAATAAGTCTTTTCTTGGCAATGACTTGATTGCCACGACAGCAACACTACATGTTACCAAGGAAACAAGCAAGAGTTCAGCTACAATCAGAAACTGAGCCATTTCAAAACAACCCTAGCAAGAGGTGTCTCGCTTTTACCGGTGCAACAGCAGACGAGGTTGGGAGAGGATTAGCAGGGATTGAAGCGTCAATGACATCCTTCAGTAGGCCCACATAACCCATATTGTCGCAGTAGGCCAGATCATAGCGACGAGGGTTCCAAACCAGACCGGTGATCGGCCGCGACTTATCATGCGTCTCCCTGAATTAAAAAAAAACAACAGCAGATCTAAAAATGTAAGCAGTCTATCTGAAATACAGGTCTAGGCTTCTTTGGATCAAATCTTCCCATTTTATGCTACATATACCGGTAGTAATAAAATTCTAACTGTAACATACAAAATACAACAGATGCAACAAGTCGAGAAGAAGAGATGTTGCCTTAAACTACAGAGCTAAGAATAATCTTTAACACTTTAGCGACGAAAGTGTACTAAAAGTGACTGGGAAGCAATGCAGCTAGTCATTAAAGTGTTACACATGTGTACACATATGTATGTATTATATATGTAAATGTATTCGATGTACTTTGTAATTTTTTAATTGTAATTGTAACCTGACATTTATAAAGCCCTATTTTAAGAAAAAAACTCATGAGTGGTGCTCCAGACCCGAACCAGTGAAATTATTGTCAAATAATACAGACTTCAGGTGCTTGTGAAACTGTGGAAGGGACAAACTCAGGATACGAGGGCAGTCAGGAGGCCATGGGCAGCCAACAGAAGGGTGCCAAGCCAGCTTAATCACAAGCACTGCGTCATGTCAGAAGGGTTGTCCAGAGATACAAGAGGTACAAGGCATGGCGCATGAAATCCAAGTTGTAATCAAGTCAATATCCAGACGATCAGTTCGTTAAGATTCCACAATTATGCATCAACTGCAAGCAAGCGAATCAAACTGAAGGAAAAGAACGTGTAACTCACCTGAGAACGACTCTTTGGCTGCTTGTCTCCCAAATGACAATTCTTCCATCTCGAGCTGCTGCTGCCACGTATTTGCCACATGGAGATACACAGACGATGGATAAAACCTGATGATGAAAGGAAAAACACCAGAAAACATCTAGTGATCTTTTGACATAACGAACAACATGAGCGGGCACCTAACAGGCTGCAATGACGTGTGTTCAACAAGATCTGGAAAATTGTACTGTCAAGTTTCAATGTTTCAATGTCACTAACTGCAGTTTGTCAGTGAGCTTGTAAATAAACATGAATATATATTATAACAGACGTCAGTCATCTAGTGACCAAAGAAAAAGCAAACTTTGAAAAGATGAAGATGAAAAGAAATATTACTTGCAACTAAGAGCTCCTCAAATTCACATTGCTGTGTGATAAAACAAAGTAACAACAGCAACAATGAAATAGACTCCACTGCATAGGAGTGAATAAATTATAAAGCGGTATTAATTGTTCACCTGGTTGATGGAACCATCCCCGAGTTCGAAAGCCTCGTTCCAATTCTTTGTGTCAAAAACTTTGACAGATTTGTCAATTGGAACATATAGATACTGAAAAACCAAAAATAAATCCACTCAAGTAACGTTAGTCTGTCAATCTCGGAGAGGTATGTGACCTACCAGCCAGCTACTGAAATAAGTAAGTAAGCAGACTCTTTATTATAAGGTACTATTATATTACATGCTAGGACACATACACACTAACATTACACGTATAATACTGATCACGCATGTCAACTAAACTGGAAGCTCGTTACAAAGATTTATTGAGAAGCCAGATAACGAACAACCTTAAACCAAAAAAATGTTACAAAGAATTTATTTTCTATAGCTTAAGTAATTTTTGCGAACCACATTATAGCAGGATTGATATTGCAATAAAACGTGTTATAACAGGTCTCCTGTGTACAATCGTAATGCTCTCAGGGTGTCACTAGTGAAAGATGGTTTACCTTTCCCGTTTTATCGAAAGCCAGCCGACAGAGAGTTTTGGAATTGATGAAATCGTTGGACTTGGGCAGACCAGTGATGACTTTAACTACTTTAAGGTCTTCCAGTTGAACAATCCGGACTGTTCCATCGCAACTGGATGATGCCTACAACAGGAAGCAAGACACAAGATTATACCGAAAAGTCCGGTCAAGATAAACGTGAGAAATAGAAACACATCTGTACAAATATTAAGTACAGCAAAGTAAAACAATCGCATACGATACGATTCAATTAAATAATTATGAAAAGTGTGTAAAACATTTGAAAAAATAAATTATACCTGACACAAATTAAACTGATGAGTAACTGCCAATAATGATTCAATTCCTAACTTACAACAATTTCTAGGTCCTAAGGGATTTAAGTACCTTTGAAAAAATTATACTTATATTTAAAAATGCAATTTTTATAAATAACTGTTATTCACTGGGGCAAAGACGTTGTTAATCTAATCCATTCAAATCTAACTGCACAGTTTAACTGTTTCTCAAACTCAAAACTTTAACTGTAGGTATAAAATTAACCCTACAGGATCCTGCTAAGAATTTTTTTTATATAAATGCAAGCAAAAGAAACAAGACCAATTGAAATTTACTCACAAGAAATAGTTCCTTTGGGTGTAAGGCTACGCTGAGGACAGGAGCGCTGTGGCCAGTCACAGTTCGGTGACTGTTTGTTTCCAAGTCAATGACTTTAATCGTAAAATCACTGAAGCGTAAAAATTTTAAGATAATCATAAGCAAATCAAATGCAAATCACGGAATCTTAGATCAAATTAGGGATGTCTCAGGTGGAGCTTGTACAACATGGATGAGAAATTGCTGTCAGGAACTCGTATGGTTACTCTACCAAACTTAAGGCCCATTATTAAATGATTTAATTTTATTGTGGGACATGGTACCCTTAAAAAGCCTAATGGCCTCAATTAGAGTGCTTATAATGCGAAGAGTACGGATTTGATCCTCCTCCTCTGAGACGGTTACTGTGAAGGGACAATTACTCAGTGCCATTGATTGAGGCTTGGTCATTATGTAGTGGTTTTAATAAATGCACAATAGTAATAGTAATAATAGTAATAATAACTTAGACGAATAGGGCCCATTCCAGACAAATCTACTTTGTAAATAATGTTGAAGTCCCTGAGGGATCCTGTATACCTCGGGGCAACAAAAAAAAAGTAATAATAATAATAATAATAATAATAATAATAAAATAATAATAATAATAATAATAGTAAAAATGACATTAATTTGTGTCATTTGTAGCTCTTTACCTTGCACCTGAGATCAACATTGTTCCAGCTGAATTGATGCAGATATGTGTGGCATGTGCAGTGAAGCGTACAATCAGTCCGTCTGGCTCACCCTCTTTCAACAGATACGCCTGAACTGCATTGTCATCAGCCGCAACAAAGAAACGATTTCCCTTAAGACAGAAAACATCCCAATCAGTGCAAACGCATCCATTATCAACCGCTATCCCACACTGCTCGGTAAAACATTCCTTCCAGGGAAAGCCTGTAATTCTCCATTTCTCCCTGTGCTCTACCCCCTCAACCTTCCCTAAATGCCTTTCCCTCTGCATTTTCTGGCCATATACAAGACTTTGGTCTGAAACTAGTCATGAAATGGCCCCACAATATATATATAGCCTGTTCTAAGTAAACCAAGTAGACTATTGACCACTGGTACAATATTGTAATGCTTTCCTATTGGTATGTCTGCGAGTATATAGTAAGCTATACACAGCTATTCAAGCTAACCATGGCTAATCATTTACTATTTAACATCATCATCCTTACCAACATGATGACGGTGATGGGGAGGAGGACGATCCCAGAAACCCTATCCACGAGATATATTTTCTAAGTTAAAACTAAATAACTTGGGCACATCTAAATTTCAACATGTTTTTTAAAATACTATTGAGGATATTGGCCGACTAGTTTTTAAAATTCGAATGCTTGACAGAATTTTTGTGGAGAATTCGACCAAATTTTATTCCGGTAGACCCCCTTAAAGTAGCATCATCATCCTCATTCCACTCCTCAGATGGTCACTCTTTTCTTGATGACCCCAGCTGACCTGTTGTGCAATGGCATAGACGATATCTCCGACTCGGTGCGACACTGGATCCTCGTCCTCAAAACCTTTGTAGATACGGACATCTCCATCTGAACCTCCTGTTAGTAGCCGTCTGTAACAAGCAACACAAACTTAACAATCGTAGGGGTTGTTTCAATCAACCTTGAGCTTTACAGTAATACTCGGCCCAATTGTGTCAAATCAGCATAGTGCCCGGCTGTGAAGCCCACGGAAAATTTTAAACTTTGTCTTCACTAATCAGCACTGTACAGGGGAGATTTACAATGCTTTACATCGCTTGTTTTTTGCAACGTTATGTAGTGGTGTTCTAAAGTTTCTCACTTAGCTGGAATGTGGGTTTAGTCACTTACTCTCCACTCTCGTCAAAACAGAGGTCGACATGTCCTTCGGAATGAGCATATCGCATCAGCTCTTTTGCAACCATTGTAGTATTAATTTAAATAGATATTTCCTAAATCGAACAAATTTTACTCAAGTTTTTCAATCCCGCCATAAAATCAACAAGCCTCCATAGATAACATATTGACGTAAAGCGCTAGCACTTGGTGATGTCAACAAAAATCGCTGAAAACCGTTTCGTTAAAAATGCTAATTCCGCCACTGCCCGTACTTTGACAGGGCCAGTCCCAAGCTTGAATAAAGTAGGAGGGTGACGCTAATTCATGACAAAGCGTCATGTCACGACAAAACGTTGTTAAACAGAAAGTACCTGCGGCGTCGAAGCCAAACGGTCGCTATAGAAAAATGAATGCATTCACATTAACTTACCTACGACTACAGAGACACGATAAGAAATTAAATAATTATACAGACTCATGAATCATGCATGACCTCACAATTATGTAGAAATTACTTTTGTTTTGTGTGTGGAAAGTTTAACTAAAAGCACAGTGCTAAAAGGTAACCAACATCAGTGCATACGAATATCAACTAATAACACCCACCTATCATACCGGTCAAATTAGGCCTACTTTCGAATGAAATACCTAGCTATCTGCATTTTAAATGTGACGTTCAAGTTAAAGTTACAACTGAATGTATTTTGTTATACATGACCTTACGCTTTCGTCACTTAATATTATGAAGCATGACAAAAGTCAAGGCGCTACACAAATTGCATGCACGAGCCTGACGACTTCCGATGTGAACTGCGATCATGGTGCTGTTGGAAAATGATGCGGTCTGTCAAATAAAATCACTTTTTGGGGGGTTTTGAATTTTTTAGATGCTCTATTGTTGACCGATTAAAGTTTTATGCATATACACTTTAACTAATAATATTTATACGTGTTTGAGACGAAGACTTTATCGCCGGCTTATTCGGGCCGTGGCTATCAACCATACGTCACCTTTTCTTTAACTGCATGAATTAAATGGATAATTTTATCATTATCGGCTGTTGTTCTTAGTAACAGCTCAGAAAACACTTTCAGACTCTTAAGTCGCATCTATTTACATCGGTCAGACAGCCCTGTGTTGCGCCTTTTTAAGGTTCTTAAAAGGCATGATTTATATAGCCAGATACATACTTCTGGCGTTTACAACAGCACACAGTAGGATTGGTTTGACAGAAAGTGTACAAATTTATTCCATTCTTTATGTTTTGTAGTTTCTCAGCGAGTTGACGAGGTTTTTCCAGAAGTCAAAAACTGGAAAACCAATCCAGTTGACAATGAAGAAGTGTAAGTCCTTGGATGTGAATTTCTCAAAAGGGTTGGAGCGAGCTAGCACAAGAGTCCATTGAACGAGACAAGCTTTTAAATCAGCATAATGATAAAACCTAAATAAAATCAATAACGTTGTGTGCAGTGTAACTTCTAACTAGAGCTGGCTGTCTGAAATGACAGTTTTTCTTGTGATTAAAGTTAGAAAATGAATGAATAACAAAACAGCGAAAACTCTGCGCTTTACGTATGCTTTATTATTTTCATTATAGTAATTGAAGCTGTCTATATCTCTTGGAGCAGACAGACTTATTTCTTCTATTCTGTCAAGCTAGAGGACAGAGATTAAATCCCCATCATGACAGAAAAATGTGTAAAAATATATGTTGCACTTGCGTCCATTGTGAACATGGCTATAAATTGAGTTCACTGATTTGCATTGTCAGTGGGAAGATCGGATGAAAGGGAGAGGTTGGATGGCCACCCACCGTCAAATGCTGGGGCTAAATACCCTCACTAAATCAACCAGTGCCTTTTCTGGAGCTCTTTTGATGTCTCGATTGTTTTCACATGTGATAGATGATGGGAGGTTGAAGCCAAAGCCACGCGAGGGCCGACCGCAGCCTCCGGAACCACTCGAACACAAATGTCTGATAAGAGTTGTTCTTGGAAACAAAAAGATCAGCACCGTGGTATGTTTTACCACATTAGACATAAAGTAACGTACCCCCCATCTGTCAAATCAACTTAGGGTAGGACTGAAAACAGTGCTTTTCAAGCATCTCCTCATGACTGAGAAGTCTGTGACAGCCCAAGGGCTGTGAAATCAAAATGGCTATTTAATAATGATCATTAATAATGATGGTAATTGGCATTTATATAGCATTCTTCTGTGCCTAATCTTTTACTAGATGTGTGTGTAGAATTGTTGTGTACTACAGTTCTGGCATGCAGACTTTTATGTAATTCCTTTTAAATAAAACTCTAGAGGTGTTATAACGTCACCTCTGTGGACCCACATATCTGGACTAAGCTGTTTGTACCTTACAGCGCACAGTGCTTGATTTGGCATAAACTAAAAAAGCTACAGCTTGGGCCTCACAATCTGCAGGGCCTCGCAAAATTTCAGAATTTCTGGGGAAGGACTTTTTAGAATTTGGGAGAGCTTGTTGTGTGCTGTGAATGAAAGAAGAGGAGCAAAGGAAATTGTGCAAAGTAACAAATAAATTAACAGAAATTAATCAGTATAATTATTACATTGCCTAAAACAACTTTGCAAAATTAGTTTTTCAAATCTATGTTATTCGCTGTTGTTTTCAGGTCAGTCAGAAAGATATTAACAAATTCCAGTTGGTGAGTTTTGGCTTGTTGCTTCTTTTGCAGTTAACCACAAAGCACAACAGATACATACTAAATAATTATTATTATCTATTTATATTATTATTATTATTATGTATTAAGTGCCACTGTCTAAATGACAAGCAACAGTCAGTGGAACCGTGGAGTTGTGAGTGAAGGACTTGTTTAAGGTCCCTATGCATTAACCATCTTGGAGAGGATTGAATCTGTACTCTAATCATAATCTCGAGACTTCTACAGCACCCAAAAAAGCAAAGTCACGGGAACCAGCTTATTCACGAGCGCTTAGTCAAAACAAAATCGATAGGCAGAGGTAAAAATCGGTTCCAGGTCCAGATCAAAAGGGGTCAGGCAGGCAGACGGTCATTCGACTAAAGGTGGATGGCGTTTTCGATTTGAAACGGGAAGGGGTAAGGGGAAGAGGAAATATGTTACAAGGTGAGTGCTGTAACCAATTGGCCACTGTGTCCTGGCAATAGCACTATAAAAAATGTTTTTGCTGTTACTGTAGGAAAAACCACAACTTTAAACACCAGATTATCATTCTATCCCTGAATCACTTCTGTGAACATTTTGTCTTTGCTAACAGGCCTATGCCAACGTTCTGAAGGCGAACATGGATGGACTGAAGAAAAAGGAGAAGAACAAAGCGAAGAGTAAGCCGAAGGCGCAGGTCATCTAGGTCGTTGTCAGAGGTCATCAGAGGTCATGTGGGTCGCTGCCTGAAGTCTTTGCATTTGTCGGACGAATTAATTCACGGACTGAGTACAAGAACGATAGCCAAAGAAAGACGTTAGACTATTTATGTTTGTCCAAAATAATGTCTTCTTCTGTTTGTTATTTGGTTTGCATCATAAGAGATTGGTGTTGTACAGACCTACCTTCCGAGTTTTTACTTGTTTATTTAGAGCATTAAAAAACGAGTATGATCTCGATGGGTAAAGAGCTGTAGAAATGGTAAGATGAAGTTGATTGTTGTTAGTGCGCTAATAGTGCCTTTTTGAAGTCATGTGGCACCAGAAGGGTACAGCTGTCTGGGTTTTAGTCGGGGGGAGGGGTGGGGGAGACAGAAGCACCATTGTGTTTAACGTGTACAGTGAAAATGCTACACCAATGAAGTATTGAGATTGCTAGCATGATGAAAATGCTATTCCAAATGAGAATCAAGTAATTATGAAACAAACATTTTTGCGATAGTGGATCTACACCTACACATTATACAACAAAAGCACGAGCAAAAACTACAGACATGCTATTAACTATTATTATTATTTTTAATTATTACTTATTAATTATTATTAGTTACAACCTACTGTTACTTATTAATTATGGTCGTTAGCTGTTGGTCTTTAATTCTAGATGTCTGTTAAACAGAGCTCACTAATTTCTCTAGTGATGTGGCTTTTCATGCTTTTGTTAAATTAAACACACTTGTGACGTACTTAATGCGCCATATTACATATCTTCACACTTGCATACGTACATGTACTTAAATGTAAAAACATATTCGTTTGCCTATGGCAGCCGTATGGCCTCGACTTTGCTCATTTTTCAATGAATTGATGGGGTGAGTTCCTTCACCACTGTCCGTTTGAGTGGGTGCTGACATGAGCTACCATAGGTTTGGAACCAGAGAGCTCTCACACAAATGTGCTTGGCACATGCACTCCAACCAATGTAGCTAACTGGGTCAGCTACGTCCTTGGCATTTACACTCTGTGTAGCTTTTGTGGTGTGGGTTCAGTGTTTACGAACTTTGGAATGTACCAGTCGCATTTACTTCTTTATTTACTGTATAACAGTGTATTTGGTAACATTCTTTTCTACCATACCACCGTGTTGTCCTTTTGGCTTGACCTCCCGGATTCTCGTCTGAAGAAGAATGCTCATCGACGTATATTGTTGGATACAGTAGTTTATTTGTTGGAGTGTTCACCTTGTACTGTAGAGTGCTGGCACTGATGCGGGTAGAGAGCGCCGTTGATCTGAGTGGCGCTATATAAATGTTAGGTTACAATTACAATTATTGATGTTGTTGGTGCTTCTGTTTGGTCTATTTTCATCATTGTTATTGACTACCCCTTGGAAGCCCCCTCTGCCTTGATGCAGCCCTCGTGATTAAGCTGGTGCCCTGTACTTGGCTTATAGCGGCGCTTTAGAAGTTTGGAGTTTATGATTACAATTACCATCACTACTTCTACCACCACCACTGCTGCTATACTACCACTACTACCACCACCACAAGCCTACTACTATTAATTCAGCTACAACTATTCTCGTTCTAGGTCATCATCATCATCTATAGTTCTTGTTGTCTGTTGGTCTGTCTGTTGTCTGTCTGTCTGTCTCTCTATATGTATATATACATCTATCTTGTAAACAAAACTTCACTTCAGGTTATCATTATAACGTATCATCATTATCACCGTCACTATCATCATCATTATTATTATTTAAATACATGACATTGATTCAACACTTAGATTAAAATTACAGAAGTTTTGTAGTTTTGGGTAAGCCCGTAGGCCTATAGGCTATGCGGGCCTACTCAACGAGGATCTTGACATGAACCGATTTCACCCGATCCCCGATTACGTTTGACTAAGCGCCTGTGAATAAGCTGGTTCCCGTGACTTCGATTTTTTGGGCCCTGTAGTGTAGAAATTTCTAGATTACGATTCAGGCATGGATCGCGATGATGATGATGCTGATGACGACGACGAGGAAATGTTTATCGAGAGGTGTGCCCTCTTTGATTAAATAGAATGTCCTGGTAAGTAGTAGCCAATGACGTTACGAGATGTTATGGCGGTTCCAGAAGTTGAAAATGGATCGTAATCGTGCAAAATCTACGAAAATCGTCAAGTCAAGCGGTATTTGTTAAAAGCTTCCTTGTATTTATTATATATTAGTGAATAGAAAACGCTCTCGTAACTAGAGCGTAAAAGAATTTGGATTGATTGGTGAAATAAGCGTCGTGTTGGGTCTGCACTCAGTTGTTTTGGGAATGTCTGTTTATGTTCGTGAAGTTGGAGTACATATTCATTTTCACGATGAAGTTTGATATTCATATATGGATAAATCGCGCCTCCAAATTAATGCAACCTAGATAAAGTCGAAACCCCTTTTTCTTAAAACCACTGAAATAGCGTTGCGTCAAACACCAAATAGCTAATTTTTCTTGTTACAGTTCCAGGGAAATTGTTTGGGAATGGAAAGCTTAACTTTAATGTAGCATCTTATCAGTATTTTTTTCATTGATATTAACTCGAAGGCTTCAGGAATTGTTACGGTAGGGCTCATCAGCCGACTGCGCACATGGCATACAGAATAGCAAATTCAGTTTAAATATTTACAACATTTGTCTACAGCAGGATTGACTGGTGAATCAAGTTGTACAGAAATGAAGAGACCAAGAGGTCGTGAGGCAAAGAGACAACGTGTTGAAGTTGTGCAGCCAACTGGATTTGAGGTAAGTTACTCGTACTTGTTGGTTTTGTAGTTCGTACTATCATAAAACATGCATATTTATATCGGTTGAATAATTATGTGTGGAGTGCTTTTTTGAGATACTTAGAAAGTGCTGTAGTTTTGTCTTAGCACATACGGCATAATACGTACTTGTGTACACACAATACAATACAACAGTATTTGATATTAACCTCCTTCTAAAGTTCAGAAGTGCACATGATGATATGACAAAACATCAATGGCTCAGTAACTGTGTCGGGCAAGGCTCGAATCCGTGCTCTGCGTCACAGGCTGAGCGCTCCTACCAATTGACCACTGTGCCAGATGCATACATAATTGTAATTAGTAACTTCTATTGTGCCGACCGGTGTCTAATGCATACATATATGTACAAACAAAGAAAGATGTATGCTTTGCATACTTACTTGCATACCTATTACAGGTCTACATAGATACTTATATGCATACATCCCTAAATATGCACACATACATACAAATGTATGCATACGTACATACATCATACTTGCCTGCATACAAACACATGCATACACACATGCATACATGTTGATTACTTATTATTTGTTGTTGAATTCATGACAGATGCTAATCATATCATATCATGTCGTATCTAGTAATCTAATGTCCAGATACCAGGGATTTGGCAGTGATTGGAGGACTTGTTATTTGCGTTTAGACATCGCAGGAGGAGGATGGAAGTCCGCTACAGTCTCAGTTGATGTTGTCACAGCCTCTCACCGACAGTCAGACCTCAGACTTTGAAGCTGCTCCAGTCGAAGGGATGTCAAGTCCTCCCTTGCACGATCTGTCTCCTCTCGTTGGCACCAACGCATTGGATGCACTGGATGGATGGAGCCTCGGTTCCAACCTGTATTTCTCAGACACCGGAAGTGGGGGTGGCTTCCTAGAGAGTCAGGCATCGACAGTGGATGAAGCGCGTGGCGCATTATCGCCGTTGTTGGGTGTTCTGCCACTACGATTGGGTAAAGGGCCTTCTAAGAAAACTAAAAGCAAAACGGTGTCGCCAGTCTCGTTGCGGTCTGGTTCTGTGTCGGTGAAAGAATTGAAGCCAGCTTTGAGCCAAGAGCTTTTCGAGGTTGAATCACTTTCGGGTTTAGATGATGCAAAAGAGTCGTCTGTAAGCCAGTCATCTTTGAGGATGTCGGATGACAAGTCTCAGGATGGTGGTGATGATGATGTTGAGGAGGAGGAAATGGTTTTAGAATCTGTACCAGAGGACAAGCCAAAGAGAAATGTAAAAAGCAGGAAGAAGGTTAAGAAAGTGGTGAAAACTAAAGAAGATTCGCGTCATGTCACTGATGCTTTGGGGTCTTCAATAAGCCAGTCATCTTTGAGGCTGCCGGATGACAAGTCTCAGGATGGTGGTGATGATAATGATCGGGAGGAGGAAATGGTTTTAGAATCTGTACCAGAGCACAAGCCAAGCAGAAATGTAAAAAGCAGGGAAAAGGTCAAGAAAGTGATCAAAACGAAACAAGATTCACTTCGTGTCACAGATGCTTTGGTTTCGTGTCCGAAAGTTTTAATCAAGACAGCAGAATCGAGCCAAGGATCGAGTGGAGCAGATCTGTTTGCTGAAAGTGAGAACCTGAATTCAATCTCGGCATCACAGTCATCAGCTGAGGTTGAAAACAACATAATATCTCCAGCACGAGTGGTAGCGGCAGCAAGAAGTAGTGGACGATTTAGAAGAAAGAAAGAGGCTCTTATAATCCAGGAGACACATTTTGAAAAAGAGAGTAACAGGTCAGCTCCTAAAACATCACAGAATTTGAGTACGGCAAAGCGTAATAATGCTAGGAGCCAGGAGAAGTATATGGAGAAGAAAGATGTCGAGTTTGCTAATAAAATATCTCAGAATTTAGATACGTCAAAGCGTAAAAATGCTGTGAGCCAAGAGAAGAACCTGGAGAAAAAAGATGTCAAGTCTGCTAGTAAAACATCCCAGAATGTTGACATGTCAATGCAGTATAGCGATAAGAAACTGGCAAAATTCTCTGAGAAAAAAAATGTCAAGTGTGGTATTAAAACATCCCAGAATGTCGACAAATTTGAGCTGAGCACTCGTATTAGCCAGAAGACAAATTCAGACGAGGAGTCCATTGCTAAAACTTGCAGTAATGTTAACGAGTTGAAGTCAGATAGCCAGTCGTCTGTTGGTGAAGTGTCCGTGGATGGTGAACATTTGAAATGGAGCGAACAGTCGCATGTTGCTACCATGATCCAGAATGTTGAAAATTTGCAGAAAAGCAGCCGTTTGTCACTGAAACGAGCGGGAATGTTGGCCAGACGACATAAACGTGACCAAGGCGACGAAAAGTCCATCGTGGGTTCGCTGTCGTCTGCCGTCATAGAAGATACAGGGGATAGAGATGTTACCGGAAACAATGTGGAGGCTGAGAAGAAGGCTGGGAAAAGCAGCAATGCCAAGAGTCGTTCTGCGCCTAAGAAATCGCCTGTAGAGAAAAACAAGAACGAATTGAAACGCAAGAGAGGAAGAATGGTAGAGGAAGCAGAACCGGCATTTGTGGCCGATCTGGAGAAACCCACGATAAGGACAAGTGGTGAAAACAAAGCGACGAAAAAGACTCCAGCAGATGACGGTAGAACAAAAGAAGCAGATGACGGTAGAACATCAGATGATGGCAAAACAGCGGATGACGGCAGAACGAGATCGCCGAGTCTGTTTGAGTATGAGTCTGACTCAATGATCGCTCCTTCTGCATTGGTCACCCATGCAAGAAAACCCAAGAGATCAACAGATCGTGCGGTCAAAAAAAGCCTCGATCGATCAAAGCAGGGGAAAACCGTTTCGGCAAAGAAGACGAGGCCAGGAACACAGCTGCAAAACTCGAACATCTCACAGATCGAAGCACTTCGAAAGAGCAGCCTCCTCTCCACGTCGTCTAAATCTATGCTCACAGACAGTGGAATCGTAGCCACTCCCGCATCATTTACACTGGCTTCCAGGCCAGGCCGTTCAAAGCTGAAAACATCGACACCTCTTGATCAGTATCGATCAATTGTGGGTCTGGACAAGCCGAGGAGAGGCGTCAAAAAAGGGAAGCGACTGAGAGATTCCGGCAACGACTCGGATTTCATCCTAGAGTCGAACTTATCGGTGCTGTCGCCGGTCTGGCCCTCACCAGATGTTAGAGAACAGGGCAAAGGTCGAGTACAGTTCAGAGGGGGCGAGACTGCGGGTAGGCCGAAAAAAGGCCGGGCTGGGAAACTTGGTGAGGATGCTGCAAAAGTTTTCTCCGAAACACGGCCAAGGGAAGCAACAACCGGCAAGAGCTGTGCGAAGAGAAAGAAAGCGACCGATGTGAACGAATTCTTGCCAAGTGATGAAATCACTTTGGAGGAGGCATTGAAGAAGAAAGATGATCTAGAAACAACTCGTACAGGTAACCCTTAACTTTGCGTACAGTGTATATGGATGCATGTAGCAAGACAATTGATAAAGCGTCTTTTAACTACGTCACCAACAACAATCAGTTTAAATTGGCATTGTTAGGTTTTTTATCGGGTGGCAGTATTTATGTATGAATGTCTGTCTTTATGTATGTATTTATTTGTGTAATTGATTGATTGCATGAATGAGTGATTGAATGAGTGATTGAATGAGTGATTGAATGAATGAGTGATTGAATGAGTGATTGAATGATTTATTGGATGAATGAGTGATTGAACGAATGATTGATTGATTGAATGAATGACTGAATGATTTAATGATTGATTGAATGATTGATTGAATGAATGACTGGGTTAATGATTTTAATGAATGATTGACCAAGAAATGGGTGGCAGGTTAGTTTTTGGATTTGTTATATTTCAGTAATTTAAAAAAAAAAGTTGCACTGAATCCTTGGAGAGTTTTGCTGAGGATAGTCGCATGTTGCAAGTGGTGGGCAGAGGTAGCTGGCAAGGCTGTGAAAGCACCACTAGGCTTTGAAAAACAAATAATAACAGAATGAAATGACAGTGTTTGATTTTGACTACGGCTTATTGCTTGAAGGGACCACTGACTGATCAATGCCTCGCGCATTGTGATACTGGCCATGGATATAGAGGTCATTAGATGAGCATGGAAAGCAAAACTGAAAGATTACATGCTCTGTTGAGTCCAGATTGCACTTTTAACTGCTGTAGTTACTAACTACTAGTTCAAGTAGTTAACAAGTAGTTTAGAACTATGTTTAGTAATAAGTAGTTTTACAAAGTAGTTAAACTATTTTTGCAATAGTTATAACTACAGTAGTTAACTACTTCAGTGGTCCCTTGAAAGTTCATAACTACTCTCATATTGTATTATTGCAACAGTTTAATAGGGTTTACATTGAGGAAAAAGATTTAGGTACGAAATAGTGAATATGTTTGACTAAATTTTGCACAGTAACAACCAATTATTTGTTTTAGTCCATATGAACATTGCTACAGATAATAATGTACATTACAGGCTACAGTGCTTTGTGATTTGATATAAATAACTTAGTTGAATATGTTTGACTTGGTTGACATTGTTGTTTGTGCTTATGTAGTTAAGAAAGTAGTTAACTATATTATTGGTAGTTAAAGAAGTAGTTGTAACTATTTTTCCACTGAAGTAGTTAAAAAAGTTCTGGTTATAACTACTTTCTTGACTAATAGTTAGGAAAGTAGCTTAACTACTGCTGAAGTAGTCCGTGCCCATCTCTGTCTGGGTCCTTGTTAAAAATCTTGTCCCTGGGTACATGTTCATTTCTGTAGAGTTAACAGTACAGCAATGTTTTTTTTGTGAAGCTACTCAGATTGTTGGTACGGCTGACGTTAAACTGGAGGGTCCACAAAAGAAGAAAGTGGGCAATAGGGTAAGACATTTGACGCATTTGGAAAATTTGTTTATTGCACAAAACAAGTATTACAGTTACAGTCATGTATCAGCAAGTACTGAGCAACAGAAGCCAAGAAAAGCTAATAGCTCTTATACTAATGTTGGCCCCTCTTTCTTGATTATATTATTACTCAATACATGTGTTTCTTATTAAAGCTTCTTGTTTAGCTGACAGATAACAGTAGTGCATGACTTTGAAGTTTGTTTATGCACCATTCGAGAACCCCAAATAAAATTAGAAGTTCATTACAGGTTCCTTAATCTAGTTTATGCCACTGACGGATTTGCATGCTTCCATGTATTTGCTCATACTTGCTATAGTCTGACTTCTTACAAGGTTTCTCTGACATCAGATTCCAACTGGGTTCCTACAGTGAATTATGATTTCTTAGTACAACTTCACTTAGAGTCACCAGCAAGTAATGCCTTGTGTTTTGTGATAACAGCACTGAAGAAGTCATTGGTTTATCTCCTGAATGCTGTATAAAGATACTTATTAACTATTTTAGCCACTGATACTGTTCTTACATGATTGTATACTGTATACTAACACCCATTAATCTGTTGCAGTCTTCATTACTAAACTGTTGTCTGATTTATAATCAATTGCTAACATTGTCTTTGTGGTGTGTCGACGGGAACTTGCAATAAATGAATATTTGATTTTATGTGGGTGAGCCTGTGTGTGTTTGTATGGGATGGTTTCAGAGGAATTGTTTGATCGTGTACCGATGACTCTGTTAATATTGACTTTGAGAAATTACCATCGTGTTTACTATTCGTGTTGTGAAATTCTGACCCAACTGCTGGACTTGTTGACAGGATGTAGTCTCGAACGAGGCCAAAGCTCGCCAGCTACATGTGGAAGAACGAATCCTTCAGGAGCTTGACGATATCGACCAGAACTATTCACTCATAATCGATGACTGACAGGCACCTGTCCGTGTACTGTTTGATTGACAGCTGCGTCGGTGATTGACAGGTCAGTCACTGATAGACATTGGAGATGTCGACAGGTGTTTGGTTTGAACTTATGTTGATGTTGTTTTTCGACCTCATTGTTTCTTTGTATGTGAATCTTGTGAAGTTAACTGTTGGACAGTTTTCAGTTTCATGGTTAAACATTGTTGCACATTTTTTTATGTTTACCTGGACTAGTTGGAAATAAAAGTTGCAGAGATTTTCTTGGAACAAATGATGTCTGGACTTCAGGTGTTTGAAATTTAAAATTGGTTGACCTGAATTTAAAATTGGTTGGCCTGAAATTTAAAATTGGTTGGCCTGAAATTTAAAATTGGTGGGCCTGAAATTTAAAATTGGTTGGCCTGAAATTTAATATTAGTTGACTTTGTCAAGCAATTTTAATTATTTACTCTTGGTTTTTAAGTTTCCAACAACCAACGTGGTAGCCAAATGTGGTGTGTGGACTTTAATTGTTCACTCGGGGTATTTCAATTTCTTACAACACATATGGAAACCGAATTGAGTGAGCACTCGCCTTGTAATGCAGGGTGCGAGGGTTTGAGCCCCTAACTAGACGTTTGCTGTGTATAATCATGAGCAGTCTCTCACATTCAACTGCTTGGTGCTGTTACACAAGTGTACTTAATAAATACAGAAATATTGTAATAATAATAACGTTACTGTTTCATTTTGTGCAACATCGTGCTTTCTCTGTTGTGGCCACCTGAAATAGTCTTCCACTGGAGCGGTGTCTCCCGCCTAGTACAAATTCCCCAGCTTTCTATGTATGCTCTTTTCAGCCGGTTCAAGGCCGGGAGCGCCTCGGAGTAAGTATCTTGAAGGGGTGTTATATCAAGTTTAGATTGATCGATTGAGATAATGTCAGTGGCGCAATAGAAGCCTTAGATTAGGGTGTTAAATCCCAGGTTCTGGTGTACTACAATAGTATCTTGCACTGGAAGGTGGGGTCATGTATTATTGTTCATTACATTCCTCTATAAATAAAGGCCTACCTAGCTTTAGGCACAGAAGATAATTTAAACAACAACAAAATCAAGCATGTTTGAAGAATATTTATAAAAATATTAAATGTGAATAATAAATAAAAGTAATAAATATAAATAGTAAAAAATGTACGGTACGAAACACGCGCCTGCATGATTTGCTTTTGATAGTAAAGTTGTTTCGGACGCATCCTGATTGGACGCTTTGGTAAAATTCGGTCTGGCAGTCTGTGTCAATAAAAAAACGTTGGGAAATGTGAACAAGCACAACACAAATTGGTGAATGAAAATGAACACCCTGCTGTTCCACGCGGCTGCCTTGAAATACGACAGAGTATGTGGTTTTCACTACGCGACCAAGTCCGATTCTTGAGATTGTATTTGCCTAGCTTCCAGAGGAGTTAAATCGTCAATCTTTCTTGGAGGTTGTCGAGTATCTTAACACTTATGACAAGAGTGCGTGGGCGGCGATCCCAGGGGGTCGAGGGGACAAGACCCCACCTTAACAGTAGGTAGGGGGACACACCATACATTTGTCCCCTGAAATTTTGAAGAAACAACAAAAAAGGAAAAAATTTTTATTGCGCGCAAGCACAATTTTTTTTTGACCAGATCAGTTCAAAACTTTTTGTACCAGATCATTTCAAAAGTGTCCCCCCCCCACCTGTCAAACAAGATCGCCGCCACTGCAAGAGTGTACGAAAAGTGACTGGGATACCAATACTGCTTGTCGTTTAATTGTTGAAATAGGATTCTTGGAATAGAATTTGTTGATTCCTTTGTGTTGAAAAGCCTTCTTGGTCTTCTGCCTGAGATTTCCTAAACTTTGCTGCTCCATTATAAGTTCATCAGCGTCTGCGTCGATGGCAGACAGTCGATAGGCGAAGGCCCCTCAGCTGCCGACGGCATCCCAGTGATTGGGGTCAGTCCCGTATGACCATCTGCCATGAAGTCCAGGGTCATGGAGCAAGGTGTAATGACAGATCCACTACCGGAAAACTGTGGGGTGTCCATCCCTCCACGGGCCAGGGCCAAGGAAGAACTGATCGGAAGGGAGTTGGGCCTACTGATTCCGAACTTGGCGTTGAAGACACCAGGGGTCATTCTCTGCGATGAACTTCCGTCTGGCCTTTCGGTTTTAATGGAGGTCAGGTCAACCGGAGCTGGCAAAGGATCGGCTACGGTCGTTGTTGACCTTCCAGTGTCGACTGTCATCTGACATCGTTTGCAATGAGAATCCAGGACGTACTGAAGTTCATTTGTCTGGCGATAGAGGCTTTCGATCTCCCTCTCCAGTCGGACCTTTTCACCCTCCAGGGCCTCTGTCTCCTACAAGAAAATGGCATCCTTATTAGCCTACGTGTTTGTGTTGCTTTACGTCTTTAGCTCAGAACGTTCCTTTGGTTTTGCACTCCTTATTAACACCCCTTCTCTTTCAGCTACAGTCCCCTTCAAGATTCTTTCCCTCTTGCCTTCCAGATATATACTGTTCCTTTTGTCTCAAGATATACTGTACCTCTTGTCATCCAGATTGGCTGTCCCTCTTGCCTTCCAGATATACTGTGCGTCTTGCCTTCTAGATGTACCATACCTCTTGCCTTCCATGTCCTACCCCCTTGTCTGTAGATTTTGTCCCGTTTTTCAAATTCTGTCCCTCTTTCTTCCAGATTCTGTCCTTTCCTTGAAGATTCTGTTCTTGTCTTCCACCTTCTGTCGCTCTCCCAGTATCTGTCGCTCTCTTCTTTCATTTTCGTCTTGCCTTCTTCCTTGTTCTCTTGTGACTCTATAGTCTAGACCATCCCTCGCCTTAACCATCCCTCGCCTGATAAATAATCTCTTACATCAGCGCATTGTATGCGTGTCTTACCACCATGAGTGTATTGGTGAGGTCGACTCGTCGTTGGCGACACCTAGCGGCGGCCAGTTTGTTCCTCTCGCGGCGGACCTTTCGTCTATCGTCGTCTGCCACTCCCTGATGACGTAATCAACAAAACGGACATCTATGAAGCTAAGCGCATTCCAACCTCATTACATGTATTGTTAACCAGATTATAAAAGCAAATGTTTACCTACCTACCTTTTAACTTTTAGGCAATCACCTCTCTGACCTTTTCGTGTTTCGGGGAAGGCTGAAAAAAGGTGTTTAAAAACTATCAAATTAATTTTAGCAATTTAGATGCGGAAGTCTGCGCTGGTCAGACCCCTCCCGTTTTCCGCATTTTAATGACCCCTCCCTCACCCCTCATTGCACATGTCCTTTATGGATGACCCCATACGCAATCTCAGTTATCTCATTAACCTTAGTACTGAGATCAGATTAAAATGATTTTAATTTTATGAAGTTTCTATTAATGTAATTATAAATTTAAATTTCATCAACTCTAGTAGGCTACTGTGATTAGACTAAAATGTTTATTTCTCAAGAGTAGTTTTAAAAACTATTTTCAATTTAAAACTACATTAATTTGTTATTAATGTAGTTTTAAATTTTCAAAGTAGGAAAATAAGGCAATTGTTGGTAGGCCTATGGATATTAGTGAAATTTTAATTCTTAAAAGTTTAATATTAATAACTTCTATAGCTTCTATTTTTACAGATTTAAACTATATCTCGGCATTCTTGGTGGCTTTTCGAAATTCTGGACTGCAGTTCTTGATTTCATTCAAACTTAAATCTTTTCCGTTCAACTTGCTGACCCTCTTGCAGACCCTCTTGCTATCCGTTACTCGTCGGTTTTGTATCGTAAGCGTAACAGTAAACTTCTGCTGATTTCTAAAATCCTACTCTGAAGCTCAGTAGAGGGCACCAGCTTATTCACGAGCGCTGTGTCGTATCCGGGCGTATTTGCGATTATCGATTTAGGTTTCATTTGAAGTACCAGTCGATAGACGATTTGTGCATTTGGATAACGGCACTACAGAAGCGACTATCAGATTAGATGCTAAAATTATATTATTATTTCAGCTTTATATATCCTTGTAACGCCGGCAATTTTCAAAAGTACACAATGTTTATTTCTCAAGAGTAGTTTGAAAAGCTATTTTCAAAATAGGCCTACTTTTGGAAAGGTATTTTATTTTTTTAGTTTCAAAGTACTTTTGAAAAGCATATTGCCCATCACTGCCGATTTATTTCTGGTTTTCGCATTTCAACCTGGATTATAAGTTGGACTGAGGTTTCACTTGACGCGACGATCGATTGATTCTTTGTGCATTGAATAATGGCGCTATATAAAGATTTGATTAGTTTACATGCATTGTAAAGGCGCTATAGAAGTTATCAGATGAGATGTACCATACCCTATGACTGCCGGGTTGATCCGGATGACCTAAGAGTTGATGTGGATTGGATGCTGATGTTGAAGGACCACTGGCTCCGTAGCCATCGTAGGACACTCGCGCTCTCTTGGCTGCTGATGTTGGTGACAGCCAGTCCTGCTCGCTTCCGGTGTCTGAGATGGATGAACAGGAGAGGTCATCGACCGGCGAAACATAGGGAGAGGAGGCGGACGGCGCACCATTCTGTCCTGCGCAGTCCATCATTCGCCCTCGTTGGTCCAGCTGCTGCTGCTGATTTTGATGGTGCTGGCCCATCATGTCCAGGCGACGTTTGTACATCTACAAGGGATACATTCAGTGCCGGTTTAGACCTGATGAGACCCTAAACTATATAAAGCCTAAAGGCCCCTTGTTAAAAATTACACCAGAAGGTCTCACAAACATGGGGGGCGATCCCGAGGGGGTCAAGAGGGACAAGACTCCCCACCTTTAACAGTGAGGACACAGTACACAGTTGCCCTCCCCCACATTTTGAAGAAACACCAAAAAAGCCAGGAAATTTTTACGCGTGAACAAAATTTTTCACGTCTTTTTAACCAGATCAGTTCAAAAGTGTCCCGTGTCCCCGCCACCTGTCAAACAAGATCGCCGCCGCTGCTCACGAAACTTGAAAACATATATGCCTTTTAATTATTATTATTAGGCCTACCTTTTGTTAAATCTAAATTTTTTAGACGTAGGCGAGAAAGCAAGGCGTTTATAGTAAAAAATTCAGATTATTTTCAAATGAATGCGCTTACTCATGCTATAGATGGAATTTGCTACACAAGCCGTTTAAAAACGTTCTACATTATATATATATATATATATATATATATATATATATATATATATATATATATATATATATAAAGCTAAATTTGATTTTGTTAGGCCCTGCGGATTGTGAGGCCCAATAAGCTGTAGCTTTTTTAGATTATGCCTAAATCCGGCACTGGGTACATTTCTTAGATTATTATTACAAACAGCTTGAGCGGCGTTCGGTCACACAGAAATGCGAATGTGAGGGGCAGTTAGTCTGTCGTCAGGTGCATAGCTATTTAGTCAGTTCATACCTATAGCTTTCAGGGTGCATGCAGTCTGTATAGGAGAATTATTCGCCCGACCCACCGTGGTTCAAACTATCCCCCATGAAGGCGCAGATCCGTTCCCACGAATTTAGACTAACCTGCAGATACATTTCCCTGTATATTTCACCTCTCCACAGGGGTTCCGTCACTGGTTTAAACTACCGTATAATTATGGCCTCGTTGAATTTACACTGTGGCAACCTTTCAAACTGCGACCCGTTTGAAGGGGTGACACTTCATTTAAGGTGTTGCTCGACGGACCGTGCAAAGCCCCTGATTAAAATCTCTGATAAATATTATATAGTCCATCGGTTTTCAAACGGTGGTACGCGTACCACAAGTGGTACGCCAGGTGTCGCTATAAGTGGTACGCAAACAATTTAAAAAAATCAAATTTTCTATGAGTTTATTCGCACCTGTTTCTTATTGGCTATTGACTATTGAAGTCACTATTCTACGTCCACCATGCACTTCTTTTCTTTAAATTTTCTATGAGTGTATGCCCATCTTTCTTTCTTTAAGTGGTGTTACGACAAATGGCTTACGGACAAATGGTTCACGATCTACTTTGATCGAGAATCCAGCATCTAGTTTGAGTTATATATATTCAACAATAATCCAGCTTCGAGTTTGAGCTCTATTTGCTTCGGCCGTCCAGCTTCTAGTTTGGCTATGTTTTCATTGCTCATCCAGCTTCTAGTTTGAACTATAATAATTTTCATCGGCCATCCAGCTTCTAGCTATGTTTGAATTTTACTATCAACAGTTTTCATCGCTAATCCAGCTTCTAGTTTGAGCTGGATTATGGTTTAATATATAACTGAAACTAGAAGTGGATTCTCGATGAAAATATATCTAAAACTAGAAACTGGAAGATCGTGAACCATTTGTCGTGAACCTTTTGTCGTGGAACCCTCTAATTGCAATTGCAAGGGAACTTCGCGCTCGCCTGTTGTGTTTATGTAATGTAGCCTAATCATTGTAATGTAATAAAACATTTAGAGCGCTTCTTAAGTGCCTCTCAGAGGCTCTATACGCTGTGAATAGATGCGTGTTTTTAGTAGCCCAGTAAATGTGAAGAAGTCTTTAGTGAGGACCTGGATAGTGTCACGAAGTGGGAGTAGAACTGTGGAAGTCTTCCACAGTAACGGTGCTGCCACAAACAAGCCCCGTTGTGAACACATTGCAGTACGAGACATTTGCTGGTGGTACGCCAACATTCGATTTTTTTACCTAGTGGTATCATCTACCGATTCTAACCAATATACATCGATGGGTGGTACAATAAAAATAGTTTGAAAACCGCTGATATAGTCGGTATAGCCGGGGTGAACGCCGGCTTTATGTGCACGGAGTCGCCCTAAGTAAGTAAGTAAGTAGCCTTTATTTTCATCTGACAAGTGTACATGCATAACATTACAAACTTTGCCAATCGCTCCATAGCCATAGCTGTCCCACCCCTCTGGAACAAACTCCCACCAGTACTGCGACAAACTTCAGATCCATCTTACGAACTCACCAAAAGTCCAAAACCTCACCACTTGTTATATCTCCACAGGTCTTTCACTCAAAACTGAAAACACTGCTCTTTCACAAATCCTATCCCGATTCCTCCTCCTCTCCCTACCTCCCTCGCCGTTTAAACCCTAAACACCACCCACCTTAGCCGTCTTACTGTCTACCTGCCCGACTCCTTTGGATCTTGACCTGGAACCGATTCGACCCCCTGCCTATCGATTTTGATTTGACTAAGCGCCTGTGAATAAGCTGGTTCCCGCGACTTCGCTTTTTTGGGCGCTGTAGAAATCTCGAGATTACGATTACGATGTAGGCCTATACAGTGATTACATAGGTACTTTTTAAAAATAAACTATATATAACAGATAGCAGATTATGAAGTCACACATGCGCAACTAACGATAACTAAATATACACCGATTAACAAAACTAGACTAGGCCCTACTTCTAAACAATTTAGATTTAACAAAAGGCAACATGAAAGGAATTCCTCTCTTGGAAAGTAACGTTCTGCTGTGACTTGGGAGACAAAGCCGTGAAACTTGAACCGTGAAATTCACCATCAGCGGCACGCTCATTGTATGTATTTACAATGTTAACGCAAACAAGGCGTGCATTCCTACCAACCTGACGTCAGCCAGCTGCTTTTGTTCATAGTACGAGGCCTAAACCGCCTACTCTCCCACACTTAAACCACCCTCTTCCCACTTTTCATATATTTCGTCAGCTCACCCTATTTCCAAATTAGCAGAGTCATATAAATTATGTAGGATACAAAAATACCGTACGGGAATACTGTCACGGTGTCACCTATAGTCTTCACAATTATGTCTTTGATGGGAGTCCTTTACAAGTAGCAATTAAGGTACACAGGACTACATACATGCATGCATGTATACTTATAAATATACATTCGTACGCATGCACGTACCACCTTATTCACAGACGCTTAGTCAAAACAAAATCGATAGGCATGTAGGGTCAAAATCGGTTTTAGGTCAAGATCTAAAGGGTCAGGCATGCACACAGTCAGACGGCTACGGGGCCACGGTCCACCCATATATTACTTTATATTACGCAAAAAAATTAAATTTTCATACCCCCTCACCCTGTTGCACCTCACATTTTGTGGACCCCCTGCGTACATACAACGAAGCTTCTCTAACACCCTTGTACAAAAAGTTAATTAGCTAAAGCCATCTAAATACATTTATTTTACCGTAGGCTACTATTTATTTGTGTTAAACATCATATTTGCTAGCTAAAATTTGTTAACTGTTGTGAAGAAATAAAATACTAACAACATTAACACTTACATTTTAAAAGTTTTAATACTACATAAAATTGATAAAGCAGGAATATAGTCAGTAGACATCATAATTAGATATTTATTTTACGTAGGCCTACGTACACATTTTGTCGAGACCCCTCGCCATACGCACCCGTACGCAAAATCGCCTAAATCCGCTCACCCCATTGCGTACGTAATATAATTATTATGGACGGCCCCTAAAGGTGGATGGTGTTTAGAACTGAAACTGCGAGGTAGGTAAGGGGAAGAAGAGAAATCAGGATATATGATTTGTGAAAGAGCAGTCTTTTCAGTTTTAAGTGAAAGATAGGGAGAGATAGCAAGGGGCTTGCCTCTGGGGACCCGTTCTGTGTGTGCGCCCAGAGAACGTGACAGAGGAGATGGTTTGGAACCAGTGGGGAAGCTACAGGGGCAAATTTCCGCTTTCCCCGTACAAAATCGCACACTGACGCCGAGGCCTAAACCAGTCTCTAAAAAGCGGGCCAGCTCATAAAGTGATTCGTGACAGGGTGGGACCTAAAGAGTTCTATAATGGGTATTATTCTGCACGATGGTCCGGCTTTCAAGGTTAAGTTAAGACACGTAGTTTAAATATATCGTTATATATCTCCGGATTGCTTCAACTGGAGCGGCGTGAAAGATCAGACGATAATAGGAATGAGAATAGGATTTTAAATACTTTTTTGTTGGAGCCTTAAGTTATAATCAATTCTGTTACATGACCCGAGATATAGTTAGGATTCCTACCATCTCTGAGCAAGATGAAGAAGAGCTTTAAGGTATACCCCTATGCATGGCAGCCATGGGTATGAAGTGTTAGCGACTTCATTTTCTTAGCCTCGGCGTATGAGGGTGGGCGCCAGTCCTCTCCCTCGCGGTCTCATCTTCCCACCGACAGTGTACGGTCACTGTACTCATTATAGCTGAGTTGGCTATAGGGGGCGCAGATGGAGTATAAAGCTCGAAGCAAATTTCTGCCCTTAATTTTGGCAGGGATTGAAACCCAAGACCTCTCGATTGACAGTCCAATACACTAACCACTAGACTAACTTTACGAAACCATTTACGAGTGATAGACTTGTGTGAATGGAATCCTTATAAGCTTCGAATCACGTACCGTTTTCGTCGATCAGAATTTTATCCAACTATTATCAGACTGAGTTGCGGTATTAGTACGGTTTCGGTTGGGTATTGAAGACTCGCTGCTGCTGGACAATTGACCTTGGCGTTAAAACTCCCGGTGGGATATTGTGCCAGCTGATTAATCTTTTCTTCCGTAGTAATCCTGAGTAATCTGGAGCAGGGACGCCACGTTGTTTTGGTTCTAGATTTTGCCCAGACGACTATATACGCGCAACAGATTGGTCCGCTGTTGTCTAAGCTGTTTACCAACGCCCGGTGCACGTTGCCTCAGCTAGCCCGAGATCATCCCACTTAACTTTTGTGGGCCAGTGACCGTTTGGACGCGCCCCGCCGCCGCCGCCTCGCTTCGTCGCTGGGGAGTGGCCCATTCACGGCCATTGGTTAAGGCTGAAGCGTGGGTCTGCCTTCGGCTGGAGCGGGTGGGAGGGAGGTCATAGAGATAGAGTGGAAGGAAAGGCAGGCTGAGCGCATGTCGGTACGTCGTGACATTCCCAGAATTGTTGTTGAGCATTCCGTCTGCTCTGAGTAATAATACACTTATCGTGCGTGGGCACGGCCCAATTTCTAACCATCTGATTTGCCGATACCAGATGCTAAATTTGGCACGAGCGGAGACCCACTTTCCGTGCGTCTCATTGGACATCGCTGAACTCTCTCTTCGCTGATTGGACATGTTAAAATTATCCGAGCCGTCAGCGGTTCGACGTGAAGACTCTCGCCTCAGGCGGACAGTAGGCGGTTCGAATATTAATCACGTGTCGCTTGACAACCCATCGCAATTGATTACTAATTGGTAGGAACCCCAAGGGCAAGATAACCCCGTTCGATACACTCATAAAGGACCGAAGTTTACCCGGACAAAGATGACTCAAATGCATCAAAAAGTTAAAACCAGAGAAGCGGAGGCAGCCTAGGCTCGAGGCGATAGACTACATCAAGGTACCCTGTGGCACGGACTAAACGGGGCAACTGACGACCTCTCTGTCCTATGGTGCCCCTCTTGACCTGTTTATCCGGGTCTGAACGCCGAAGGCAAACTGTCGCCAGCACTTCAAGTTTCAGCAGTCTTGTTGTCAAGACCTTAAACCTCAAGACCAAGACCAAGACCAAGACCTTGAACCTCAAGACCAAGACCAAGACCAAGACCTTGAACCTCGAGACCAAGACCAAGACCAAGACCTTGAACCTCGAGACCAAGACCAAGACCAAGACCTTGAACCTCAAGACCAAGACCAAGACCCAAAAAAATCGAAATCAGGTCATGACTTCTAAAAATTGTCAAGTCGGAATGTTCGCTATTTTAATGAAAACATGAATCTTTTATTTTATTCAAGCAAATTAACTTTAAATGAAAACTGCAGAGAAATCCGAATTTGTATTCAAAAGTCCTTCATGCAACCTCTTATACCAAATGCCTTTTGTATTTTATAAAAACCAATTCGCTCAGAATTTCTGACCAAGACATGCCTGGTGGGCCTCATAAAAATTCCGCCATGTGAAAAACTACGTTCTACAGGTGCTGAAGTCGCTGACACACAGGAGTAGCTTTTCAGGCACTGGATGTAAATGTACAGATAGTGAGTCTTTTTGAAATCTTCCCATGAAATCTTCCCATGGTTCTGATACAGAATAACTGTTGCTGCTGCCAATGGGTTTTCCTGACCAGCATGACTTGTATCCATCCATAGATATTGGTCGTATGATGCAAGCAGGCTTGATACAGAATTCTTGAGTTCTGTTAAATGACTGTTCATATTGACAGCCGGTCTTGGTCTTGGTCTTGCGAGACCAAGACCAAGACCTTGAACCTCAAGACCAAGACCAAGACCAAGACCTTGAACCTCAAGACCAAGACCAAGACCAAGACCTTGAACCTCAAGACCAAGACCAAGACTTTTAAAAACGAACTCGAGTGCACTCGAGACCAAGACCTTGGTCTCGAGGACAACAAGACTGAGTTTCAGCAGACGAGAACATACTCGATAGAGGTGGGGTAATAATATGCCCACCCTACCCTCATACAAGTAAATAGATACACAACAGGTAATCGGCAAAACGCCCGCATCGTTTTAACTGATGATCATACTATAATCGCCCGACACAGGGCAAATTCTGCCTATTCAAAAGCGGGGGCGTGCCCAGTTGATTATACTTGTATCCGGGTTGACCAGCCAGCACGTAGCCTATAGGCTACCTACGACGTATCTTGCATGCTTCACAATCCATTTCGGCCGACCTGCAGCTCAGTAAAACCGCAGACCCAGACCCTGGCTACACACTCACCATTTCCAGCTACTGTATCTCGATGGGTCCAGTCTGCTCACACGCCCACTCGGACTCAACGACCCTCTCCACAAAAATAAGGCTGTTTACATCGACGCAAACGACATCCCTTGCAATATAATGGCCTACGCGCGAGGTTAACTTGGTTGGTTAGTTGGTTGAACGGCGCCGTGTCATAACAAAGACCTTCACCCTCCTCATTTATCCAGGCTTGGGACGGGCACTGCCAGTGGCGGAGTTACGTGCGAGATAGCACGGTCTCGGCTATTGTGTGTCACAACGCAGGGGATCCAATTCACTGGTACAACCAGGGCCCATGGCTGAGAGGTCTCTAACTGAACCCTCGCAAGGGCCTCATCATTATCCATCCGAAGGATGGGTTGAGTCCTTGTCCTTCTGTGACCCGAAGGGTCAAATACGTTAAGTCAGAGACGCTAAAAGGTGGGCTGCGTGATGAACAAGGAGGTTGGAACTGGTCAGAGCTTTTCTGATTCACCCGAGTTACATCGGACAAATAGATATCATAATAATAATTATTGTTGTTGTTATTTATTATCATTATTATATGTATATTTGTTAAGCGCCACTATCAAATGACAGCATCAATCGATGGCGCTGAACAATTGCGAGTGAAGGATTTGCTCAAAGTTCCTACACAGTAACCGTTCGGGAGGCTCGAACCCACACTCTCCATGTTACAAGGCGAGCACTCTAACCAATCGGATACTGTGTCCCACAAGTAGCAGAAAGGACAGAAATAGAATCAGCGACTTTCAGAATGACAGCTGCTAGGAGTTTAAAACGCTTAGGTCTCATATAAACGCTTTACATGAATAAAAACCAATAAAAGACAACGTAGACAAGTCGCTTTTGCTAGCACGAATCCAAGAGGCAGCTATGGTCCATAGGTATGAAGTGTTCACGACGTCGCTTTTAAACTTAATTAACTTTGATCTGCCACCGACAATGTGCGGTCAGTTTATTAATGTAATGTCAATCTTCGAAATTTCTCAGCGCCACACAAAATCCGCGTCATACCAGATAATAAATGGGCACTACATAAAATCAGGTCTGCAATAATTCTAGTTCTTTGGTTCGTTTTGGTGAAATGTCAGAACCTGTTCCTAAGAACAGTTGCCACACTCCGTCTACCACGCTTCTCCCATATTTCCACATTCATGTTTGAACATCTTCACTGGCTTCCTTACAGTCTTGTTGTCCTCGAGACCAAGGTCTTGGTCTCGAGTGCACTCGAGTTCGTTTTTAAAAGTCTTGGTCTTGGTCTTGAGACCAAAGGTCTTGGTCTTGAGGTTCAAGGTCTTGGTCTTGAGGTTCAAGGTCTTGGTCTTGGTTTTTCAAGACCAAGACCAAGACTTTTGTCAATATGAACAGTCATTAATTTTAACAAACGGCAAGAATTTTAAAAATTTATCAAATAATTACTCATACAGTTATTGCTTTAGTATTTACACGGTGTGAATGAGGCTTCACTGTTGTTTTGGATAATTATTTTGACTTCCGGTTATTTACCATGGAATGATTTCAAAACAGACTCACGATTAATTTGTACATTTACATCCGGTTCTTGAAAAAGCTGCTTTGTGTGCTAGCGAATTCAGCACTTGTAGACAGTGTTTTTCACATGGCAGAATTTTTTTAGGCCCACAGGTCACGTGTTGGTCAGAAAATTCTGAGCAAATTGCTTTTTATAAAACTCAACAGGCATTTGGAATAACATTTCGCATGAAGGACTTTTGTAAATACGAATTTACAATTCTCTGCAGTCTCCATTTAGAGTTGTTTTGCTTGAATAAAAGAAAAAAACTCATGTTTTCATTAAAATAACGAGTATTTCGACTTGACAATTTTTTAGTAAGGAATAGAAGTCTGGATACAACTGTGATTTTTTTGGGTCTTGGTCTCGGTCTTGGTCTTGAGGTTCAAGGTCTTGGTCTTGGTCTCGAGGTTCAAGGTCTTGGTCTTGAGGTTCAAGGTCTTGGTCTTGAGGTTCAAGGTCTTGGTCTTGAGGTTCAAGGTCTTGGTCTTGATGTTCAAGGTCTTGACAACAAGACTGCTTCCTTACTGCTCGCATCCAACTAAAGTTACTGATCCATATTTGCCGATCTTACCTGGGACTTGCTCCTAAGTACCTCTGCGACTCAATGTCTTCCTGCCCTAGCTGGCTCCCTTCGCCGGTTGCCCTCCGTTCCTCTGATCGACTCGGCTTATTTGTTCCCCGAGTGAAAATAGCCATGGCTATGAAAATGGCTCAGTCTCGTTCCTTTGTAAGTATTGGCCCTTCATTGTGGAATCAGCTTCCTCTTTCGGTCCGGGCTGCACTCAACCTGGTGGTTCTGCCACAGCTTTTCGTTGTCTTAAGACTTGCCTTTATTCCCGAGGACTATCGCACTAGGAGCGCCTCTGATTGGTGCAATGGGTCACCTTGTCACCTTGTGCTGTCAGCTCGTGGAGCTCTAGCGACCGTCCTGGTGAACACACTCCACCATCTCCTATTCGATGACAAGTCTCTCAATTCCGCCAAATTCATGCCAGTTACATCTTGTATCTCATCCATCCATCTCCTCCTTGGGCGACCCAGTCTTCTCCTCCCCTCACCGCACGCCAGCATCATTTCCTTCTCCAGACCATCAGATCGCATAACATGTCCAAAGAACCTTAGCTTCATTCTTGTCGCAGTTTGTTTTAACGACTCTTCATTCTCAACTCCAATCTCCTCTCGTATTGATTCGTTCGTTCTTTTCTCAGTCCAAGATATTCTCAGCATCTTCCTCCATATCCACATTTCACAAGCGTTAACCTTATTTTCCATGTTCTTTGTCATTGTCCACGTCTCGCAACCGTACAGTACCGTAGGAAAGATTAGTGCTCTCACGAGCCTTTTTTTGGTTTCTATGCTCACATGTTTGTCTTTCCATATCTTTTCCAGTCCGGTCATTGCAGCTTTCCCTATAGCAATCCTTCGTTTTATTTCTGGATCACACTTTCCCTCCTTTCCAACCAGTGATCCTAGGAATGTGAAGCTTTCTACCACCTCTATTTCCTCTCCGTCTATCTCAAAACTATCCCAATCTTCTGTTGTCATGACCTTTGTCTTCTTTATGTTGAAGTATAAACCAGCTTTTTCACTTTCTCTCCTGACCCTTCTTATCAGTTCTGCCAAATCCTCTTTTCTTTTTGCCATTAATGTTGTGTCATCCGCGTATCTAAGGTTATTCAGTGTCTTTCCAGCAATTTTTACTCCCTCAATTGCCCCCTCCAGTTCTACCTTTCTCATTATTCTTTCAGCATATAGATTAAACAGGAATGGAGACAAGATGCATCCCTGCCTCACTCCTTTCTTGATTCTGAAATTGTCAGTGTCTCCGTATTCTGTTCTTATCACCGCTATCTGGTCTTCATATAAACCCTTTAGTAACATTATCAGGTGTTTCGGAATTCCCATTTCAAGCAGGGTTTTCCACATTAAATCATGGTTAATGCAGTCGAATGCCTTGCTATAGTCAATGAAACAGATGTGAACCTCCTGTCCATACTCCCTTTGTCTCTCCATTATCCACCTCATGTTGGCTATATGGTCTCGAGTTCCACGAGATTTCCTAAACCCTGCCTGGTTCACCGGAAGTTCTCTTTCAATTGTGCCTTCCATTCTTTTGTGAATTATTTTCAGTAATATTTTACTAGTGTGTGATATCATTGCTATCGTCCTATAATTTTCACACTCCCTCGCATCTCCTTTCTTGAATATAGGTATAAAGATCGACTTCTTCCAGTCCTCCGGCCATTCTCCAGTTGCCCATATTTGATTGCACAATTTTGTTATTGTTTTTATCATCGCATCATCCCCTGCTTTTATCAGTTCTATAGGTATCCCATCTTGACCGGGTGCCTTATTGTCCTTGAGTTGTCTGATTGCCCATTCTACCTCCGCTTCCATGACCTCCGGTTCCTTTTCATACTCTGTTACGTCAATTTGTTCTTTTTTGACTCGTTTGTCTTCCCTATACAACTCCTCCGTGTATTCTCTCCATCTATGCTTTATCCCTTCTTCATCGCAGATTACATTTCCATCTCCTGCCTTCATTGAGCCCATTCTAGGTGCAAATTTTCCCGTGATTGTCTTTACTATTGAGAACATTTCCTTGGTTCGTCCCTTCCTTCCCTCGTCTTCCATTTCTCTGCATGGTGCAATGGGTACAGGCGCTTTATAAGTTTGAGATACAATACAATGTTAATATGTTATAACGGAGTTCGCTAGGTGGCGAAAGTGCACTGCACATCTTTACACATTAATAAACATTAAATTTTAAATAATTAAGTCAATAAATAGTTACAAAAGAGGCCTATTAAGACAAGCAGTACAATGGCGAGTTCTGATAAATTAAAATAATTCTAAGACTAAAATATATCTAAAATTAAATGCGTCCGACACAAGCAGCAGATATTACCAGTCAAAACCACTAAGTTCGCACAAAGCAAATTAATTTACTATTAACATAACCGTTAACAAAGAATGTGTCGATTCATTCTGAAGGAAATTATAATTAATATTACAAAATCAGATAAAGCTAGCCAGCTGAGCAGAGCCTTCACCTAGCACTCAACAAAAAGATGTATTCAGGTTAAATAAAGTCCTAAAGACTCCGAAATGCTAAAACTCCGACACAGCCACACACTCGGGTGGTGCCAGTCCCAAGTCTGGAAATAGGAAGAGGACGTTAATCATCTTCGTTATGAAACAGCGTCGTTAAACAAAAACTAACAATGAAAGCTAATGTTTTTACTTTGGAGCAGCAGTCAAATGGTTTACACAGAAAGGGTTAAGCAACTCCTACCTCTGCGTTGACAGTCCAGCACACTAACCACTATACAATTATCTACCCCAGTGCAATAAACACTTAAAAATTAATCACCTAACTTTCATCCTCTAACGAATCAAGTATCACAAACAGCAGATATAATGAGCAGCGACTTTGCAGTTCATAGAATGCCCTGCAAAAATGTCCATATTATATATACACACACATACATGTACATCACACCTAGTCTACATCTTGTCAATAGTCAACACATTTCAATGTCTGCAAAACTTGATGCAGCGGCTTGAAGAAACAAACATTACAACTAACTCAGTCAACGCATATCGAGTATTTTTGTGAACAATCTGGTCATTTGATAGACGCAAGTGCTAAAAGTCCAACAGAAGATTCTTCTACGTCGATCCCTCTGCTTGTATGAGCATAGATATATGCACAGCATAGATACATGCATAGCACAGATATATGCACAGCATAGATACATGCACAGCATAGATATATGCACTGTTAGGCTCTCCTGTATTCACGACAGCCAGTCTGAAGGCCAGAATTCACTGCCCAGCTCTCCATTCTATCGGTTCCTGAATGTTACTTCTCTGGTTTTCCTGATCCCTACTTGAATTTCAACCGGATTACATTTTTAATAAGGTTTCACTTGACGTGACCTCATCAATTTGTTACGTTACGATAACGGTGCTATAGAAATCGCTAGATGATCTTGATATGAAAACACATGTGGCAGAACTTTGGCAGGTAATGTGAAATGAGATCAGGTCAGGTCAAAGCAGTGCAGATCAGGTGAAATGAGGTCAAGTCAGGTCTAAGCAGGGCAGGTCAAAGCAGGGCAGGTCAGGTGAAATGAGATCAGGTCAGGTCAAAGCAGGGCAGGTCAGATGAAATGAGATCAGGTCAGGTCAAAGCAGGGCAGGTCAAGTGAAATGAGATCAGGTCAGGTCAAAGCAGTGCAGATCAGGTGAAATGAGGTCAAGTCAGGTCTAAGCAGGGCAGGTCAAAGCAGGGCAGGTCAGGTGAAATGAGATCAGGTCAGGTCAAAGCAGGGCAGGTCAGATGAAATGAGATCAGGTCAGGTCAAAGCAGGGCAGGTCAAGTGAAATGAGATCAGGTCAGGTCAAAGCAGGGCAGGTCAGGTGAAATGCGATCAGGTCAGGTCAAAGCAGGGCCATTCAGGTGAAATGAGATCATGTCAGGTAAAAGCAGGTCAAGTGAAATGAGGTCAGGTCAAACAAAGGCAGGTCAGGTCGATCATCGGTCTCTGTTGAAAGCACTATCTGATATAAATCGTCTGTGGTGAGATCAGCGCTTTAAGATTTTGGAAGTGGAAGGCCTCGGATGAGTGGAAGGAGACAGCTGAATGGACCGGCTTGGCGTAGAAACGGATGTTCGAGGAGTTCAAATGCCGTCGCCCTTTCGTCGACGTCTCGCATGAGCATCCGCTCGAGGAATCCATGCAGACGACTTGAAACCTGTGCAAGACAGACACATGATGAAACATATGTAAGACATGATGAAACATACAAAACCTATGTAAAAGTGACATATGTAAAAGCGACATGGGGCGTGGTGGCTCAGTGGTAAGTTCGGTGCCTTGTGACCTGAGGGTTGCAGGTTCGAATCCCACTCTAGCCGCTGCGTAAGGACCTTGGGCAAGTCCTTCACTCGCAATTGCTCGTGGCGCTTCGGCGTGAAAATTCCGGCACAGTATCAAATGCTGTAGTCGGGAGCGCCTCTGAGTAGTAGCTGACTTCAAGAGGCGCTATAGAAATATCCTAAATAAATAAAATAAATATCATAAAACTCCATCTCAGAGAGTAAGCTAATGTGTTCGGATGATTTTGTATAATGCCACAGCTATCATTGTGAACAAGTCCATGGTTACTTCAATTGTAAAACCATACCAGAAAATAATAATGACGATAATAACAAGAAAAAATAATAGTAACAAATAATTTTAAAAATGATAATACTAATATTTAGCATCTGTGCTCCAGAGGGATCATACATAGAAAAAGCAAATTCAAAACCTATGTAGGCAAGCATGTATCTATGTATCTATGTATGTATGTTTATGTGTATGTACGTATATATCATGACACCTAATACAGTATCTTTTACGTATATTTAAAAGTTCTACATAAAATAACAAGGAGCAGGTGATAATAGCATTAGCATGCTTACCCGATGTCCGCCTTTGAGTTTTGGAGCGGGTAAATCCCGGATTCTTCTCATTGCCTGAAGCGGGGGCTCATTGAAAAACGGTGGTTCCCCATCCACCATTTCGATAACCATGATCCCGAGCGACCAGATGTCTATCTGTTACAAAACAGAAACATTGAAAGTATATAATCCAGATGAAGTGGGACACTTATTGGCTGATGGATATTCAACCTACTGCCTCTAAACAAGGGCAACTTCTAGTTAAAGTAAGTGTAAATGTGTTGCTACAGCAACCGTATGGCCTTGACCTTCTTCATTTTTCAATGAACTGATCAGGTCAGATCCTTCACCACCGCTCTCCATTTGAATAGGTCCCATGCCATGAAGGTATGAATATATATATATATATATATATATATATATATATATATATATATTCATACATATATATTCATTCATACATACATACATATATATATATATATATATTCATACACACATGCATTCATACAACCTGCATCTTTGTTTAAGCCTTTAACTGCCTTGATGAGGGCGTT
The DNA here is from genome assembly GCA_963556255.1 of Allolobophora icterica. Lineage (NCBI taxonomy): Eukaryota > Metazoa > Annelida > Clitellata > Crassiclitellata > Lumbricidae > Allolobophora > Allolobophora icterica. The sequence goes on from OY744603.1 coordinate 95,289,983, forward strand.
AAAGGCCGTGAGGTGCCCTTACCTCTGGTCCGTAGGGCAGTCGGGACAAGACCTCGGGTGCCATCCAGTACGGAGTCCCGACAAACGACTTCCTCTTGGGAAGATCAGGCGTCACCTGGGCGCAGAAACCAAAGTCGGACAACTTCACCTGCAAAGAAAAGACATGGAATATCAAACAACGAGCATTTCGCCTGCACAGATCATTTGCACCTCTGCTGAGCAGAATCTTTCCTTCTGGGTTAGAAAGATCCTCTGTTCCAGCCCTGTTGGTTATACTTCTATCAATTGCCCTCTCACTCTCTTTGCTCCCTGCTTGCCCTCTGATCAGCTTTCATCTCTCTCTCTCTCTCTCTCTCTCTCTCTCTCTCTCTCTCTCTCTCTCTCTCTCTCTCTCTCTCTCTCTCTCTCTCTCTCTCTCTCTCTCTCTCTCTCTCTCTCTCTCTCTCTCTCTCTCTCTCTCTGTTATCTCGTTGCTTGCCTTCCTTTCAGCCTTCATCTCTCTCTATGTGTTCGCCTCTATGTCTCTTTCTATTTTTTGTCTCTCTATCTCTTACTCTCTGTTCTCTCGATGTTTGCCTTCTTCTCAGTCTTCTTCTGTCTCTGTGCCTGTCTCTTTCTCTCTGTCTCTCTTTTCTCTCATTGCTTGTCTTCCTATCTCTCTCCTTGTCTCCCTCTGTCTGTCTCTGTCTGCTTGTCTCTGTCTGTCTGTCTCTCTCTCACAAGATGACATTGTCAATGCCACTGTCAGATCATGCAGCCAATCACCCAAATTACTTATACAAATGGCACCCCAAAGCCATCTCCTTGAGAACCGCACACTCAAAATCAGTAACAACCCCACAGTAAAACCAACACCCACCTTTCCATCAGCAGCGAGGAGGATGGAGTCGGACTTGATGTCGCGGTGGATAACTCCGCTGGAATGGAGGAAGGCAAGCGCACTAAGGCAGGATTTACAGATTGTTGCTATCTGCTCTTCATTCAACCTGAAAATGATTCACAGCCAACTTCCTTACAATGACATCTTAGATAACTAAATAGCAGGTTTCTTTGCTAGAAAGCCCATATTCATTCATTCGTTTTTACACAGCGCCTCTCCGAAATAATTACTTTGAGGTGCTCTGAGCCCAACTCCCGTTATAAAGAAGAGTTTTCAAATGTGTGAACTGAAAAGTGCATGCAGAAGACGAAGCACAGATCCAAAGGCACTGTTACTGTAATTCATTGTTTGTTACTGCTTGAAGCAGTGCCATAATATGCCTGAGCTACGTCAACAGTCTGCCTTGAGGGGCCCCTTAAAACAGCAAGGCCATTCAGTCTGGCAGAACCATAAACAGGGTCCCTTAGATTATCCCATAGTGGGCAGAACCCTAGCTGAGGTCTTTTGCTCAACCTCTTAATACACCTGAATCCTCAGTGTGGCGCCTTAGTGAAAAACCAGGACCCAGGGTCAGATCATCTTGCATGGTCTGGCCCTGGGACCATAGGTCATCTTGGATGGTCTGACTATGAGACCATAGGTCATCTTAGATGGTCTGGCCTTGGGACCATAAGTCATCTTGGATGGTCTGGCCCTGGAACCATAGGTCATTATTGGATGGTCTGGCCCTGAGACCATAGGTCATCTTGGATGGTCTGGCCCTGGGACCCTAGGTCATCTTGGATGGTCTGGCCCTGGGACCCTAGGTCATCTTGGATGGTCTGGCTCTGGGACCCTAGGTCATCTAGGATGGTCTGACCCTGGGACCCTAGGTCATCTTGGATGGTCTGGCACTGGGACCCTAGGTCATCTTGGATGGTCTGGCACTGGGACCCTAGGTCATCTTGGATGGTCTGGCACTGGGACCCTAGGTCATCTTGGATGGTCTGGCACTGGGACCCTAGGTCATCTTGGATGGTCTGGCTCTGGGACCCTAAGTCATCTCGAATGGTCTGACCCTGGGACCCTAGGTCATCTTGGATAGTCTGGCACTGGGACCCTAGGTCATCTCGGGTGGAATGGCCCTGGGACCACATTTCTAAAGAACTCTACTTCCTATGCATTGCAACAAATTGAACAACCAACACAGCCGAGGAAAATTGTCCGCCAGTCCCGTAAGCTCACCTCGTCTGAGTGACGATCTCGTTGAGAGCTCCACCCTCCAGGTACTCCATGACGACCCACAGTTCGTCACCCACGAGAAAACTATCATACATTGTTACGATGTTCGGATGATGGAAATCTCGCATTATGACAACCTACATCCACAGGAACAAAACACCATTAACCGTCTTCATACACACATGTAATCATATATCCATTCATACATACATTCACACATACATACAATCATGCATACAATCAAACATACATACAATCATACATACGGTACATTCATACATATATACAATCATACATATATGCACAACCATGCAAATATGCACAATCATACATACATACAATCGTACATACAAACAATTATGCATCCATACCATCATACATACATACAGACACACCTACACACAGACATTTAAACATACATACAAACATACACACATATATATACGTATAGGCATACATACGTATATATACAGACAGACATACAGACAGACAGACCTCTGACTATAACATACATACAACGAACTCTAATATCATTAACGCTACTGAGCAGAATTGTTGAGAGTCACTTCGTACAGCGTTAAAATAATTTCAGTTATACATACCTTACACATTCATACAGATATAGAAGAAATTGCATTAAAAAAACAAACACAGCAGAAGCTTCACTAAAACAAAGAGCAGAATAACAATAATTATTAATATCAATCATAATAATAATATAATATTAAAATAAAAATGATAATAATAAAACCAATATATGCATAAAGTTTGCTTCAAGTGAAATCACAATCGCTGTCTATCTTATCTAATAATATGCATTATAATAATAATAATAATAATAATAATAATAAGACGATTTATATAGCACTGTTGCACAGCTAGCAGTACAGTAGCACTGACCTCATTGAAGAGTAATTCTCTTCGCTGTTGCTTTCGAATGTTCATCTTTTTAACGGCCACTTTAAGACCATTTGATCGATCGACTGCTGTGCACACAACTCCGCTCGATCCTTCTCCGATCTTTACAAAGTTGTCCAGATTACGCTGTGGATCGCCGTTACTAACGACCATTGCAAGAGCCTTCCGGAACTACAAACAAGCCCAACAACAGTCAATCGATCAACCAATCAACGGTGATGCAACTGTATCTATCAATCAACCAATCAATAGTTAGGCAATTATGTCAATCCAACAAAAATCCAGCCAATCATCAACTAATCATCAGCATTTAATAACAAACCCAGCCGTGCAATCAATCAACAACCACTGTTCAATCAGTGCGCTAAACAATCAAAAGTCGATCACGATTTTTCCGATATAATTTTGACTGGTTACCTGTTCGTGGGAGATCTTCTGTTGTTCGGAGAGCGGGGAGGACGGCGTCCGCACGCTCAAACTGTGTTCCGTGTCGGCGTTTGATTCAAGCGTTGAAGAACCGTGGGAAGGACGGGGGTTCTGCTGGTAACCGTACCCCGGCTGACCGTAATTACCCTGCACGTTGATTCCCTGCTACACAGCAAACCAAGATATGACATGGTACCAGTCAGGCAATCGCTCATCGATTATTATCATTACAGACCTTTTGTGAGGTACTTAACATTAATTAATAATACCAGTAATAATAATGAGTTATTACAATATTTTACTATTATTATTATTATTGTTACTATTACCTGTTTACCAGGAGAAACTGATTGATTGATTTGCTGCCTTTCGTGGTCCAGTTGATCTTTCTGAGCAATCCGTCCTTGCTGCCTTGTGCTATTCCCAGGTGCTCTTATCACATCTGTGCCATTCCCAGTGGCATTGTATCTATGGGAGATTGAATTCTGCGAATCGCGGATAGACGGTACAAATCCATTGGCCGTTGAAGGCCGTGTTGGAGATCCCGGACGGTTGTCGTGGTAACCGCTCTGTGATGCCAGATGGTTACTATGGCCACTGGGATGTGGTCCTTGCTGCCTACCAGGGTAGTTGCCGTGGGCACTCAACCTGCCGTCGAGTTCGTGGTTGGACGAAGGGTGACGATTGCGACCCGGATGGTGAGACTGGTGGTTTGATGACAGATGAGACCCAGGAGGACTTCTTCCGTCGTGGGAAGAGGACTGGAAGCCAGCGTAGGAAGAGGAGGGGGAGTACGAAGGAGGACCATCCTCCTCGTCATGTTCGTATAGGGTGGTGGGCTGTTGCGGGTTGTGACGCAGTCGCGATGGCGGACTGTTCTGACGCAGCGAGTTTGATCGAGCGACGGACAAGACCTGTTGAGTGTCGGTGTAACTGCTGCCACGAACAATTACCTAAGATAAACAATAAGTAAAAAAAACTGATTCAAACCTGAAGTATGCCGCATTAATCTCTTATTAATCTGGCACATAAATCTCTTGTTAATCTGGCACATAAATCTCTCTGTTAATCTCTTGTTAATCTGGCATATTGTATTGTTTTGTATATGGGCATTTATAAAGCGCCTCTCGCGGTATAGACCATTCAGAGGCGCTCCCAGTGCGCGAGACCCCGAGAGAAAAAGCATGATTTAAGGTGAGAAAAAGAAGAAGCAACGCTACCAGAGAGAATGGTGGTGCGGACAGAAGGAGGAAGTCGGTTCCAAAGTGAGGGGCCTATGCAGGCAAAGGATCTGGACTGAGCCATAGTAGTCCTGACACGTTGAACTAAGAGGTCAAGACGATCAGAAGATCGGAGAGGACGCAGCGAAGCAGCAGAATGAGGCCGTTGAATTAGATCACATAAGTACTGTGGAGCAAGACCCAGTTGAGATTTAAGCACAAGAATAAGCACTTTGAATTGCTTTTATACCAGAAATCACATAAGTACTTTGAATTGCTTTTATACCAGAAATCACATAATCACATATAAATCTCTAACTAATCTGACACACAAATCTCATTAATCTGGAAAATAAAGCACTCACTAATCTGGCACATAAATCTCTTATTAATCTAGCACATCAATCTCTTATTAATCTTGCATATCAATCAATTATACCACAGTAATAAATATAAAAACAGCAATAATAAACAATAATAAGAATAAAACTTTCAAATAACGAGGCTCCTGTCGCAATTCTAGTATAATGATCTACAACTGTTTTAAACTAATGAAGCAATTTCTATTTCTGGTATAAAAGCAAACAGGAACAATGACCACAACAATAAAACTAATTTCTAACACATAACCAATTACTTAATACAATAAGCTCACCATGACTCACCTTAACAGGGGTAAAGGAGGATGGGTCAACGAGTGGTCGCGGCCGTGCCCTCTGTACCGGCTCTACTATGCTCGCCCACTGCGTTGGCAACCCGACGAACGCTCCTTGCACATTGTCGTACCCTGTATGGACACGGTGCTCAAAGTTGCTCGGACCAGAAATCTCTGGACGCTTTTTCTTTCGGCCAAACATCACGAACAGAACTTCTACGTTCGCTGTGAAAAAGAGCATTTAAATTGCGAATAGGCATAGCACCAGAACCGCAAAGCAAATGACTGAATGTTAACCTATTGGTCTAAACAGAATGTGCCATATGCACATATCTGGCTATTTACATAGTACCTTTCTAAAAACTCTCAGAATCTCAAAGCGCAGAAATGCTCATGAAATGGATCTAATCTTGCGGTACATGGTTAAAGCTAAATGCAATTGAAAATCAAATTGTACTTCGTAATTTAAGCCTCTGTATGGATCTACCCGGATCCCCAAAACACGATTCCCCAAAAAAGGAGAAAATGCAAAATTTACTGAATTCCCAAAAAGAAGTTTTCCACCAACCGTCCAAATCCTGAAAACTAGTATGTGTTAGTCGGTCAATATCTTGAATAGCACATTCGAAAATATCTCGAAGAGTTAGATTTGCGCAAATAATTCTGTTTTAACTTTGAAAATAGATTTCGGGGATCCGGTGGAAATTCTATTTCGGGGTTTGGGGTTTCGGGGATTCGCTACGCACCTGTCTCTGTACAGGTTGCGTGTTATGGAAAAGTCATTACCTTAAGGTGTGATTAACGAAAAATTTCTCCAGTCTTTTAATCCTGAAAATCGTTCAAGCCCACGAAAACTAGCAACGAGTGAAATCAGTTTTAAAAATCATAAACAAAGCGAAGAACTCTACTCCGCAGACTGGACACAGTTGATGACTACAGCAATGCATCGTACGCTCACGCAGAAAACGGACGTGGTCGTAAATACCACAGCGGTTAGTCTATTGTCTAAGAATGAATCGAATACCTGTACGTCGACTACCGGTATGTGTACTCCACCACCCTTTCAACTTCGCGATCGGCTAGAAATTCTAATCCGTTGATCAGCCGACTTATTCGATTAACGCGCGCTATTCGTTACTTTGTTATGGATTTCTTTTTAGCGAAAAATTTCTTGCCAGTAACAATATAAAAAACGATGATTAATTTTTGAAACTCCAAACACCGGGATTACTCATCTGTACACCTGAGCGACATCGTTGTCGTTGCCACAGCTGCGGTTTAAATGTCGCCTTGGGCTTATAAGTATTGCGCTAAATTAATTAAGACCTTTTCTTAAATCTCTAATATTTATGCTAAGGACCAATTTACAAAATAGATGAAATAATGTAATCTAACCTTAGAACTTATATAGCGCCATTATAATGATGCGTAATAACCTTCAATGGCACTCCATAGCAGATTCGCAAATTTATCGGTCAATGGCAATGGTCCAATGGTACAGAAGGCAAGTAGCATATTAGAGATAATAAATTCGCTAAGCACGCGAAAACAGAAATAGCATATATAAATTTCTCCGTGTGTAGCATTTTAATAGAAATTAATCGTATTTATTTAAAGAAAATGACAGCGATACACCACCACATCATTTTACTGATATCCGGTACAACTTACCGCAAATTGCATAATGTAAATCTCTGAAGTTTCTCTTGGACACACAAAGCTTCATTAGATCTTAAGATCATAACCGGCGCTTGATTGAATCAATTCGACAAAACCCGTAATGTTGGTTGATCAGTTCATCGCCAAGTCATAATCCAAAGAGGTCTTGCTACATGAATGTGGTGGCACAAGCTTACTGCTAAGACGCAAAGCAGATACGATGACAATTTTATTCTGCATGTTCTGGTTAAGTAACTTATTCGCCACATTCACTAAAAGAACACAAAATGTTATGAAGAAAAAGAAAATTGACATAATTACACAGTGGCAGGCCGCTTGTGAAGTCACACAAGACTCATCGCGCCCGCTGCCAATAGTTAATTATGTAATTAATATATTGAATTAATTTAGAACTACGCTTTAGCTAGGCTATTACCAAATAGGCCCTAAAAGATCTTACCGATGTTTTAAAAAAATGAATCTATTCTATGGTGTATTTCTAAATCACAACTGCGTGAAAATGACTCTAAAATGGCGACTTTGTACAGCGACAGCTGATCTTATCTCTTTGGTTTATAAATAACTCATTTCTTTCATATACACACAGCGAAGAAAATTCGAGTTTTTAAAACAGAAACAGAAAATTTGTTCGTTTAAAGTCGAAAATAAGTATGAAGAAGTTGGAACCGTTCACTGTGTTCAAACTGTGCAGCTTTAGACATCACCATATTTAGGTGCATGTGCATTTAGATTTCGTAGCACTTAAAACCATATGATCCTTTTGTCAACTGTCCTTGAGCTTTGTTTATTAGGCCAAATGATTCGAGGCTGAGAAGTTTGGATCACATGGCACGAAAACCCTTTGTTTAGATGAAATTAGATAACTTTAAACACTGCGGTGGCTACCCATAGCAAAATTAATTTTGTAGACCAGGCTAATTGTGAGGTTCTACATTTCAACGAACCTTGCTATCTCCGATACTCTCAAGACCTGTAGATCTCTACCCGTAACCACATGCTATGAATAGCCTACATAAATAAAATGAGCAGTTTTGTTTGAATTTGATGCATTTCTTTGCTGATGAATTCGATGCTTATACCGATGTTCAATTGTGTCTGTACACTGCAGATCGTGACTTCATCTTTCAACGAACTTTGATGACAATGTCGGCTGATGATGACTGCCTGAGTCGCCTGCAAAGTCTTTTGCTCAACAGCTCTGTCAATTTCAGTCCATGTAAGTTAGAGTCTAGTATTAGAGTCTCTACCCACAACTGTGTGCAATAAATAAATAAGTATTTTTGTTTGACTCTGGTTCATTCATTTGTTGAGAATTAAATATTATGTCAAAGTTCATTTGCATCTCTACACTGCAGATAATGATTAATTAAAATTAAAATTTTGCTTAATTCTGGCATTTCAGCACTTGTGAATAAACTGGTGCCTTGTGCTTAACTTAGAGTAGTGCCTTAGAAATGTAGAGTCTATGATTACGATTCAAGTTCTGGTATTTGAGAGGTTTTGAAAAGGTAGTGGAAAAGTGTTCACTCATATACTTGATTTGATTCATAAATATGGAACTGCTTCTGCTGTAGATTTTGATGCCACTGGGAAACTTGGTCCTTCGCTGGTTGAAGGTAATCGTGTCTGGCTGGGAGACTATGAAGCATGTCAGAGCCTCAACGAGTCGTTGTACTGCGTAGCGGATCTGTCGGTCAACCTATCTCCTCCACTTCAGGCTAACTTTGTAAGAATAATAGCTGAGAACTTCTGTAGTTCCACTTTAAAAATGCTCATGCTGATGGTCACTACTAAGCCAAAAAGAGTGTCTCCTGTCAATAGCCAACTTCAAGATCTGAGATTAATAGCTCAGAGTTATTGGATGACTCCTCTTTTAATTTAATTTTTCTAAGCCTGTTTCCACTTCTTTGTCAGAAATGTTTGGTATTAATTATCCTGATGCTGTATAAACCAAATCTTAAAACTCGTCTATTCGTCTTACCTTGCCCTGCCCTGCCCTACCCTACCCTGCCCTGCCCTACGCTGCCTTGCCGTCCTCAATCTGAGGATTGGCTGCACCATGGACAATTTTGCTCCATCCTCTGGTTTCTTGTCTCCTTCAATAACCTATTGAATGCTAATCCAGTCCACAACTTAATATTATCAATCCATTCCATTTTGGTCTTCAGTGAGCTCTCAATCCAGGAACTGTGCCTTCTCCAGACAATCTCCACTCTTCTGCAGCACATGACTGAAATATGAAAGCTCCCTCTGCTTGATTTGCTTCTGGTTTCTGTGAATTATCGGATTTTGACCTGGCTTCTCTATTGAGTTATATCTTCAACTACAACTACAACTTCACCTGAAATATGACCATCAACTGGTGCTTTCTGTATTATGATAACACTGCAATAGAGTAATTAGATTACATTAATCAATAATACTATTAATTATATTACAGTAATGGACATGTAAAACTCATGTCATTTTGTTACATTACTTTACCTTGTGAAGCTTCACTTGAAATAAGGTTGACAACTACTGCATCAGTGATGATGATGATGATGATGATGATGATGATGATGATGATGATGATGATGCAGGTGGCATGTTATTTGGTTACAGAGTTCGGTTGCACTGCTTTGGGGTCTGTGCGCAGTTGAGTCATGCACCGAGTCGCTGCTCAAGAGCCATGCCGCCTCGCTCATCCAAGGTGGGTCACAGTCTGAGCTGTTTCTCCACAAACCGACACGGCACAGACTGGATAGGAGTGACTGGAAGTGGGAAGTGTATATTGGAAGGTTGACAGACAGGCAGAGGATGTGTTGTTCAGGGGTGGAGGATTGGAGAGAGAGACAGAGAGCTGGAGAGACAGAGAGAGAGACAGAGACAGACAGACAGACAGACAGACAAACAGAGACAGAAAGACATACAGGCACAGAGAGAGAGATTGAGAGAGACAGACAGACAGACAGAGAGAGGGAGAATATGTGACGTGGGAGGGGTAAGTTAGCGCTATAGAGGTTTGTTAACTGAATGGGGTTAAACAAAATGCAGAAGGATGAAGGAGAGTGGTAAAGAAGTATCTCTGACCAAAGTAGAAGGCACAGTTCAGATTTACTTCTAAACAAACTTTCATAAATAGAAATTTCACAAATAAAGAAAAAGAAACGTTAAATTCGACAAAGCGGGAGTTACCACTTAAGAAAGATTTAGACTCGGCTGTTCAAAGCATGAGCTTGTTACACAGATAAAACCAAATGCAGTAGACTGCCTTGTATATTTATTTTTTGCTCATATTAAATTGCACTTATCACACGTGCAACGTTAGCAAATTGGCTTTGAGGCGCAGTTGTTTGTGTACGTGTGCGATGCTTGTGTACAGCTGTGGGCAATAGCTTGTGTACATTTATGATGCTTGTGTACACAGTTGCTTGTGTACATAGGCTGTGTGGGTACAATTGTTGTTATTGCTTTTGTACATGTATGTGGCTGTGTATTATAGTTGTAATTGCTTGTGTACCTGTATAATGCTTGTGTACACTTGCTTGTGTATAGGTGTCACCAACTTACCTTGGATTGAGGTGGTCAATGCAACCGTTACCTGTGCTCGACAGAATCCTCTTAGTACGGGATTCTATGCCACTTTGTGAGTATATGGTCTTCATTTGATTAAAATGATCAGGTCTTTAGTCGATTGGTCTGATTCGGTCTTAATTAGATTGGTTTCTTCTGGTCTTGATGCGATTAGTCTGATTAGTGTGATTTAGATTTGATCCGGTCTGCTTGGTCATTAGATAGTTGTGCCAAATTATTGTGATAATAACAATAATAATAATATTGATAATAATAATGATAACAATAATAATTAGGGCTGTTCAACGATTAAAAATTTTAATCGCGATTAATCTTGCGATTAAATAAAATAATCGCGATTAATCTTGCGATTAATCGCATCAAGAGCATAATGTTGTTGTTTACAGATAGTAAACAGCAGTAAACCTAAATTTAAAGAAAAACTTGTAATTGTTTGTCCATTTGCTATTAACATTATATGTAGAATTACGAAAGTTCATCCACTTTCTGTTTTTCATAAGTCCTGTTTCAGCCAGTTGTTGAGACACACTAACTTGTTCACATTGTCAGGTGAGAGTGCCGAACGTTTCTTATCAAGAATATTAACAGTCTTTCGTATGGAACAGTAGTTGCTGGCGACCATATTTCTGTGCTAACTTTGCAAGTGTCTTAGGTGCACCTTCGTATCTACCGTTTTAAACATTATAGATCGTTCGAATTCTTTCTCGCTCTTTTTCTCCGACATTTTATAGAATAGCATGATTAATAACCCACTAGTAGATATAATACGAACGAAGATTAAACTACATGCTCAGAAATTTTCACATAAAAAACGAATTTGGATAACTAGTCTACGCCGCCATTAACCGAAAATTGTTTTTGTTGCCTACGAGTTCGCCCAACATAACTGAGTGAATTAAGCCCAATCTCGGCCAGACTTTAATTTGGCTTCGGCAGTACCTCACGCATTGTTCGGTAAATTCCTATATAAAACTGTTTGTTTGCGATTAAAAATTTAATCGCGATTAAAAAAATTTAATCGCGATTGGTCTTTGTGATATGGTCTGATGCGACGAGCTCTTTCATACTAATTGAATTTGTAAAGCAATGGGAAACAACGGTTTTCACATGGACAAAGTCTTACTCGGCAAAACATAATTTATTACTTAATTAAATAATTAAATTTCTTAAATTAAATAATTTTGAAAGATAAATAATTTCCCCTTGTAGGAGTCTACTGCTGGTTCTTTTCGTCTTTGGTCTGCTCGGCACGACCTTTGACCTATCGTACCGTTACACCGCCCGCATGCGATGGAAGTTAATCTACCGAATCAGCCGAAGCGGGCCGCACCTCGTCGCCCCTCCAAACGAATGGGACGAGGGTATTCCTGGTCAGAGGAATAGGGTGGAGGATGATGAGGGTGCGTCGACCACGACCCTGTCATCGGATGACGTTGTGGGGTGCCAGGCGAACGGAAGCAGATCGGTTGGGGATGGTGCAGGTCTGAATGATCCACCGAGTGGGGCTCTGCTCCGAAGGGCGTACAGTTTCCAACCAGGTTCGATGTGTTGTCGTTGTTGGGGTGTGATTTATTAGAGGGGGATTGTTTGGAGAGAGAGACGTCTTCTGATAAAAATACATAAGGTTTCACTACACACAGTGCTTGATTGATTGATTGATTGATTGATTGATTGATTGATTGATTGGTTAATTGATCGAGTGATTTATGTCATTTTCTTGATTGATGTACTGATCAGTGGTCTTGATGGGTGGTTAATTGAGCAATGATGTCATTTTATAGAGTGAATTATCATCTGTAACCACACACTGTGATTTAATAACAGATCAAGTGATTTTGTCAGTCTCATTGACATACTGGTAGCCATTGGGCAGTTGGTTGGTTGAGTGATAGAGTGATAATGTCATGATCTGTGTACATGCCAGTGGTGATGAGTGATTTTCATTGCAGTGATAATTCATTTTAATGTCATTTACTGGTCAGCCATTTATGGTTGATTAATGGGTGATGGAACATTAGAGTGATAATGTCATTTGATTTTGATCGGTGTACATGCCAGTGGTTGGTGGGTGATTTTTCAATGTCATTTGCCATGGAGTGAAAATGTCATTTTACTGAGTGAAATCTGTTGAAGCACGTATTATATTTGCCTGTCTAGATCTCAAAGCAAAGATTGGTCAGTGTTTCTCGTTCTACACAAACATCCAGTCGCTATCTGAAAGACATCCGGATGACATCGTCTGCCTGCACGCTCTTCGCGTCCTAAGCTTGGCGCTCGTTATACTAGGACAGACTTACTTTGCTGCTTACTCCTCTGCCCTAATCAGTAAGTATGCATGCAGAAGGACCTACTTATTATAATTAAGTCAATAATACTATACTTAAGAAACATGTTAGAACTTTGCCATGGTAGCTTATCTTGTAATGTGGAGAGTACAGTTTTGAGCTTCCTCTGAGATGGTTTCTATATAAGGACCTTGAGCAAATCCTTTGGTCACAGTTGCTCAGTGCCATCAATTGATGCTTGGTCATTAGCTGTTCGTGATTGTTAAATGTGTAATAATAATTATAATAATAATAATGCAGAGAGCACAGGTTCGAGTCTCCTCCCCTGAAGCATTTACTTTGTAGCGACCTTGAGCAAGTTCTTCACTCACAATTGCTCAGCACCATTGATTGATACTTGGTCATTAGATAGTAGTGCATAGTAAATGCATAATGATAATAATAATAACAAGAACCACCTTCTAACATAAATTTTCACTGATGGTTATTTTGAAGGCAATCGCAGTGTGTTTGAGGCGGTCGGAAAAAGGTTCAGCTGGCATATGGTTGGATGTTACTACTACGCTATCGACACTTTCCTGCTCATCGGGTAAGACTCGGACACAGTAATGGTACAACCTTTTGCTCATGAGGTATTAAACAAGAGTGCTCTCTGTGCTTTAACTCTTGTTGTGTGCATGGATTGGTCTTCGGTTCTTGTTTCTAGTCGTCGCTTTGTTATGAACAGCAGCTTGTTGTTGCCTGTTGTTTCTTGTTGTTTGTATTGCTTCAAATGGTCTGCTGTTGTTTCTGTTGCTTATAGCGGTCTCCTGTTGTCCTACTGTGGCCTGAAGCAACTACAAAGGAACAACGGAAGATTTCATCTGGTATCCTACTTTCTGCACCGTTTCTTCAGGTACCTGTTTTGCTGTTGCCTTAGAAAGGTTTGAAAGCAGTTTGGATTTTCTATGATGCAACCGATGAATGGATTGAATTTATGAGTTAATCGATCTAATAAATGTATCGAGGGACGAATAGATCGAGTGATGAATGGATCAAGTGATGAATGGATCTAGCGGTGAATGGATTGAGTGATGAATGGATCGAGTGACGAATGGATCGAGAGACGAATGGATCGAGTGATGAATGGATCGAGATACGAATGGATCTAGTGATGAATGGATCGAGAGACGAATGGATCGAGTGATGAATGGATCGAGTGGTGGATGGATCGAGTGGTGAATGGATTGAGTGATGGATGGATCGAGTGGTGAATGGATCGAGTGGTGGATGGATCGAGTGGTGAATGGATCGAGTGATGAATGGATCGAGTGGTGGATGGATCGAGTGGTGAATGGATTGAGTGGTGAATGGATCGAGTGGTGAATGGATCGAGTGATGCACGATTTGAATGATGGATTGGATGATGGAGTGGGTGGGTGGGCTATCCAGTCAACCAGTTATTGAATGAATCAGTATGTGAATCTGTAGACTGATTGATTGGTTGATTGACTGGTGTGTTGTTACTATCTGTTGATACTGATTGATTGAGAGATTGATGATGTATCAGTTGATTGACTGGTGGGTTGGTACCATCTACGAGAATTGATTGATTGATAGATAGGTTTATTGACTGATAGGTTGCTACCATATGTGAGTATTGATTGATTGATTGATGGATCAGTTCCTTGACTGATAGGTTTATACCATCTGTGAGTATTGATTGAATAATTGATTGATTGATGAATTGGTTGATTGACTGATATAGGTTGTTACCATCCGTGGGTATTCTGCTTTTGGTCTGGATCTATTTGGTGCCATTTTGTGCCACTGGACCCGTCTGGCAGCAGATTGAAGAGGAGGAAATGGAACGGTGTCGACACTTCTGGTGGACAAATCTTCTCTTCATACAGAACTTCTATCCCACATCGTCAGCCAATGCGGTATTTAGATTCTACTAATTAATTAACTAATTAGTAAAGCATAATTAGTTCAGTTGTTTATGTGGTCCATTTGTCCTGTTGTCAAGTGTTAGCTGATCTATTATTGTATGTATGTATAACATTTATGTAGCACCTATTTTGTCCCATTTACTCTTCTGTCTGTCTTTGTTTCTGCATCTAACTCTGTCTGTTTCACTCTGTCTGGCTGTCTGTCTGTCTGTCTGCCTCTCTGTCCTTATTTTGTCTATCTGTTTATCTCCTTTTTTGTTGTGTTTCTTTTCTCTCTCTGACTCTCTGTCTCTGTCTGTCATTCTCTGTCTGTCAGTTTGTCTCTGTCTGTTTGTCTGCCCTTCTCTCTTTCTCTTTGTAGATTAGTTTTGTTGATTGTCATTTCATTGGTTGTCAGTGCTTTGTTATTGTTACTCTTTGGTTGTCAGTGCATTTTTGTTGATGTTGTTCTGTTGCTGTCAGTGTGTCGGATGGGTCTGGTACTTGGCTGTCGACTGGCAACTCTTCTGCCTCTCAGCTGTCCTCATCTATGCACTGTACAGGTGAGGGTTTCATCTATAAGTGACATCGCCATCATCATCATCATCATCATCATCATCATCATCATCATCATCATCATCATCATCATCATCATCATCATCATCATCATCATCATCATCATCATCATCATCATCATCATCATCATCATCATCATCATCATCATCATCATCATCATCATCATCATCATCATCATCAACATCAACAACAACACCACCATGATCAAGTCAGCTTCACCACCATCACCACCACCATCATCATAATCATTAATGACTGGTTGACTGAATAGTCCACCCACCCATTCATCATCCAATCAGTGATTCAAATCATGCATCACTAAATCTATTAGTGCTTCACTTGATCAATTTATTACTCGTTCCATTAATCACTTGATCCATTCCTCACTCGATCTATTCCTCACTCGATCTATTCCTCACTCGATCCATTCCTCACTCGATCCATTCATCACCCGATCCATTCATCACTCGATCCATTCCATACTTGATCCATTCTCCATTCATCACATTCACCATATTGAACTAAATCCCATTCAATTACTAAATATATTAGTTATTACTACAATAAAGTATATGTGTAACTGATCAAAATCAAATTTTTATTAGTATTTAAGAGCTGGAACTTAATTTCATTTTTGGCATTGATCATCATGTGGATCATGATCACAGTTTTGAAATGCACTAAATATTCGTACATATGCTTAAAATGGATGAAATGTGTAACTGTTGAATTGGCATTGCAAAGTCTGTCACAAGAAATTGGTTGATCCTGTTGGCAAGACTTGATATTCTATCAATCTTTTATGGCTGTAATACTGATCCATACTGATGCTCAAATCGACATCAAATCAAAATGTTACTGAGCATGCTCAAATCAACATCAAATCGAGGTACGCACAAGTCTAAACCTCTTGCACTGTAAAATATCTGTTATGGTCATAACATCGCTAAACATTCATACTCGTGATTATGCCAATATATTGAATATATATAATCTAATCTGGTTTCAGAGGCAGAATTCTTCCTCTCCTCATCCTCATTGTCTCATCCATGGTTGTCACGGTGACACTGATCAGTGTCTATAAGGTCAACATCAGCCCAGCTGCTGCACTTCTCCATCATTCGGATGACCCAGGGTAAGCATGGCTTCTATCGTGCCACTATAGTGACGATGATGATCATGTTGAAGGTGATTATCATTATTATGATGATAATTATGATGATCTAGGTGGAGGGAATGTTACGATGATGCAGGCAACAGTGATGATGATGATGATGATTATGGTGATTAAGGTGATGATTATAGTGATTATGATAGCGAAGATGAATATGATGATGATTGTTCCGTTGTGATAACAGGATGGTGATGATGATTATGATGATGATGATAATAATGAGGATGACGATGATGATGATGATGATCAAGGTTATGATGGCAGTAACAGCAAAAATGATTTTGATGATGATTATGATGCTATGAAGAAGACAATGCTATACAATTAGTTTTATGACAGCGACAGAGAGGATACAACCCATGGTGCAAATGCAGAAGCTGAACATCAACATCATAAAACAATGTTGCGTTTTATTTTCATCGTGTTTCGTATTTTTTCATTTAGGATGTTCTGGGGGTACATCAATATCGTGCTGACGAAACCTTACTGCCGTGCGGTTCCCTATCTTGTGGGGCTCTGGCTTGGACAGAGGCTTCACTTGCAAAGGGGTGTAGTGGTTAGACTCAGGAGGGCAAGTACAAGAGATCTTTTACAGCTTTTGACAGGCATTTAAAAGATGCACTCTTGTCTTGATATACTAAATACATACATACTAATACATGCACGCATACATATACACATGCATATATATGTTTATATATATGTATGATGATTATATATGTATAATCATATTAATATATACATACAATCAAACATGTATATATAAAAATATATACAAGTTCTCAATATACATGTGCATACTGACTGGCTGGCTGGCTGAGTGACTGACTGACTGACTTGACTGGCTGTCCGACTGCCTGACGGCACTATGGAATTTCATCGAAGGTAGCAGTGATTAATCTGGTAATTTTTCTATGTGTTTTTTCTAGCACTACGTTTTGATTGGTTGGATTTTGTGTGTCATTCTGAGCGTCATGTGTGTCTACTCCTTGTATCCTGCGGTCCTTGGCTATGACTATGGTCTGGCTGGTAGCGCCATCTGTGGAGCGCTGGTTCCACTGGCCTGGTCTCTGGCCACAGCATGGTGCATCTACACCTGTCGCCATCTATGCGCAGGTGGGAAGGATGTCTTCTGAATATATTCCGATGAATATTTTAAAAGTGATTAGATCGGTCGGTTTGTTTGAGTCGATTGATTGAATGAATGATTGATTGATTGATGGTTTATCTGACCTTTCCGATTTTGACTGGGGTTGTTTGTGTTTTTTACTTTTACGTGATTGATAGATTTACTGGTTTACTGATTGATTGATTGATTGATTGATTGAGTGAATGAATAATTTATGGTTTTATTACTTGATGGTTGAGTGACTGCACGATTGATCGATAGGTTGTTGTGGTGATCAATAGATCAGTTTGTTCCTATGGTGATTTATGAAGTGATTGATTGTTTGATTTATTTCATCATTGATTGATTGATTGTGCTTTGATGTTATCGATTGACCTTTTTGTCATTTGTCATGTGATAGGTCCGCTGAATTTCCTCTTCTCGTGGAGTGGTTGGCTGCCCCTGAGTCGTCTGACGTTTGGCGCCTTCCTCTTCCACGGAGTCTTCCTTCGTCTCTTCTTCCACGGCATCCATCAGTCTCTCCAGCTGTCGGATCTGACAATGGTAATAATAATAATGATAATAATCTTCGTTTATTAATTAAAACTCACAAGTACAGTTAGATTACATGCTATAGTAGTAACAGACGATAACAAGTTTAACAGGAGTCGAATTTAACTGTACGGCAGCCATGCAAGGCGCCCATCAGTCCTACTGCTCATTTTACCATCACCACCTAGTGAATGAAGGCTGAGTCATGCCTATAGGGCTAACGGGTATCGAACCTGCATCCTGATCTTTGTGCCAGCATGTTACCATTCAACCATCTCCCCGCCCCCAAAGTATACTCCAATGTAGCTCTAATGAGCTTGTAATCTTAATCTGAAATTTGTAATACGCTTCTTGAAAGCAGGTCCCCAGCTTATTCGTGAGTGCTGTGTCATATCAGAGGGTTTGTCCAGAGAGTGCTGTGTCATATCAGAGGGGTTGTCCAGAGTGCTCTGTGTCGTGTCAGAGGGCTTGTCCGGAGTTGGAGGTCCGAGTCCGGTTGCCAGAGAGACCAGGTGGGTTTGGTTGAGGTCGAGAAAGCTACATAAAGGCTATCAATGAATGACCGATTGATTGGACTATATATAAATGTGTAATGTAATTACCAGAACATTTATGTAGCGCCTTTTGAGTGAATTCAATCATGTGTTTGATTTGGATTAGATGAGGTTAGGTTACGAATATATTTCGTTGGATTAGATTAGATTAGTTTCTAGATATGAATGTTTGATTTGTTTACATTGGGTTGTGTTGTTGGTTTTTAGGTCGGTTTATATCTGATGACCTTGACCTTCTCGTTCCTATCGTCTGTTCTGCTTTCACTTCTTGTCGAGTCACCCATCGCTCATCTCTTCACGATGTGTTGCGGTTGAGGAGTGGCAGACAACACTTTGGATTCGGAAGCAATGAAGGCGTGTCGATTGAAGTGGATCACACTGCGGTTTTGGATGGATTGATAGGTGGATGGATGAACGGGTGGCTAGATAGGTGTGTGGTGAATGGATGGATGGTTGGTTGGATGAGTGGATGGATGGGTAGATGGAAGGATGGATGGATGGATAACGTGATGGGTGGATGGATGAATGGGTGGATAGGTAGTGAGTAGATGGATGGGTGGATCGATGGATGGGTAGATGGAAGGATGGATGGATAGATAACTTGATGGGAGGATGGATGAATGGGTGGATGGAATGATGGATGGATGGGTGAGTGGAATTTTGTGTGGTTATGGGGAACGATTGAAGTGATAGATTGATTGAATGATTGTTCTGTATCGGGGTAGATTTTTCAGGGCTTCCAATTCAGTGCTGAATGATGTTGTTTGTAGTAAAACTGTGAATGCGTACATAGAGAACTTTGTAGTAGCGTACTTAAAACATTTACGACGTTCATCGGTAATGTATCATGTCAAACATTTACGGTAACTTATCTTGCAAAAGGTTTACAGTAGCGTATCTTATGAGACGTTTATGGTAACGTATCGTGTAGAAAGTTTATGGTGACGTATCCTCTACCGAAGCAATGTTCCAGGTTTCACATAAATTTCATTTTTGTCCAGGTTGTCTATGTTTAGATTTTGTTTTGTAAGGACTGCAAAGATGGCCAGTTTCTACGTAAGATCTGTCTCTATACTGCACCAGATAATTTGAATGCCACGTGAAATATAGCTACGTGTATAACTGCTGCAGTTTATAGTTTTTATAATGTCATGTAACATTATTGATTGTTAATGCATGCTAGTCATCCTGGTGTTGAAAGATTTTTTTGACTCTAGTGTACACATGACAACGGCACTGCAACAATCAGACAACCGTCCGTTGTATGTTGCAAGGCCTGACAACATGTTGTCAAATACAAAAAGCGCACCCATTTCCTAAGTGCTAATGTTGTCATATCAGTAACACTAGATCTGTTATGTAACGTTTGCGGGTTTGAGCATACTGAATGTTTTTGGTGTGCTTTCAGTTGGTGCCTTGTGCATGAGGCACCAGCTCAATTGAAGTTACAAATTTTAATAATTAATTATCAATCCTGTGGTTTTGGTAGCGATATGGGGAGATTGCCTTTAACGTGCCACCCACGAGCTGTTGACATTGAATTTCATGAACAATTTCTGGTTTTCGTACACTTTTTTTAATGTTACGCAAATGTAGCAAGTTTATAAGCAGAAAACCTTACCGGTAAGTTTTGCTGTGGTCGACCCAACCTCCTGGAACAACCTGACAACCTGCGACATGACTTTCTCTTCTCTTTGCCTCTTTTCCGCTGGAGCTGGATTCTCGTGAAGACCTTTTTGTTCGATCGTGGTTTCATTGTGTTAGGTCGGGAGCGCCTCTGATGAGTCTCTTTTAAATGGTGCTATATAAATTTGCTATTACCATTGCCATTAATAAGAGTTCATGATAGCTGTGTGTTTTCATTTCTGTTTCATTTGCTTAGGTTTCTTAGGTGTTCTGTCCATGTCTCTTTTTTTGTATGTTTATCTGAATATTTTAGATCTTAGTTTCACGTGTTTCCTGCTTATGTGATTATTTCTAGTTGGAAGATTTTTATGCGATGGTATCCTGTATTGTTAAGAGTGTAGATGAATGTATCTTTTTTTATGAAATAGGTTAAATGATCTGGTGTTTCACGTTAGCGTTCATACTTAGAGTTGCAATTCAATTGTTCATTTTTGAGTTGTTCTGAGTAGATTTTTCTTGGTTTACTGCTTTACATTTGGATGTTGATATCTATGCATGTATATGAATCTTCAATTACAATTATGTACTTTTCAGTGGCTTCTGAACTTTCTCGGTACAGAGTTTTTCTGTGGTAGGACCATCCTTCCCGATTAAGTTGCCAAACAACCTGCGGCATGAACTCCTCAGCCACTCTTTGCGTCTTTGCCACAAGTGCTTGCAAATTATTCTGTTCGATCGTGGTTTCGTTGTGTTAGGTCGGAAGTGGGCTCTGATGAGTTATCTTGAAGTGGCTCATTTAAATTTGTGATTATTATTACCTGACTGCAGATTTCTTCTCTCTGGTTGGTCACCCATCCCGTACTTCCAAAATGCAACGTGGTATCTTGTGGTCGGCCATCATTCTCGAGGAGGGTATCATGCCTACTGCGACATCAGCTTCTTACCCTATGTAGTTTGCCAGTGGTGGAAGAGCATTGTATTTATTGTGGTTTGTTTTGTTAGATACCAGAACACCACGAGTTTTCTTGAATAGGTGCTATATAAAGGTGTACCTGTGAGGCACGGTACCTGATTGGTTAAAGCGCTTACCTTGACATTCTGCATTCTGTCCTGCTATACTTATCTTTCAGTCAAAGACTGGACGATGTTGTTTTTATTTTCTAGTCTTCTATAATTTTGGTAAATGTTTTATAATTTCTCCATATTTCTGAGACAAAGTTTCAAAAAACTGCTGCATAAGCTAACAGTATTAAGATCTGTCAATCTGTGTATCTGTCAATCTGTAAGAACTGTATATGTACTGGTCAGTTTGCTGGAAGTGAATACAGTTAACTAATTTGGGTGTTGAACTTTTGTGGTGTTACATTTTTAATTTTTAATTGAAGATCAGTTGTAAACTATGCTTGTTTTTTTAAAAATAACATGTATTGTTTTCTGCCATGATAGTTGTGTTTATAAACTGTGAAATTTTCTGACAAGTCCAGATCAACGGAATTCAAGTAGCGTTGATACAAGTTGTGCTAGCAGGTTTGTGTGTGTGTGTGTGTGTGTGTGTGTGTGTGTGTGTGTGTGTGTGTGTGTGTGTGTGTGTGTGTGTGTGTGTGTGTGTGTGTGTGTGTGTGTGTGTGTGTGTGTGTGTGTGTGTGTGTGTGTGTGTGTGTGTGTGTGTGTGTGTGTGTGTGTGTGTGTGTGTGTGTGTGTGTGTGTGTGTGTGTGTGTGTGTGTGTGTGTGTGTGTGTGTGTGTGTGTGTGTGTGTGTGTGTGTGTGTGTGTGTGTGTGTGTGTGTGTGTGTGTGTGTGTGTGTGTGTGTGTGTGTGTGTGTGTGTGTGTCAGGACACTTCATATAGCGCATTTTTAAGTACCTCCTAGAACTGACAGACTTTACTTACTAGCGTTTGTTGTTAAGCCGCAACACAGGAAGTTTTAAGCAAATGATTTTTTCTTGTTCTGTTGATGAGTTTTTATAATAAGCGCCCGATGGTGATGAGGGTTTTGTTGGGACTTTTTTAGCCAAAGAGACTAGAGACAAACCAAGGCTGGACAGAGGTCAATGACTACGTCTGTGGATTGTTATTAAGGTTGCTGTTTAACGATTCTGTGTCATGACAAAGATGATTGGTTAATCTACTAATCGTAAGAATAAAATCCGAATTTCTATAGTGCTACTCTAAAGCTAAGTGCAGGGCACCAGCTTATTAACGAGCGCTGCGTCGTATCAGAGGGGTTGTCCAGAGACTGATGTCCAGTGGAGGTTCGAGTCCGGTTGCGATAGTGACCAGAAAGAGAGGAAGCGGAGCAGTTCGTGTCGCCCTTCTCCTTTATCCAGGCTTTGGACTGGCACTACCAGAGTATGGGCACTGGGCAGTGGTTGTTGTGGTTGAGGGACTTGTATCATCTCGTCCTTCTTGACCAGCATTAATCGACTGAGCGATCAACTGACCTGCAGAGTGGCTGACCTACTGGTTGACCTACTGGTTGACCTACTGGTTGACATACTGGTTGACCTACTGGCTGACCTACTGGCTGACCTACTGGTTGTTTAAAAACGCAGCTGGCTAGCAGGTTGACTGACTGTCCTGTAATTCTTACTGACTGATCATCTGACACTGTTTTAGCTGTTGGAGTGGTTGGGGGTTCAACCCCCATAGCGCTTCTTCTTACCCTCTCGTAACTGAATAGACGTTCGGGGAATGTCATTTCCAGGGCTACATATTAACATTAGATTTTTAAGTGTGTTTGTGTACAATTTTTGCAGCACCCCATCTCTTCTTAAAAAAAGAAAACAGTGTATGACTGACTGGCTGTTGAAGCAGTGCACTGCCTGTTGTATGTAAAATGTTGCATAGATTATTTTAGCGTTCAATTAAAACAATAAATTTGTCTCGGCTGATTTTTTATTTCAAGCCACTAAACTTCTGGGAGTCTTTAATCGAATCTAATCTACTGCAATCAGACGTCCCCACAAACCTTGTTCCCCCCCCCCGAAGAGGGGGACTAGATTAAACACTGAAGCACGACAAAATGATGTAAGCCCCTATTAAACTAATACTGCAAAAGATGGCTTGATTTTATTGACACAAAAATTAATGAGAATACTGGCAAAGTAATGTGTCCAAATGGTCGCCATGCGAAAAGCGAAAGTGGAGAACAAATTGGTACCCCCACTTTTTAGACCAAAGTTACGCCCCTGAAAAGTGGCGCCCCTGTACGCGACATCACTATATTGCATATCTACATACTGAAACAGTACAAAAGAGGTGATTATCTTCGCCCCTCCTTTATCTAAATTTGGGACTGGCAAACGCGCATAATTAAAATTCCTGTAAGTTTTCCGGTATATTGGTAAATACGATTTACTAAATAGTCATTTTTGTATAGCCTACCTTATAAACATGATGACAGCACCTGTCTTGCCTTGAATACAAATTAAAAATCACACGGACAGTCGATCGGCGTTATCAAGCTAGCATACTATTTATTGCGCCACATAAATTTCAGATTAGCAAGACGCCATCTTGCAGTGTTTTAGGCCTAACGGACGATGGGAGTGGCGTTTTCCCCATTTTTGAGAGAAAGTTTCTAAAATAGTTTGATAAACTTAATAGGTCATTATTGATTAAACCATGTCTGATGAACAGGAGGTTAAGGAAAAGTCTCTGAATAAGTTGATCTTTGTCAACTGTGTCGATGGCTTTGTAGGTCAAAATTTGGCCAAGGTAATTGTAATTTGTAATTGTAATTGTAACCGAAACCTTATATAGCGCCACTCAAATCAGCGGTAAGTAAGATAATCAGATCGAGACTCTACTCGGGAATTTTAAGAGATGGTTCCGTGCTTGGAGGATATTTTATAATCGGACCAAATTTTCGGTAAACGAGGGTCTAGTTGTGGGACTCCATTGTTTCTGTATCTCACAGTTCTTGGCTCTCAATAGCCTCTCGGTGGCTGCAAGACTGGTCGAAGATTTGGAATTCACTGTTCAGTTCTGAGCTAAGGTCATAATCACGTACAGTGTGATCTGTGAATGACTTACATAATGTTCTAGCCAGCTCTCTCAAGACTCGACTCTACAATAGTTGAGACTATTCACAGGCTGTTGTGATTTAAAGACTTTGAAAGGTGTAAGAAATCTTTTTCACAGTATCTGTCACGTTGTGTCGTCGGAGCATCAGCAGAAGAGATGGAAGAAGAGGAGGAAGAGGAGGAGGAGCATGAAGACAAAGAACCAGTAGAACCTCCAGCCGACAAAGTTTACCACGTTATCGGCAGTCTGAAAGATAAGAACAAACCAAAGCCAGGCTTTGTCCAGGACGTGGTGCTGGTCAGTATGTGTTGGCTGAGGTGGGGGATGATTATGGTGGTTGTGATAGTAGTGGTGATGGTCGTGGTTGTGTTTGTGGTGGTAGTGGTCATATGGGTGGTCATGGTCGTAGTGGATATATCAGTGATGGTAGTGTCGGGCAATTAGCTTACTAATTCATTGATGCTGGGGATGTGGAGGCTAATGTTTGTAAAATGACAGATGTTGTTATTGTTATTATTATTATTATTATTATTATTAGTTTTATTATTATCATCATTATTATTATTAATACTTACACATTCATTAAGCGCCACTATCTAATGACCAAGCATCAATCGGTGGTGCTGAGCAATTTTGAGTGAATGACTTGCTCAAGATCCCTTACTCAGTAACCGTCTCAGAGGAGGTTTGCACCCTTGCTCTCCGTGTTACAAGGCGATATGATATGATGGTGGTAATAATGACATAACAATGATGTGATATTACCTGTTTTAGTCACATTGTTGCAGTGTGGCACTCATCATTTAATTTGCAAGGCAGGGCTATTGTTGGCCATTGGAAGAATATGTCTTAGTGAGTCATTATAACCTGTGGATTTTCTGACATGGTGAAAGAAGAATTCGTTACCTTACGTTACCTTTGCTGTTGGTTGTAGTTTGATAAGATGGAAATCCTTTATGGATATCTGATCACATGCGACATCATAATCTACGACATTTCAGACAATCCCGACCAGGCGGAAGAGGCTGTATGGGTTGCAACACGTATGCAGTAACATACTTACTCTTTCGTTTCAGCTTGCCTATTTGTGGTAGTATTATCGTGATCGTAATCGTAAAGACACTTTCATGAAGTGCATCTTGAAGGAAACTGCCCATCTGATAACAAAAGACAACAATGGAATTGATTTGCCTTCAGCTGTAATTGTCTCAGCTTGGAGACCATTCTGTTCAATCATGGTTTCTTTGTGTTAGGTCGGGAGTATTTCTGATGAGTCTCTCTTCAACTGGCGCTATATAAATTTGCAATTACCATTATCATTACCAACTGTGAACGGGAATCCTTTAATTAGGCTCCACATGTGTGCGTGGGCCCACCATTGGCTATTCTCGTTTTTAGTGCATTATTTGCTAGATGATAAAACTCCATTTTGGTTATTGCAGGTTATTGCTCTGATCAGTTTACTCTCAATTGGCGCTATATAAATTTTCAGTTACAATTACAGTGTATTAATATTGTTTATGTTTTTGCTTGTTATTCGTGCACATTGCAGAGCTGGCTGCTGACATGGATAAGTTTGACAAGAGTCGACCAAAGACGTTCATTCTCATCTCATCTGTTCTTAGTTGGGCCAGGACTAAACCACCGGATGGAGTAAGAATGATTTCGCCTCATTTACGTCTAACTAAGGACTTCTTTTGGTCTGCTTTACATAGAAAGAAAGATACACACAGAAAGAGACAAACAGACAAAGATAGACAGACAAAAAGACACACAGAGACAGACAGATACAGACAGAAAGCTACCTGTATACCGGTATCTGTTCATCTGTTTGTGTGTAGCTGTTTCTCTGTCTGTATCTGTCTTTCTGTCTGTATCTGTCTTTCTGTCTGTATCTGTCTTTCTGGCTGCATCTTTCTGTCTGTCTTTGTCTGTTTGTCTCTTTTTGTCTGTATCTTTCTTTCTATTTCTGTCTGTCTGTCTCACTGCCTTTGCCTGTATGATGTATCTGCCCGTCCCTGTGAAGGGTGTTTTCATTGGGGAGCCACTTTCCCATGGTCACCAGAGACTACTCGGTTTTCTGCTGGAAAATTTAATTTATTTATAATTTATTTACCTTTTTTGATCATTTCTGCCACATCCATGCATAGTTGATAAGTTGCACACTTATTGATATGTTGCACACTTATTGATATGTTGCACACTTATTGATATGTTGCACACTTACTGATATGTTGCACTCTTATTGATAAGTTGCACACTTATTGATATGTTGCACACTTATTGATATGTTGCACACTTATTGATAAGTTGCACACTTATTGATATGTTGCACACTTATTGATATGTTGCACACTTATTGATATGTTGCACACTTACTGATATGTTGCACACTTATTGATAAGTTGCACACTTATTGATATGTTGCACACTTATTGATATGTTGCACACTTATTGATATGTTGCACACTTATTGATATGTTGCACACTTATTGATATGTTGCACACTTATTGATATGTTGCACACTTATTGATATGTTGCACACTTATTGATATGTTGCACACTTATTGATATGTTGCACACTTATTGATAAGTTGCAGACTTATTGGCACGTTGCATACTTATTGACACGTTGCATACTTATTGACACGGTGCATACTTATTGGTGTTTTTAGGAAGAGACTGATCCTGATCTCCCTTTGACGGAAGATGACTTTCGAAGGCGCAAAGGACATCCGACCTACAAGGACCAGATGAATGCTGAGAAGGCAGTTCTTAAGCTGGGAAAACTGGTCAGTTCTTGTCAGTCTTAGGAGATCTTTACGCTAATGCAACCTAATGACTTCTATAGCGCCGTTATCGTGATGCATAAATCATCAATAAGTAGCATACTTATCGATAAGTTGCATACTTACTGATAAGTTGCATACTTACTGATAAGTTGCATACTTATTGATAAGTTGCATACTTGCTGATGAGTTGCATACTTTTGATGAGTTGCACGCTTATCGACGAGTTGCATACTTATTGATAAGTTGCACACTTATTGATGAGTTGCATACTTATTGATATGTTGCATACTTATTGATAAGTTGCATACTTATTGATAAGTTGCATACTTATTGACAAGTTGCACACTTATTGATGAGTTTCAACTTATTGATAAGTTGCATACTTATTGATAAGTTGCATACTTCCAGGAAACTACAGAGATTATTGAGTCACTTCAATGAGATCAGTCAGGAATCATAAGATGGTTTAAAACTTAAAACTGATCTGTTTTGACTTGCTTGTCTACCATAGGCCATCTTTCTGTCTCAGTAGACTAACCTTCTGGATGTTGACCTGATGACCTTCTGGATGTTGACCTGATGACCTTCTGGATGTTGACCTGATGACCTTCTGGATGTTGACCTGATGACCTTCTGGATGTTGACCTGATGACCTTCTGGATGTTGACCTGATGACCTTCTGGATGTTGACCTGATGACCTTCTGGATGTTGACCTGATGACCTTCTGGATGTTGACCTGATGACCTTCTGGATGTTGACCTGATGATCTTCTGAATGTTGACCTGATTATGGCTTGACTTTGGTGTGCCATCGGTTGATGCCTTGTGCGTTAGACACCAGCGCAAATTAGAAGTTACTAATTAATAAGAATAATAATCCACTGGAGTAGTACAGTCACAATCCCATCTGGTCACAAAATGAAAGAAGTAGGCCACAGTTGGTAAGTGAGTTGAAAGAGGGTAAGTGAGTTGATAGAGGGTAAGTGAGTTGAAAGAGGTGAGTACACTAACCTAATTGCATTGGGAGAAAGAGTTTGTCAGTATGTAGGCTGTGCTTGGTCACTGTCTGCAGGCACACGCACTCATGTAGAACCCAAACAACTGATGTTTGTTCAGGTGATTTCCAGTACTACAGTTTATTTGTCTTTCATTAAAATCTTTCTTTCTGTGGTTTGTTTGCGTGGACGACAGAGTCGGGCCAAGTTGGTGATGTACGTCGTAACGGCTGGTCTGACTTACGGAGCGGAAGAGGGAATATTCCACTATCTGTTCAAGGTTGGACTTTCTTCATGTATTTAGAGTATCTGTACGAAATTACATGGCACCGTTTCAACCAATCGCAGGAATTCTGGATGCTGGCTGTTTGTCATGACATCATCTCAGTTGTGTATTTCCTGTCTTCATATAGTGCACGCTAGTGTAGTGTTTAGCATGCTGGCCTGTCAATAGAGAGGTTGGGGTTCAAATCCCCACCAGGCCAGAAATTTGGATCGAGATTTCTGCTCCACCTGCGTCCCCTAGCCGACTCAGCTATAATGAGTACACTGACCATACACTGTCGGTGGGAAGATGAGATGGTGAGGGAGAGGACTGGCCACCCGCCCTCGTATGCTGAGGCTAAGAAAATAAAGTCGCTAACACTTCATACCATGGCTGCCTCAGTGCTAGCTTAAGGGACTGCTCTTCTACATAAACACCAACCTTATTATTCAGTGCTAATTTATGAATTCACTTCTGAAGTGCCGGGTAGCTGGATAAAGATAAGTTCAATTGTTTGTAAAATGAGGTTGCAGAAAGATAAGGGGCCCTTGAAGCCGGTGGAATTGAGGGAGAGAAACAAAGGTGATGAGGACAAGTATACTAGGGAGGAAGAGAGGGAAGGATGGAGGCAGGGTGGGAAGGAAAGCTAGGAAAGATGGAGGGAGGGACAGAGAGAGAGATGGAGGAGAAGGTAGAGACTATAAGGGAGGTAAGGAAGGAGGAACATAGGGTAGGAGGATGGACAGAGGGAGGGAAGAGTTAAAAAGGTGGAGGAGGTATGGAAGGAGCACTGGAAGAATGGAAGGAGGGAGAAGAAGGAAGATGGGGACAGATCAAGAAAAAGAGTAAATGTTGTTTGCCTTGTTCTTCTTTTCCAGGTTGGTTGGCACAATGCATCGGATGTACCATGTCTTGGAGATGGAAGGAACATTCTGCCTACCATCCATATCCGTGATTTGGCAGCGTAGGTATTTCCAGTTGCTTGATGACTTTCTATCAGTATCTTTTCTCCTGTAGAGCGGCATTTATTTTTGGATCTACCATTTTCAGAAGAGGACTCTTCTAAACACGGTAGAGTCTTCTGACTTTTTAGACGTTCTCTGCTTATCATCATGTTTTTGTCAGAATTTTCTTTCACTTTCTTCCTCTTGCTTCCTTCTCATTCCTCCTCCTCAATTACCTTTCCTCAATTCCATTCCTCGTCTTCTTTCACTGATTTTCATTGATTTTTTTGTCTCATCTGTACTGCACTCTTTTCTTTGGCCTCGATATAAACCATCATTATTTTTATCATCATCATCGTCATCGTCATCATCATCATCATCATCGTCGTCGTCGTCATCATCATCATCATCATCCAGTCCAGCGGCATATGTCTTTCCTCTTCCACCTTATGCAGCACCTCTTCATGTTCTTTCATTATGTGCCAAGGCCAAGAACAGTGAAGTTGCTAAAACTTCATATACGAAGTACGTGGCTGCCTCATGAAGTTAGCTTAAGGAGTTTTTTAAGGGCCATTTGTTCTATTCTACTTCTTCCAAATGCAGAGTAATTCAGAACCTGGCTGATAATCGACCGAAGAGTAGGTACATTCTTGCTGTTGACGACTCGAACAACACTCTTCGTGAAATTACAAAGGTTTGTCATCTTCAGTTTTAGGCCTACATTAGATTGCGTTTAGAATAGAATATGTTTAAAGTTGTTTTCTATCAACTCCAATTCTTGATGCTTTCTCTGGTGTTGGTCAGTGCTTTCTTTAGTTAATTAATTGTCAGTGCTTCCTTTAGGTAATTAATGGTCAATGCATTCTTTAGTTATTGGTTGGTGATTTGCACTGATTTCTTTAGGTAATTAATAGTCAGTGATGTTTTCCTCTGAGATGATGGAAGACCGAATATACTGGAATTTGTTTCAGCAAATAGGGAAGGGAAAGGATTTTCCCGAACAATGGTACAGTTAGGTAAATATGGAGTTTAAAAGGGAACCACTGCTATAAATAGAAACATGTTTTCCATAGGCGTAACTTGTGGGGGTACGAGGAGTACTTGTACCCCCCACTTTTTGGAATGAGGAGTACCGTACCCCACTGTTTAAACAATAATTTTATCATTGAGCCTTCCCAGAGATTGCAGGCTCCGCCATGCTTCGTGTGTATAATAAATTGGTACCCCCCACTTTTTAGACCAAAGTTACGCCCCTGATGTTTTCTAATCTATTCTAATAACTTCTATGGCGCCGTTATCGTAAGGCATAACAGTTTTTAGTTGCTTCAAGTGAAAACAAATCACTGTCTGCTGGAAAAGTCTGGTCATACTCTGATAAGTCTGGGAAACCAAACGCCAGTCTACGATGGTTGAGCAAGTTGAAAAAGATTTGTAATTGGGTTATGAATGTTCCCATTGCCGAGTAAAAGTTCAGGTTTGTTTTTGGATTTCTATGTTTGCAGGTTGTCAGTAAATCTCTGACGACTGGGAAGATTCGTGTCATAAAAGAGGAAGAGGCTCTGCTCGACCGTGACAGAAAGGTTGGTTCTTATTTGATCCATCCTGCGGATGCAACAAAACTGCACCTATTGCTATATCTGTGCACGTTTTCACTCGAACTGGAAACACTCCTTTTCAACAAATCCTATCTCAATTGCTCCTCTTCGTAATCATAATCGTAAACTCCATATTTCTAAAGCACTACTCTGAAGCTAAGCGCAGGGCACCAGCTTATTCACGAGCACTGTGTCGTAACAGAGGTTGTCCAGAGATCGATGTCCAGTGGAGGTACCGCTGCTCCATCTTCATCATGAAATGTGATTGGCTATTAAGTGAATCATAATTAGGTCACGTTTTGCCTTTGGCTGAACTCTAACTAGGTCAAGAGATGTGATACCTCTTCATCTTCATCGCGAAATGTGATTGGCTATTAAGTGAATCATAGTTAGGTCAAGATTGGCTGTGGGCTGAACTGTAACTAGGTCATGAGATGTGATTGTTGTGATGCTGTTTTTGTAGCAAAGTGACTTTGACCAATTGACCGTTAACCTTCGTATGGACCCTGCGTCGATTAAGGAGATGCACATACGTTGGACTGCGGAGGCTGGTCTTGTAGAAAATATTGACCGCATCATACGCGAGTATAAAGAGTCGCGACAGCTTGTTGTAAGTCAAGGCATTTTTAGATACAGTTTTACAGATGAATTTTATATAAGTTTTGTAATGCATTGTATTGCTTAAGTTACATGGGTCTATTTAATGGTTTGCCTGCCTGACCCCTTTAAATCTTGACCTGCAACCGATTTTGACCCTACCTACTTACCAATTTTGTTTTCACTGAGCGCCTGTGAGTTCTCGGTTTCCAGCGACTCCGCATTTTGGGCGCTGTAGAATATTACAGTTACGATATACTGAAAGGTTGCGGCATAATGAATGGGGAATGAATGGGGAATGATGCCCCAATGCAGACATATGAGAGGTTTTAATAATCATAATTTTGTCCTCATACATACATACATTCACAGATACATACACACACACACACATACATACATACACACACATACATACATACACACACACATACATACATACATACATACATACATACATACTAATGCATACATACTTCGCTCCTCAAACAGATTTGATCTCTCAGTTCCTCGTACTAGAACAGCTATGGCTCAGTCCCGATCTTTTGCCTCAATTGGTCCCTCTCTCTGGAATACACTGTCTCCTTCTACTCGCTCTTTAATTTTAATAAGTAACCCCTCATCTTCTTTTACTTTCCTCAAGACTTATTTCTTTTCTCTCGGCCTTGCGCACTGGGAGCGCCTCTGAACGGTTCACCCTACTAGAGGCGCTTTATAAATGTTTAAATACAATACAATACAATACAATACTTACATACATGCAAATAAGTTATGGTTCTCTGTTCAAAGTGTTTGGAGTACTGGTTGCATGTAATTTATTTGCAGCCGATTAAGGTTCTGCTGCTTGGTCCACCGGCGTCTGGTAAGTCGACCGTGGCACAGCAGCTGTGTCAGTTGTACAAACTGCACCATGTTCGCATCAAGGACGTCATCGATGAAGCCATAGGAAAAATGGTCAGTCTTTACCATATGGTCTTATCGTCACGCCTATATTAAGCGTCACGCCTATATTAAGCGCCATTATCTAATGATCAAGCATCAATAGATGATGCTGAGCAATTGAGAGTGAAGGACTTGCTTAAGGTCCCTACGCAGTAACCACCTCGGGCGGAGGATCGAACCCGTACTCTGCGCGTTACAGGATGAGCGCTCTAACCGTTCGGCAACTGTCGTATGTTGATAATGATGATAATGAGTCCATTACTGCTGATGTATGATAACAATGATGATGATAACAATCGCTGATAGGTGAATTACTGATGGTGTTACTGAATGTTTAAAAGCCAACTCAAACGACTGAGAACAATTACACTGTTGAACTGTGTGTTGAAAACTTTATCTGAATTAAACTCTGATGTATAAATATTATTAACTATTATTAATTATTATTATTAATAACTTCTATAGCACTGATGTGTAATGCACTAGGCATCAACCGATGGCGCGCCAATGCCCAGCCGTAATCAGGTCAACATATAGATGATCATCCTTTTGAGGCAGAGACAGCCTGTGTTTGACAAGGAATCTGGAACTGATAGTTTTTCAGTTAAATAGGTCTGAACGTTAAAGCTAGTACTGTCGATAACCTAACTTATTTTATTTATTCATTTTATTCCGGATATTTCTATAGCGCCTCTCGAAGTCTACTACTACTCAGAGGCGCTCCCGACTACAGCATTTGATACTGTGCCGGAATTTTCACGCCGAAGCGCCACGAGCAATTGCGAGTGAAGGACTTGCCCAAGGTCCGTACGCAGCGGCTAGAGTGGGATTCGAACCTGCAACCCTCCGATCACAAGGCGCCGAACTTACCACTGAGCCACCAAACTCTAATGCAAGGCAAACGCTTAGAATGAAGACTGTAATACAAAGCAATCCCTGTAAGACTGTAATACAAAGCAATACAACTGTACCCTGAACGCCAAACTCTAATGCAAGGCAAACGCTTAGAATGAAGACTGTAATACAAAGCAATCCCTTAGCTAACTTACTACTTCTGTAAACGCTTGAAGACCATTCTGTTCAATCGTGGTTTCATTGTGTTAGGTTGGAAGTGCCTCTGATGAGTC
This sequence comes from Allolobophora icterica, assembly GCA_963556255.1. Taxonomy (NCBI): domain Eukaryota; kingdom Metazoa; phylum Annelida; class Clitellata; order Crassiclitellata; family Lumbricidae; genus Allolobophora; species Allolobophora icterica. Next base: position 95,323,628 of record OY744603.1, read on the forward strand.
TCTCTCTTGAAGTGGCGCTGTATAAATTTGCAACTACCATTATAGCAGTGGAGGGTATGAACCATTAACTGCCATTAGAGAGTCATAAGTTTACATTATCACATTCGCAATAGCGATGCATTGTACTAGTGACATTGTTATTGTTGCTGACGAAGTAGTTTCCGGTCTTTGACACATTCTTTGTCTGCCAGGTGCCGTCGCCCTCCTCCTTTATCCAGGCTTGGGACTGGCACCACTTGAATACGCCTGTGGCAGAGTTCTGATGGATGATGATGACCAATGGGGATGATTGTGATGATATTGGATGATGATGACTAATAGTGTTGTTAGTGACGATTATGATGATGTTGACATGGTCGATAACGATTATCATTACATGGTTATTTTTGATGACGATGATGACGTTGTTGTTGATGATGATGACGATGGTGAAGATAATGATGAATTATTTTTATGGTGCTAATGCTGATAACTGGTGATGATTAAATGGCGTTCATCTCTTCTTAGCAAAAAGCCGCTGGCTCGCGTTCTGAACGAAAAGGCGAAGATGCAGAGGAAGCCGAAGATGAGGAAGAGGCAGAAGAGGAAGACGAAGAGGATCGAGATCAACCAAGCGATTACGAGTCGCTCCTCGAAGCGATCAACGAAAGCAGGGAGCAGAACAATGGAAAGATCGAGGACTCGCTTGTCATTCCGATGTTCCGAGAGAAGCTTAGATCGAAGCCGTGTCAGAATCAGGGTTTCATTTTGGACGGATATCCAAAGACTATCGACCAGGCTAAGGAGCTCTTTGCATCCGGTAATAATTAACAGTGAGACAATAAGAGTAATGTAACAATGGATTAACTTGTACAGTGGAGAGACTCATTACAGCATGCTTTGTTATGACATGCATTCTGATATAGGAACCTCATGACTTTTCACTGCCTTGCAAGGACAACTGTAACTTTATACCTAGTTTTATATAAAAATATATATATTGATTACTTACATCAACTACCTTTATACAACTCATCTAATCCTTTATAACTCGTGCTGCAACCAATTATTGTAATCAAGTTGTGTTCTGACAGCTTGTAGTAGTAATAAACGAAAATTGATTAATTGATCCCAAAATTGGTTCAGCTAATGAAAATGAACTAATTTTAGCATGACTTTATTCAATCATTTAATTAAAATGATTCACTTGTCTGATTTTCTTTGAGAATGATGATAATGATTGCTATTGTACATGTTTAATCTTAATATTAAGAAAGTGGATATGGATCGCAAAATTGGTTTAGCTAATGAAAATAAACTCATTATGACATGAACTTGTTCAGTCGTTTCGCTTGAAGGATTGATTCATTTGCTTGATTTTCTTTGAGAATAACAACTGCTATGGTATGTGTTTCATCTTTGTGTTAAATTATGTTTATAACTTAACGTTACTAATAACACGTGGCATTGTTTAGGGTTTAGGCTAACGCAGAGTGTCGCTGATTAGTTTCTTTTGTAGCGGTGCTACATAAATTTCAGATTATGAATGCAGGTTACTATGGTGATGGTTGTCTTCGGCTGTTTTACAGAAGATGCGGAAGGGGAAAGTGGAGGAGCTGGAGGACGAGGTGCCCATGACAGCCTCATCCTCCCAGACCTCATTGTATGCTTTGAGGCAACGGATGATTTCCTGCGCCGGCGCGTCCTCAACCTTCCCGAAAACGCGGTCATTGGCACACACTACACCGAGCACGGAATGGCACAGTGCCTTGGAGAATACCGGGCCTTGAATGCCGAAGGAGAGGAAACCGTCGTCAGCTTTTTCGAGGAGCTCGAAGTTCCAATCGAAGTCATTGGTGAGTCGGTCATCATCTAATCTAATGACTTCTATAGCGCCGTTATCATACTGCACAAGGAATCTGGTCAGGTGTTGAGAACCAGGTCAGGTGTTCAGAACTAGGTCAGGTGTTCAGAACTAGGTCAGGTGTTGTGAATCGTCGTTGGGTTTTTAGGTCGTGTTTCATGCAGTTGTGCTGAAGTGTTTCTTGTTTTCTTAGATGTAAACAAAGATTCGTCAGTCAAGATGAAGGACACAGTCGAAAAGATCAAGAAACTGATGGGCAACCCTCGAAACTACGGTATAAGTCTCGTCTAATCTAATCACTTGTATGGCAATGTTATCGTAATATTGAAAAATGTAATTTAATGTTAATGGTCATGTTTTTCTGTAGCGACCATATGGCCTCAACCTTGCTCATTTTGTAGTAGAATAGCAATGTTAACCTAATGTTGAGAAATGAAAATGTACAATTGTACATGTTTTTATGTAGCGACCATTTGGCCTTGACCCTGCTTATTTTTTTAATAGAATAGCCTCTATTATCTGTTTTGTGATTTCTGCTCCACCTTGTGCCCTCAGCTGTAGTGAGTATGCTCACTGTACACTGTCGATGGGAAGAACTAAGAAAGTGAACATGCCAACACTTCATCTGAGCCTCTTAGGCTAACTTAAGGAACTGCTCTTCTTCTTCAGCGCCTAAAAACAATTCTGCAGCGCATCTATGGTTAATGAAACACTAGAAAAATCAAAGGGGCAACGAAAAAAGTCACTGTGCATGGATTAATATACTAAATGTTTACTAGGGGCATCACTGTGAACACCCTGTTCTGTGTCGTCTGTTTTGTTAACTGATTAAGTTTGTCTTGGACGCAGGTATGACATCGGAAGAGGAGGAGGAGACAAGGTCGGGAGAGACAGAATCACGGATCAAGAAGGAAACGGAGGAGAAGGCGGAAAGAGAGAAACTCGAGGCGGAAGAATCCGTCAATCGCAAGCGCAGGCAGGATGAATGGGTATCTCTGGCGATGATCTTCTTACGTTCATATCATTACCAGGCATTGTTTTTAATTTCTGTGGCACCATTAATAATAATAATAATCTTTTCTTTATTTAAGTGCCTGCTAACCGCACTGCGCTGTACAGTGAACATACATAGAGTAGAAACGGCAGCCACGCAGGGCGCCTTACATACATGTATACAGTAGAAGCACATGATAACAGTTTTACAAGAGTCGAATACAATTGTTTTATACGGCAGTTAACAGGGCTCCAACCACGGCCTACTATTCATTTAACCACCGCCGCCACCTAGCGAGTGAAAGGCTGAATAAACCTAACGGGGTCTACGGGAATCGATCGCGGTACCTACTGCTCTTCACGCCAGTGTGTTATCCATTACTCTACGTATTGCACAAAACATCAATAGCATAATTTTTGGTTCGTTAGGGATTCCATTTACGTTGGGTAAAAAACCACTGCCTCAATGCTGAGCTGTCTATCTACCCCTCCGGCTTGAACTTGCCTCGACGACTTTGCTCGACACCAAACTGAATTAATACGGGTCAAGGCTGCTGTACATACAACCTCATCAGTGGATACAGACCACACCGATCCTTCGTGCAGCTTTGACACACGTTATCAGTTTCTGTCCAAAATCTCATTTGGCTGTCGACTATTAGATCTTCATCTTTGCTGACAACGCTTGCAACTGACTTGGCACGAACTGCATACGCTAGATGCTAGGTATGTATCGTACCTTTGCTGGCAAATATTCGCTCTGCCCCTGTCTGTATAACCGGGAGGTCCCTAGGGCAGATACCGGTACACTGTCCAGAAAACAATTTCTCCTCTAGTTATGAATTTGAACATTAGCAGATTTAATTTAATTCAATTTAATCTAATTTAATTTACTTTAATTTTCTCTTTTCATATTCTCTTTCTTTCTAGGTAGTTTGTGCCTGTACTTGTCTTGTTTTGTTTCTTGCACTTGTATAACCCGTTTGTTAGCCGCAGTGCGTTTGCAGGCAGAGCATTAAAGTCCATACTTACTTACTTACTTACTTACTTACTTACTTACTTTGGCATGGAAATACACAGCTGTTAGTCTGAGAACTTACGGGTACATTTTCTAGCCACGGTACGTTAAGACACACCTGTTCAGATCCCTTGTACAGCTATTTTCTTAGCATTTCTGAGGGGTCGTAAAATGCGCTTTATAAAAGTCCAGATACATAAATAAAAAAATTAGCCTTGAAAGCAGTTAATACATTGTCTCAATAATTTATCATTGGAGACAGATTGTTGGGCATTTTAATTTCCGTGCATGCCACTGCTATACAGAAGTAATTATGTAGACAAGGAAGTAGTAATATTAAAGGCGGAAATTTTGAAGATGACTACCATAGCTTGGTTGGTTTCAGGCAAAGCGTCTGGAGGAAGTGAAGTTGGAGGAGCAGGAACTGCTCGAGGCCAAGGCCACACCGCTGCGCAACTACCTTATGAAGCACGTCATGCCAACTTTGACCCGGGCTCTGATCGACTGTGTCAAAGTACGACCGGAAGATGCCATCGACTTCGTTGTACGTATGCTCGAATACAATCGGCTTAAGGATATGTAGGATAAAGTAAGTTCTCTCACGTTTAGACCCACCAGGAAACCTAAGAGCAGCTTCCTCTGGCCAGCTTTTTGTGGTAAGGAAAGTCTTGCTGGTCCTCATCTGTGTTATTCTCTACCAGCAGTTTCGCAGGACCCTTTTCTTTTCGCAAATAATTGAACGCTTAGTGTTTTGCAGATACACAACATGTTTAAGAGGGGCAAGTTTTAATAAGCAGGCATAACAGAAATATCTCATTAATAATGAGCACAGACCACAGCAGAATTGTTATGATAGTGATGGGATCGAAGTCTCTAGATGAGACCAAATGGTAGGTAATACAAGAGCCAACCATTTGACTTTAACTTCTGCCTTTATTCTTTTCCAGGCGGAATATATGTTCACACATAATCCACAGGTGGATTAGGCATCGACGACAGGGAAACACTTCCAGTGCCATGTTGTGTTCAATACATTAAGTCAATTTGAAAGGCAAGCAGAAAGTCTTGATTTAATATCAAGTCTTAAGCATTTGCAAAAACTGTTTAGAAACACTACTATATTTAAGTTGCATTTCAATTGATTTTGTGATAATTTATTTATGATAACACTTGCATGCAGACAACTTAATAAAAATATTGGTCTCTGATTGTATGAAGTTGTTTCATAAATATGAATAAAAATACCTTAAACTGAAACACATTTTTCTTCAAATTGAAAATATGTATATATACATATAGATAGAACAGTAAAAATATATTGTCAAAGCAGACACAGGAAACACAAATTCATTATATTTGCTGGTTTGCATTGCCAGTACGCGATAAGCTTCATGTCTATTTAAATAAGCATTTTCTAAACTGTTACTATCTTTGTGATGACTAAATGCTGCACTCGATATTTTGAGGCAAACTACTCGAAACAATTATTCACAAGCATGAAATAGACGAACACGATTTAAGACCAAATTTTTAACCACTGAAAGTTAAATTAATATGGTCGCCTTCACTTTACATCTACATAAGTCTAAAGGTATATTGTTGAGCTGGGTCACTTTCCTACAAATCCATCCTTGCAAATTCCTCCCTCATATCCATAGTGTATGTATGTATCAGGAGGGAAGGCAAGGGGCATTCCCTGGATTTTGAACATATTTTAAAAATAAAGTCTAGGTTATTACAATTATTACAACAGTCCCAACACGATTTTCAATGCGAATAAACTAAAGTCCTTGACCATTATTTTTTTTAAAGTCATGTGTTCTGTGTTCATGAATTCCATGCAGAAATGTCACTTAGCCCCCACTCCATACAAAAATGTTGCACCCCCCTACAAAAATTCCTGCGGATGCCCATGGCTGTAAGATAGCTATCCGTAAACTTTCCACATCTGTCTATTCCTTTCATGGTCACTGCTCTCACTGTTGATGTTGCCATCAGCTACTCTTTATTATCACTTTCACTTCTGTCATTTAGTACTTGCTGATTCTTCGCATAGGACGCACGCTGTCCGTTGGCATGTTGGTTTGCTGGTGACGGCGTACCTTCAGCTGGCTGGTTATGAACTGCTTATGCTAGAAGAAGCAACTGCTGCTTGCATTCTGCTTTAATACACTGTCTTTCAAAGTATTTAGTCAAATAATCAGTAGAGCTACCAAAGAATGTCCAGTCCAATGCCATTTCTTCCCTTCAGTTTTGAATAGATGAATGACACCATAGCTTTCTTCAAAACCAAGTCATTTGGTTCGAGTTAGTTTAACCCTTTAACGACGAGCGTGTACTAAAATGCCGGGACCCCAGAATATGGAACTCCCTACCTGCTGTACTAACCCCAATTCGACCTATCAGCCGATTTAAAACACTGCTAAAATCCTATATTATAAGCAACATCACCTCATTTATTGTCAACATATAATATACTAGGGTTCATTAATGTTATCTGTTTTATAATTTGTTAATTATTACTACCATTCATTAACTGATTAATCACTTAAGGTTTTAAGATAGTAAAATAGCTATACCTTGGATATGAATATGTCTACTCTCAATGCTTGCTTTATTTTGTGTTTAAATTTTGGCTCACTGTTAGTTAAGATTTATAAATTTTCAACCAGATATGTATCTATACTGTCCGTCTCAGCCTGTGAACGATCAGGGTGTCCCATTTTAGCGGGACTTGTCCCTTAGGGACATCCTTTTATAACACTAAACTGATAACTGTTGTTTTCTGTCACTGTTAATCTGCAGTTTGTGTGTTGTAATAAAAACGGATTTGATTTGATTTGAAACGCAGGGAAAACTAATCCCTCTCGTCGTTAAAGGATTTATGTAATAAACAAACAGGTTCCCTAAATCATAGGAATGTTTTGATCAAAGAAAAAACAAATATTCTGAAATTAGATTTCTCCCAGATTAAATTCATTTCGCAGACGTTTACTGAATTTCGGATATGACGTGCTTCACGCTTCCTTCTTGACGACGTACGAATAGAATTTGCCTTCACGTGTGTTGCAAGCAGAAAGCGCAATACCAAGCTGTGCTATGTAATACGTAAGCATGCTCCAGTACGGTGCATTATGGAATGAACCTTTCCACTTGTCAACTGCAAGAATTACGTCAGAGATGACAAACAGCAGAGCACCAGCGCAACCACAAAAGTTCTCAATTGTCATGTATCGTGCAAACTGTGCGGTTGCTCTCCATGCCATCGTCAAGATTAGGACAGTGTAGACAAGCAGCAGGACCTTCAATTCAGTGCCTTCTTTGAGGTCTGTTACAACATAAACGTACAAGGATGTTCCAATTACACCGAAAGACGCGGCCATCGGACCGCTTCCTAGTGGACGGAATCTGAAAGCCAGAACGTACAGCGCCTGAGCCACAGCGAAGAGGATAGTCCCCAGTCGAAAGTAATCCCACAGAATGCTGCTGCCAGCGATCGAGAAGACCAGGCCTAGGAGTATGAATCTTCGGTACTCAGCTGTCTTTGTGTGGTTTTCTTCTTCCGTGGATGTGGAAATAACGATGAGGACGAGATGGGCGACTGGCAAGACTTTGAAGAAATTGGACTTGACTGAAGACGGCGGCCATTTGTCGTACGGTTCAAAGATGTTGAAGTAGAGAATGATGTATAGGATGAAGCCCAGCAACTTCCAGATCGGCAGCATCTTCAACTGGAATGCAAATTCAAAAACAAGTCTTAACGCTGGATTTTTTACTGTCTGTGAATTGAAGGATTTTTGACTATAGAGTAACCAAGGCAACAGTAATCCAAACAAAGCCCATTTTCACCTTATCCACTGCACACTAGTTCATAGTAATAATAATAATAATAAATGGGCAAATGACTAACTGTAATCACCGGAGACCCCAAAGAGACTTGCCATCTCTTCCAGCGCCTCAATCACCATTCAACGATTCAATGCGATTGCCTTTCAAGGAACCTTTGCCCAACAAAATCTTGATGAGGGAGAAGCCATTCCAGAATAACACCCTATCTAACGATATAATTTTGATCACCTGAGGGATTATAAATACCTCAGGAAAAATAATAATAATAATAAAAATACTATTGAATCCTGGAGGTGAAAATCCAATGAATTAACAGCTATTATGCACCTGAAGTTGCACAGGTTACTTGGCTGGGGGGGTCAGCCCGAATCCCCGAAACCCGAATCCCCGAAAACGCTGAAAACGCACAAAAGCCCGATTTCCCGAAAACAGTTTTATAGAGAGCGGCAGAACTCCCGAAAACTATTCAAAGTTAAATTGTAAAATCATACGTGACATAGACCTAGCGTGGCCTTGATGTATCTCGATATACTGCCTACTCACATGTTTATTTGTGATTTTAGTCTAAAATCGATTTCGGGGATTCGGCCGAAATTCGTTTCGGGGATTCGGGCCGGACCCGGCTAGGGCACAATGATGTTTTTCTTGCCTCTCCATGGGGTCATTTCATCTGTAGGCTGTTTCCATGTCTTCTCAGGTTCCATCTTGCCTTTCGGCCAGACGCCATGGAATTTGACATGCAAAGTTTGCAAACCGTCTTTACTTAGCAACAACCATCGACTGATGCCTTGAGCATAATTAGTGTTACTGAAATTTTCGAGTATATAATAAATTGTTACTGGGCTATGGCGATTTATAGGCCTACTGTTGGCTTGACGTCTCTGAACTTGGATCTGGCAACTTGGAACCGCCACTGAAGAAATAGCTCTTTGCTAATTAATTTGACAAAGCGGTGGTAAATAAGCCGGACTCTCACACGCCGCTTTAGTGTGGCGCAAAAGCGTTGTATCGCAGAAACCTTCGATACGACTCGAGGGACGAAAGTAACGTCACGTACACCCTGCAGAGCGAGTTATAATTTACCACGACTGCTCGTTCTTCCCTGCGTAACGACTGCAATCAAAGCAGAATTAAACAACTAAAGTATATCAAAGAGCAAAATATTTTTAGCGATCACCTGATTATTTACGCAATACCACGGGACTTCGAATTGTTATTTGAACCCCAGCTAATTTAGTTGCCAAGCTCGAACATACATCCATGCGGCCTTTACACGCCGATATTTGGAATAGTGTTATTGTAGCGCATTTCCTGTCGTCCACACAACTCGTTTTACTATTAAATTCGGCAGTTACTTCTAGATCTTAAAGTTCCCATTTGAATTTATTCGGGTGAAATGTTGCACGAAATTGAACAGAATCAAGCCAAGTACGAAAATCAACTTTCTTGTGACCATTTTCAAAAAATTATAAGACCTAATAATAAATAATAATAATAATAATAATAATAATAATAATAATAATAATAATTTCCGGATGGTCCTAACAAATTGGGACGTGGCCTAATTTCTCGGATATAAACTATTATACCCAGTGCTTTTTTCTAGAAAAAAAGGTTCCTGAACGGAACAATAGGTTCCGGAACGCAACAATTTTGGGCGTGCTAAAATCACGAGAAAATTGGGATTGGGGGTTAGGAGGGGTCTTAATAAACACTGAAACAGTTCAAAAACACTTAAATTAAATTAAAAAACTAAATTATTGTTTTTATTATTAAGATAAATAAATTATTTTTTAGCAGCTGAAAAAGGTGCCGGAACGCCGTTCCGGCGCGTAGCCTACCGGCTGAAAAAAAGCACTGCGTAGGCCTACATGAGTTTCATCGAAAGTTTTAATAAGTGTATATATATATTTATTTATTTATTTATTAATAGACTAGCTGTAACCCGTGAAAAATCACGGTAAATTTATTTTAGAAACTTTAATGTGGTTGAGAGCAAAAATCGAAAACATACGGAAGCTAACTGTAGCCCGTCCATTGCTGCCATAGAGGTATAATACCTTATATTATATCTCATTGATTGCTCCTTGTTGGTAAGTTACAGCACCATCTATCGAATGAAATGATAATCTACCAACAAAATATCCGACGTCTGCCATCTAGCGAATGATAATGAAGTAGAAGTTACAGACAGATAATACATTATGTTGGTTGATAGGGGCTTGGGGTTTATTTGAAAATTGTCATTTGAATATATTTGTAATTAATATTATATATGACAGATTACAAATGGATCCCAATTTCACAGCATCATAAATTCACAATGACAAAGGCGTTATCGACTTCTTTTGAATAACTACCCCTTTTAATCCTTGTCTACTGGCCTAGCGCCGTGGCGGATTGCCCATGTCACTGACCAGCCGAGTTGCGGACCTCGGTTCGCGACCGGGCTGGTCGGCGGCATGATTTTTTCCATTTTATAATTTTCTGACTACATCAGAAGAATGTTAAATACCAAACAATAAACTCGAATCGTTTATTGGTACAAGTTTCAAACGTATAATGAAAATAATTAACACGGCGCTTTAACTAGCTCATGCATATGAAGGCTATAGGACGGATTTTTCGTACCCCACCTGCGCAGTGACATGATTTTTTCCAGTTTTTTACTTCTACAACTCTGAATTTTGGGGCTTTTAAAAATTTCATTTGTACTGTACATGCATATATTTATTTTTATGTAGAACCTTTTAAACGGCTTGTGTAGCAAATTTCATCTCGCGCGCGTGAATAAATATGGATTCATTTGAAAGTATACTTTGAATTTTTCAGGATTGTAGACGAGGGTATAGGCCTAATCCTATACGCGGTAATACAGCGTGTACTCACCTCTAGATACTGTATAATCACTCACAAACTTTTTAGTATACTCAGTGGCGGCGATATTGTTTAACAGGTGGGGGGGACACTTTGAAATGATATGGTCAAAAAAGAGTTTTGAACTGATCTGATCTTTTCGCATGGAGACCATTTTGGACATAGGCCTATTACCCTGCCAGTAACTGATTATGAAACGCTGATGAGCTTACCTCCATATAATGGCAATTGTATCGTCTATGATGTCATCTCCTCGTTTTCGTTTAAGAACATATTTATTCATTTTCCATATCAGCAAAATATGAATACGACGTGTATTAGTCAAAATCAACGACTTCTTAAATGTTCATATTGTGTAACGGAGGGAGCTTTCTTCAGCTAGCCGACTCGGGTATGTTTGACCAAGGACAGTTAGGCCTATTGATTCTGAGATTGTGAGGAAACTGAGGGATGAGGAGTCATATCAAGGCCGACAATATGAGTGTGGGTCTTATACGGATAATGTAACTGATGACCTACATCTTCAAATCCCGTTACGACTCAGATGAAAACCATAAGGCGGAGAGTAAGGGTGATGTCAGATCTTTCCAATTAAGAAGAGGGTAGCTGTGGTCCAGATGTGTGGCGCCTGCGGCCTGCGGAATGGTCACGCGGTCAGTTTGTCGGGTGACTTGTGTGGCTGAAAGTCTGCCTGTCTGACTGCCTGTGACTCAGTTTGTCTGGCTCTCGGATGACCTGTATTTGTATATCGTACTTTTGCGGTAGATATTCCTCACTCTGCCTGCATACATGAAGCAAGGCGGAGACTGCGATCTCTGCTCTGGGAAGGCAGAATAATAAAATATTGATTGGCATTATTTAAAAAGTGGGGGTACGGTACCCCAGTCAGAAAAGTGGGGGTACGGGTACCCCTCGTACCCCCACAAATTACGCCCATGTATGTTTTCAAGTTTTGTGACACCTTCTGGTATAACTTTTTTTATCAAGGGGCCGCCAATTAACTTTTATTCAGCTTAGGACCTCACCAAGTCTAAACCCGGTACTGCCTAAAATCATCTAGGCCTATGCAATAGTTTAAGGTTAGGCTACCCATAGGATTTCGATTGGGCTTCTCCAACGACCATCGACTAAATAACGGCGCTATAGAAATCATTAGATGTTATCCACTGTTCATTGCGCTATTTCAGGTCGAAGAAGGACGGATCAGATCCCATAATATAGCCTATTTCCTTCTACATAATTGTGATAATAATAAACCTTCAAACTGATTGTTATATAAGTGACCGTCGATTGGTGCTTTTGGATAATATAACGGCGCTATAGAAGTAATTAGATTAGTGTACAGTAGAGTAAGTAAGTAAGTATATCCTTTATTGAACCAACTGCAAACCGTACTTTGGTGTAGGCCTACATGAGTTTCATCGAAAGTTTTAAAAAGTGTACATATATATATATGTATATATATATTTATTTATTTATTTATTTATTTATTTATTTATTTATTTTTTATTTTTTTATTTATTTTTTTATTTTTTTATTTTTTTATTTATTTATTAATAGACCAGCAGTAACCCGTGAAAAATCACGGTAAATTTATTTTAGAAACTTTAATGTGGTTGAGAGCAAAAATCGAAAACATACGGAAGCTAACTGTAGCCCGTCCATTGCTGCCATAGAGGTATAATACCTTATATTATATCTCATTGATTGCTCCTTGTTGGTAAGTTACAGCACCATCTATCGAATGAAATGATAATCTACCAACAAAATATCCGACGTCTGCCATCTAGCGAATGATAATGAAGTAGAAGTTACAGACAGATAATACATTATGTTGGTTGATAGGGGCTTTGGGGTTTATTTGAAAATTGTCATTTGAATATATTTGTAGTAAATATTATATATGAGAGATTACAAATGGATCCCAATTTCACAGCATCATAAATTCACAATGACAAAGGCGTTATCGACTTCTTTTGAATAACTACCCCTTTTAATCCTTGTCTACTGGCCTAGCGCCGTGGCGGATTGCCCATGTCACTGGCCAGCCGAGTTGCGCACCCCGGTTCGCGACCGGGCTGATCGGCGGCATGATTTTTTTCCATTTTATAATTTTCTAACTACATCAAAAGACTAAAAAAAACTCGAATCTGGTAGCCTACAAGTTTGAAACGCATAATGAAAACAATTAACGCCACGCTTTATCTAGCTCATGCCTATGAAAGCTAGGCTTAGGACGGATTTTTTGAACTCTACCTGCATGAGATAACCTCAGCCACGTACAGACCTACTATGGATGGAATTATGAATTATATATTAGGCCTCTATCCGATATAACCAGTAAGAATATTTTGTCATTTTTTGCAATCAATGGAAAGTTTATTATACTAGGTCTACATATTCATGAAATGAAACGCCTCTGTAGCACAATAAGTGAATAATTACTTTAGCAAGCATCAAATAGCCTACAAAGCGTCAGCCAAAGGTTGTGTGAGCATGCTTGTGCCTCGGCGCTACAGAGCCAAAACTTGTGTGAGCATTAGCACCTTTGTCGCCATGGCTCCCGGGTCCCTGGCCAAGATATACAATCCAAGTCGACAAAGTCGACCATGTCGATCGTTTATTTGCCAAGTCGATCGAGTCGACGAGAGGTCGACTAGTCGACAAAATCGATCGAGTCGATCGTCGGCCGAGCCAAGTCGATCGTAGCAGTTCGACTCGATCAATCACGGGGTATAGTCTCGAGGTTCAAAGTCTTGGTCTCGAGGTTCAAAGTCTTGGTCTTGGTCTTGAGATTTAAGGTCTTGACAACAAGACTGATTTTAGGCCTAATAATAATCCTTCAAACTGATTGTTATATAAATGACCGTCGATTGGTGCTTTGGATAATTTTAACGGCGCTAGATTGCGCACAGTAAAGTAAGTAAGTATATCCTTTATTGAACCAACTGCAAACCGTACTTTGGTGTAGGCCCAGTGCTTTTTTTCTAGAAAAGAAGGTTCCGGAACGGAACAATGGGTTCCGGAACGCAACAATTTTTGGCGGGCTAAAATCACGAGAAAATTGGGATTGGGGGTAGTACCCGGAGTCAGTCGCTAAGGAGTTGCCGACTGACTTGACGAGTTAGCGACTGACTTAGCGACTCAGTCGACTAAGTCGCATGCTTATCGACTGACTAAGTCGCTTAGACTTATCGACTGACTTAGCGACTTGCTATCGACTTTTCAGCCTAACAATATAATGCATTTTACCGCATACTGTGCTGACCGTGCCATCATTTCCGTGGGCTTTAGATGAAACCCATATGGGCTCTATATGGGTCCAATATGGGAATATGGGCTCCGCTCCATGTGGGCATGCTGACAGAGGACAGACCGATGACTGTGAAAATTAATGTTAATGTGAATTCGTGAAATTGAGCGCTTGATAAGTCGAATGAAACGATTTATAGCAGTACCCCGATCTTACGGCCAACTAGTTGGTCGAAACTGCTGATGCGTGCCTCTTTCAGGCAGTAGCAGAGCCTGCAGAGAACGAAAATCATGTACTCCGGCACTTATTCCCATTGTGAGAATTGTAGAAAAAAGACTGCATGGGGGTGGGTTAGACTTGGATCCACGTGGAGTTGAATATTTTATTCGTATTTTGCAAACTGATGTCGGCGAAATTTCAAAGCAGCTGATTTCAATGCTAGCTGTTTTGCAAGTTAAAAAAAAGACCGCATGGGGGTGGGTTAGACTTTGATCCACGTGGAGTTGAATATTTTATTCGTATTATGCAAATTGATGTCAGCGAAATTTGAAAAAGCAGCTGCTTTCAATACTAGCAGTTTTGCAAGTCAAATTCGAAACAAAATCAATTCCTTTGTTGAGAAAATTCAAAACTCCATGCAGGATACACCTCGGAAAAAATTTCTTCACTTTGTCAGAGATTCAGAATCAAATACTAAATCACACCAGTACCACTGATAGGGTTGGAAAAGACCCCTGGGGTGTGCAATAAAGACGTTACTGTGGGGTCCCAAGAAAGACTGGGGATTGAACCGCTAAGCCTCCGACAATTCTCACCCTGCTTATCCCCTCCCCTTTTCGTAATCATCAACACCATCTTCGTAATAGAATGCATAAATTCACTCTACCAAAAAAGAAAACAACTATATCCCCCGTATTCTCTATAAGAACTCTTACTAATAGAGCAAACTCTTTATCTTGTAATATACCAAGTTGCGTATGTCAGCTTGTTTTCTCAACAAAAGAATATTATATTGTATGAATATTGCAGTGTATTGTAAGTATCCTGCTGCTGATGTCTTCGTCAATACGAAACTTGGAAACCGCGATTAAAACAACAACAAAATTAATAAGTGAACGAAGTCGGTAGCAGTCGATAGCTTAACGACTGGTTTCGACTTGAGGGCTTAGCGGCGGCGGCGGAAGGCGGCGGCGCCGGGGACTAATTGGGGGTTAGGATGGGTCTCAATAAACACTTAAACAATTCAAAAACACTTAAATTAAATTAAAATAACTAAATTATTGTTTTTATTATTAAGATAAATAAATTATTTTTTAGCAGCTGAAAAATGTGCCGGCGCGTCGCGGCGTACCGGCTGAAAAAAAAGCACTGATTATACCCTAACATAATTTTTGGCTCCTGATGGATTATTTCTACCTCGAGTAAAAATAATAAATATAAAACCATCTGCGTAGAATAGCCATTCCAGAACAATGCCCCCTAATTTTTGAACTCCCGAGGGATCATATGTACCTCGGAAAAAAATAATGGTAATTACAGCTAGTCTATTTTTATTAGTATAATAAAGATATGCGCTAGATAAATAATGTCTGAACAGCAGTTCAGTTATTGGAACGCAAACGAAAAGCGCCGAGGGACATGTTAGATTAACTCGAGATCGAAGAGATTATCAATACCAGTTCAACCGGTTCGAGCAAACGGTTGCAACGTTCGGTAGATCTGAAACTAGGCCTGAAAACGTTAAAATCCACAGAAAATTCCGGATAAACATCGGAAATTCGGATAGGGCGCATAGAGTCTTGGCGGTTGTGGCAGACGGCATTTGGTTGAGGTTATGCGCTGAAGGCAGAATTCAACGGAGCCTATACCGAGGTAACTGCTGGCTGTAGGCCCTATTGATTGAAGTCCATTATTTGCGTTTATATTTGGGTCCTATTAAGTCTGTCCTATAGGGCCTAGGGATTCTAAGACAACGGTTAATTGTGCTGTCGGTATTCTGGGTATTGCTATTCGAACCTGTTGAACCATGTTGCTGTAGAGTCCCGTTGTTTTTCTGAGCAGCTCCAATCTATGGTTTGATCTGTAGTCGCTTAGAATTTCCATTCCGCTACCTTTTCGTTATATTGTAGTGCGTTTGGGGTGCTGGATAGTGACGTAGGGCCTAGTTGCTAGCATGAGCGACTGTCAATAGAGAGGTCAGAGGTTCAAGTCCCCGCCAGGGCAGAAATTTGGTTGGAGATTTCTGTTCCATCTACGCCCCTAGCCTGCTCAGCTAT
Source organism: Allolobophora icterica (assembly GCA_963556255.1). Lineage (NCBI taxonomy): Eukaryota > Metazoa > Annelida > Clitellata > Crassiclitellata > Lumbricidae > Allolobophora > Allolobophora icterica. The sequence continues at coordinate 95,339,737 of OY744603.1, forward strand.
AACGAGTACAATGACCTTACACGGTTGGTGGGAAGATGAGATGGCGAGGGAGAGGACTGGCCACCGGCCTTGATATGCCGAGGCTAAGAAGATGAAGTCGCTAACACTTCATTACCAATGGCTGCGTCTTAGGCTAGCTTAAGGGACTGCTCCTCCTCCTGTCCTCCTAGTGCATTTGGTGGGTGCATTCCATATTTGCAACACACCCACACGCACGCACGCACGCAAGCACACACACACACACACACACACACACACACACACACACACACACACACACACACACACACACACACACACACACAGAATTAATGGGGAACGACTCCGGAAGGCAGGCCAGTACACAAGGTCACTGGGAGATTGAGCACTGGGATTATACCCAGTCAGGCCAGGAATATACTATAGGCCTACACGACTGTTGTTGTGCAGTTTAATATACCGAACATCTGTTTTCAGTAACTATACATGTAGTTACTCTATGTATGACAGTATGCGTCTATAAAAACATTTGTATAGCACCTTTTTGGAAACTTGAAGGCATAGAGAACCTATCAATTTATGTACTGAATATATATATATTATATTCAGTACCCAGTCAAATTCATGTATGTTGTGTTCACTGGCAAGAGTTGGAATTTCTTTTCTATGAATAAGGTCACCTATTCTTTAGTAATTTTTAACCAATTTTACAATTGTTTAATTAAAGTAATTATTTCAGGAGTTGGAATTTCTTTTGTATGAAATAAGGTCACCTATTCTTAAGTATACTTAAGTAATTTTTTACCAATTTTACAATTGTTTAATTAAAGTAATTATTTCAAGAGTTGGAATTTCTTTTGTGTGAGTACAGTCATTTATTCTTAAGTAATTTTTAACCAATTTTACAATTGTTTAATTAAAGTAATTATTTCAGGTCCGACTTCAGGAGTTGGAATTTCTTTTGTGTGAATAAGGTCACCTATACTTGGTAATTTTTAAGTAATTTTTAAACAACTTTACAATTGTTTAATTTAAGTAATTATTTTTTCCTTTCCAGTTATAAATGTTGCCAATCTGGAAGTTGCTGGGCTTTGCCCTCTACGTCATTCTCTACTTTACCGTCTTGGAACCTTACAACAGATGGCCAACACCAAATCTGAAGTCTTGTTTCTTCAAAATCCTGCCAATGCTCCACATCATCTTCATCGTTGTTTCTTCATCTACGGAAGAAGAGAACCACGCAAAGCCGCCATCCTACCGAAAATCCATCTTAATCGGTCTGGTGTTTTCGTTAGCGGGTGACCTTGCTCTCATATACATGGATAGCCTGTTTGAGATAGGGGTTCTTTTGTTTGCAGTGGCCCAAGCCTTGTACATCGCTGCGTTTGGATTTCGTCCGCTGGGGAGCGGACCGATGGCTGCTTCGTTCGGCGTGGTCGGAACAGCACTGTATCTTTACGTCATAACAGACATCAAGGAGGGTATCGACATCAAAGTGCTGTTGTTGGTTTACACCGTCCTCATTATAACGATGGCTTGGAGAGCGACTGTGCAGTTTGTGCAGAACCCGACCATCGAAAACTTCTGCGCTTGCGCTGGAGCGTTTGCCTTTGTCACATCCGACTTCATCCTTGCGTTTGACAAGTGGAAAGGTTCGTTCTACCTAGCACCATTTTGGAACATGGTCACATATTACCTGGCGCAGCTGACTATTGGACTGTCTGCTTGCAACACATACGAAGCTAGGCTCCGCCCAAACGCTGTCAAAAAGACAGAGTGAAGCAGAACCTATTATGAAAAGATTTAAACAGAAGAATTAGAAATATTAATTACAAGTAATTTCTGTCATATGTAATTGTATTGCAATTGTAATTTTAATTGTAATTCGTAAGCCTTATTATAATTGATAATTTAGTATGGCACCAATTCAGGAACAGACTAATCAGAGTTACATCAGAGAAGTGATCAACACATGCATGTCAGTTTTGCATATGTCTGTAGTTAGGCAAATTTTTTGTTTTTGTACTTTCTACCTTCGTGGTGAATAAAAGTACATGGGGTTAATAACAGATGTTTTAATACTTAATTAATTAGTATTCTTTAATTGAAAAACCAAACGCGTAGTCAACTGTTTATTTCCAGTGGCCCTGGAAGTGTTTAAAAGTTGTGTGAGTCAAACTCAGCCGAGTACAGACCTAAGGTCGATAAAATTATACATTTTATCCGATATCAGAGTATATAAACATTATCACTGTATTTGTTACCAAAGATACATATATGCAAGGTCAACTTGTTTAATCTGGGTTCAAGGTCAGTTTGTTTAATCTGGGATTGAAGGTTAGCTGTTTAATCTGGGTTCTAGGTCAGTTTGTTTAATCTGGGATTGAAGGTCAGCTGTTTAATCTGGGGTCAAGGTCAGTTTGTTTAATCTGGGGTTCAAGGTCAGTTTCTTTAATCTGAGATTGAAGGTCAGCTGTTTAATCTGGGGTTCAAGGTCAGTTTCTTTAATCTGCATTTGAAGATCAGCTATTTAACCTGGGTTCAAGGTCAGTTTGTTTACTCTGGGATTGAAGGTCAGCTGTTTAATCTGGGGTTCAAGGTCAGTTTCTTTAATCTGCAATTTAAGATCAGCTATTTAACCTGGGTTCAAGGCCATTTTGTTTAATCTGGGATTGAAGGCCAGCTGTTTAATCTGGGTTCAAGGTCATTTTATCCAAATTAACTACAGCTTGTGTGAGCATCGGCGCCATGGCTTCTGGGCCTCTATGTCAATTAACTTGTCAGGACAGACAGACAGCCATCACAGATAAGAAGGCAGATACCGTCGTATGGACGGACAATTGAAGACATGCACACATACAAACACAGAGGCAAATAGAGAGATGTAGAAATGACACAAATTGATAAATACATTGCAACATTCAAAATCTGGTTAAAAGGTATAACCAACTGCAACATATTACCACTCCTAAACATACTACAAGAGTAAACATAAAATGTTTTTTTCTTTTTATTGCAAAACAAATAACTTTAAGGACTTCAGTAGAAGTGCAGAAATTAGGTATGCAGGCGGAATCACGAGCGATAACCTGCAGCCTGTGTGCCGGATTTAGGCATAAGCTATAAAAGCCACAGCTTAGGACCTCACAAATCCACATGGGCTCATAAAATTCCGATTATTTGAGGGACTTTTAACATTTTTTATGTGTACTTATATATATTATCTAGAACCATTTTAAACAGTGTCGCAAATTCCATCTCGCCTGAGTAAATACATTCATTTGAAAATAATTTGAGTTTTTCACTTTAAAATGCCTTACTATTAAAAGGCATATATGTTACTGATAACAATTATTAAGCATAGGCATGAGTGAAACATATTGCTTAAACAATGTATATCAGAAGGAAAAAATATCCCAATTGGAATTGTAATCTCGAGATTTCTACAGCACCCAAAAAAGTTAAGTCGTGGAAACGAAAATATTCACAAGCGCTCAGTCAAAACAAATTCGGTAGGCAGGTAAGGTCAAAATCTGACCAGACGGCCAATGCTATTGCTTGGAGATGTTCCTAAAAGATTCAAACAACAATGTCGTCGTCATCATCGTCTTCACTGAAGTCGTATTTGTAGTTGTGACCGTTTGGTTTTCTCGTTGCATGGACGGAACTCGTGGGCCTTCGATTCGAAAAGGTGTCTCTCGTGTTTGTTCGAGGCCTGTCCTCATCTTCGTCGTCATCTTCGTCTTCACCATCGCTCAACTTTGTCCTTCGCTTTAAGTTTGACTCCTCTGCAGCTTGAATTATATAAATTCACAGATGTTAGTAAAGTTAACAGTTTTGTTAACAGTTGTTATTCAGCTGTGAATCCGTATTAAGTTAAATGATGCAAAGTCACAGATATAAGTAAAGTAAATATCATGCTCATTGTTATTATTTTTTATTATTTTTATTGTTTTAAATTTTTTTTATTATTAAATTTTATTAACATTATTGTCTTATTAGTAATGTTCATGATTTTGTTTCAGCTATATTTTATCTCGGGCTCAAGGTCAGCCTGTTTAATCTGGGGTTCAAGGTCAGTTTGTTTAATCTGGGATTGAAGGTCAGTTAATTTGCTCTGGGTTCAAGGTCAGTTTGTTTAATATGGGGTTCAAGGTCATTTTGTTTAATCTGGGGTTCAAGGGCGTTTTCGTTAATAAGTAACTTCTGAACTATGTAAGAAGTGCATTTTTACTTTACATGGTATTGTATTGTATTGTATTGTATTGTATTGTGGTCTCTTCCTTTTACCTTTTGCTTCAACGAGTCGTTGCAGCAGTGGAGTTCTCAACGACCTTTCTTGTCCTCTTGCTGGATAAGCAGGAGGGGAATGGAAGAGATCGCCATTGTCTGAGGCAGAGTAGGTGTTCCTCCAGCTGGAATGAGGTTCGGGAGAATCCATGGCTGGAGCAGTCTGGTTAAATCGTGCCTTCTTTTTCTTCTTTTTGTCTGTGAGAATTGGAAAAAGGTTAATTGTAGATGTTAGTCAACATGTTACATTGACAGCATTGATCGGAATGAGAACCGGAATTCAAGAGAAGCAAATTCTCACTTAGAATGAGATAATTTCAATCACCATAATGGCCAGTTCTCTCAGAATAAGAATGACAAAATGGGACTGCCAGAATGGCAAGTTCTGAGAATGTAGAAAAATGGAATTGCCAGGGAGGCAAGTTCTGAGAATGAGCAAAATGGGATTGCCTGAGAGGCAAGTTCTGACAATGAAAAAATAATAAGTAGCCGACACTATAACGAAACTACTATGTAAATAAATAAATACATAAATATAAACAATATCAATATGAGTAAATAAATTCACTATGCAAATAAATTGCACTATGCCAGTAAAATACTACATAAATAAAATAATTTATAGATGACATAGTAAATAAACTATAGCTATTAATACCATCGTTTAATGCCATGTTTCCCGCTGTGCTGTGTCCATTCCACTTTCGATGACCTGCTTCCGTAGCCCTGAGGAGTGGCACAGGAGGGGTCACGATTCTTGTTTTCGATGTCCTCAAAGGATACACTGAACCAGATCTGTCTTCATCCTCCTCTGTAACACTGTCATCACTGCCATTTTTGAGTCCTGTTATCCTTGTCGGAGAAATCGGTTTCAGCGGCTCATTCCAGTTTTTCAGCCTCCGTATCTCCATCCTCTCCTCGTCAAAGTCAGTCCTGTGGTTGGAGATTGACTTGGGTCTTAGATCGTAATTCTCATCGTCTGATCCACGTTTTGTTCTTGTGGAAGATCTTTCCTTGTCTAAGCTGGATCTGGATCGTGCCGAGGGTCTCTGATCCACCTCGTCGTCGAGGTGCGGTCGCCGGTTGGACCTTGACCTTGTTACGTCCTCTTCAGAGTCTGACCTATGATTGGACCTTGCTGAAGATCTCTTGGTGCTGTCGTCGTCATGGTGTGAGCTGTGTTTGGGAGGTTTCCATGAGATATTCTCCATGCTTTTTGATTCGGGTTGTGACTTTGATGATACATGTCCACCCGCACCATTTTGATGTGTCTTCTGCTCTTGGCTTTTCTTCTTTTCCTTTTCCCTCTTCTTCAGCGACATTCAGAAAGACAAAACAAGTAGAATAAAAATGGATCAGGTGACATCATCTATTATAACAATCCTTTCCTACATGTAATTGTAATTAGTAACTTCTATTGCGCCGGTGTCTAATGTGCAAGGCATCAACCAATGGCACACCAAACCAAGCCGTAATCAGTTCAATATCCAGAAGATCAGTCCGTAAGACAAAGAGGCAGCCTATGGTGGATAAGCAATTTGAATGAGGTTAAAGTTTGAAGTTGAGAACGAAATGACACAAGCGACTGAGCAGAGCGGAGTTCCAAAAAGTAGGTCCAGCAACCAAAAAAAACTCTTCACCAAGAACAATTCTTTATTTAGGTATGACCAGACAAAGATAATCAGAAGAATTCATTTAATAATGAAAAGTCTGCAAAATAAGAACTTTATGTACTGAATGTCTAATGTGTAAAAATCCCACACAGTCTAATGACTTGTGTGGTTACCGAGTGTCAGATACACTGGTTCCCCACAACAATACTTAACGTACACTTCAGTCTCATGCATCTATGTATCTGAACCCATGCATATCATCTTTAAAGTATCTCACAAAGGCACTGAAAGATGGTTATAAAACAAATCTAAAAATAACAAAAACAATAATAATAATAAATAATAATAATAATTATTATTATTATCTTCATTGTTTCATAAAACTAAACGAACTCATAATAAAGAAATTAAATTTAAAAATAATAATAAGAAAGACTTAAGCACCAGTAACTTTATGTCACAGGTGCTTTCTACTCTGCTCTAAAGACTGTTCTCTTTCGCCGGGGTTGGGCTGGGAGTGCCTCTGAATAGCTTCCTTGAAGGGCGCTATATAAATGTTTGATTGATTGATTGATTGATTGACATTAGATGGTGGAGCTTAATAACCATCGTGCTGTATTCGGTGGTACCTGCGATGTTTCCAGCTGATGCTGGATAGGTTTAAACGGATCTCCATCCTCTCCTCTGTCCACCTCGTCTTCATTCAGATGACCGTTTGCCTTTTCTTCCGATTCTCTGCACAAAGCAAATATTAATTCCTATTGTTAATTAGCAACTTCTATGATGCTGGTGTATAATGCGCAAGGCATCAATGATGGCACTCCAAACCCAAATATGTAATCAGGTCAACATCCAGAAGATCTGTCCATAGCTAGGTAGGTAAATAGGCAACAGTGATTAGATGCACAACCAATAAGTGGTCAGCATGTTGGACGTTTCAACCAAAAGTGCGAGCGTCGAGGGTTGAAATTCCTGCCAGGGCGGAAAGATGCTTCGACCTAGAGCTCGAATTTACCACAACTGAACTCGGCTGAAAATAAGTACACTGACTGTACCTTGTTAGTAGATATGATGGTGAAGGGGAACTGCCCACCTGCCTTCATGTCTGATTCTTCTTCATATTCCCACTGAAAGTCTACAGCCAGTGTACTCGTTAAAGCCGAGTTCACAAGTTGAGCCGATATCTTGAAATATTTTTCTACCAGTTGGAATGTAAACTCCCAACCTCTTGATTGATAGCCCAGCACACTAACCACTGAACCAAAAGAAGAAGCAAAATGCGAATTGGTTGTTCCACCAGAGACGACTTCCCCATCCAACATAGAAGTTTCATTGTGGTCAGCCCATGCTCCTGGAACCAGCTGCTCCTCAGCCTCTATTTACCTCTTTTCCTCAAGCGCTTGAAAACCATTTTGTTTGATCCTGGTTTCATTGTGCTAGGTCGGGAGTGCCTATGATGAGCGTAACTTGAATTGGCGCTATATAAATTTACAATTACAATAACAATTACCATACAAATGTCCAGCCAGTTCTTTTCCACCAGGGGTTGGGCTGTGAGCGCCTCCGAGTATTTGGAGAGGCGCTATATAAATGCTCTGAATACATGACGGAATGAACGAAGGGGTTCCTGTGATGACCCTGACCTCAGTTCCCTGCTTCTGCGAACTCTTTCCACACGGTCCGCCTTTTCCTGTCGCTCCTTTGCCTCCTTTCTCTCAACGTCTCTCTTGACTCTTGCGTTCAGTTCGTTCCAGTTCTCGTCCACCAGTTCCAGCAGCCAACAGAATCCGTCATTAATTGATTTGTCCATTTTCTGATTCTTCTTCAGAGCAGCTGAACATGACTCCTGAAACAGTATCGAAATGTAACGTAGCTGCAAGGCCGTAGCTAGGGGGTGTTTTTGGTGTTTAAACACCCCCCGAAATTAAATAATGTAGAAATGAAATAATGCATTTACTAACTACAAACCCCTTGGTCGTTTGATTCGGTTGCTTGTCGGCTTGCTTAAGGACGAGAAAACACCCCCGAAACAGAAAACACCCCCCGAAACAAAATCCTGGCTACGGCCCTGCGTAGCTGATCATTCATTCAGTAAATTTACAATATAGCACTGTTAAATAAAACATCTAAACGCACACTTAGTGGCAGTGGTAGCAGTAATACCCTAGTAATGTTGGTGGTAGTGGAAATAGTGGTAGTGCAGTGGTATTAGTGGTAATGGTAGCAGTAGTAGCGGTGGTAGTAGTGGTAATGGTAGTAGCAGTAATAGTAGAATTTGTAGTTTTTTTCTGATGTAATAATTATATCAAATGCACATTTAAATAGCATCTCTTCAAGAAAACTTGTCAGAAGGATGGTCTTCAACTGCAGAGAAAGGAGAAGCTCATGTCACAGGTTGCATGAAGCTGTTTATTTCAGCGACATCGCTACCTGGCTCCAGATCAGCTCATTCTGCATCAAAGGGTGGTGACCTGGTTGTTCCCAAATCTCGTAGTTCCACAGTGGAAGCTTCGATGTGGTCAGTCCCTAATTTCTGGAACAGGCATCGCTAAGATAGGATGAAGCACGACCGACCAGTAGTAGTATGTAGGTACTTAATAGTAGTATGTAGATACTGAATACTAGTATATTGGTACTTAAGAGTATGTACACTTAGTAGTATGTAGATACTTAATAGTAGTATACAGGTACTTAAGAGTATGTAGATACCTAATAGTAGTAAGTAGATACTTAATAGTAGTATGTAGGTACTTAATAGTAGTACCTAGGTACTTAATATAGAACCATTTAAGTACTTAAAAAACTGTGCTTCCATGCTATTGGGCACACATTTCTACACAAGTATGTACACAGGTGTTACTTATACGTATTGTGTAACATGGTACATATCACATGATAGGGTACATATCACGTGATATGGTACATACCACACGACAAGGAGTCTTGTGCGCATTGACTAAGTCTTCCAACTGCAGACGATCGCAGATGTCCATCTCATCCATTGCTCCATTGACGTCTTGCTTGTTGGCCAGGCTGCACCAACAGAACAAGAAGACGTAGGTTAGATTATGACCAGTTCTGTCTGTCTGTCCGTCCGTCTGTCTGTCTGTCTGTTCACAGTACTCGGTAACCGCACCAACAGAACTGGCAGTAAGTAGTTTAGTTGTCAAAAAGGAGCTGGGTGGGGGAGGTCAAAATCCAGTGTCGTTAAAACATTACACGTGAAACAACTGGACTGAGGGGTCAAGGCCTGACCCCCTTATCTTTTCAGTTACTTAGCTGAGGAGGTCAGAAGAGCTAGAGGTTGAACAACTGAGCTGTGGGATCAAGACATGACCCCATGTTTTTTCAGTTACTTAGCTGAGGGGTTAAAAGAAGAGCTAGGGGTTGAACAACTGGGATCAAGACATGACCCCACATTTTTTCAGTTATTTAGCTGAGGGCTTTGAAAAAGAGCTAGGGGTTGAACAACTGAGCTGGGATCAAGACATGACCCCCACTTCTTTTCAATTACTTAGTTGAGGGTATTAGAAGAACCCCGAAAACAACTAAAAACTGACAATTTGGAAACATACATACAGCAAGAGGGGTTTTCCATGAATCATTTCTTCCTTGAGGACTTCCGCCAGCACCTTCCTGCATTCATCCAATCGTGTCGGAGCACTGGCATCGACAACGAATATTGCTCCGTGAATCTCCGCAAAGTAGTTCTTCCAGATTCCGCGGATGCTCCGACCGCCTCCGAGGTCGAACATCGTGATGTCGTGTCTCCCATGTCGAAAGTCAACGCTTGAGAAGCCGATGGTAGGGGTCGGCGTCTCGACCTCCTCTGCAATGAGAAGGTCAGGTCAAAGGTCAAGTTCATATAAGTAACTGCTCATTCATTGAGTAAATTTACAAAATAGCACTCGTTAAATGAAACGTCATCTAAGCGCCCGTGTTGTAGCAGTATCACTACTGGTAGTGGTGGTAGTATTTAGGAGTCAGCCGGAAATCGCCCCGGACATTTGCCTCGGCCGAATATCCCGTTTTCCGGCACTATTCGGAAGTATTCGCCTCGGCAAATACTGTGCACACAAATAGTTGCTTGTCTGCCTTGCATACCAGAATTTGTAGGCTCATATCAGCTTTGAGCTTCATCTAGCATATTCATTTTGAAGAAGAAAAGTACGAGTCCACATTGGAAGTCAAGTCCATTTCACTGATTATGTATTTCTAAAATTTAAAATTTATTAGTCAGCTATTACAAGTACAGAAATTTATGTCGCTAATTTTTCATTACATGAAAATGTGAAGATTCGCATATGGAACAAATGGTAGGCCTACTCGGTTCGTTTCCGGATCCGGCAAATAGTATATCCAAATACTCGGATTCGGTACTCGGTTGAAAATGTCTACTCGGCTGACCCCTAGTAGTATTAGTAGTGGAAGTAGGGTTGCCACCCGTCCCGATTTTGTCGGGACCGTCCCGATTTCGAGGTAAATGTCCCGCGTTCCTACTTGACCCAGTCGGGACAGCCAAATGTCCCTACTTTCAAATTTGTGGTAATTTTTTCCAAACTAACAAAATGTGGCTTTAAAGAAATTCAGAGTGAGAATTGTCGGGGGAGTTTGGGGTTCAACTCCCCTACTCTTTCTTAGGATCCCCAGTTAAGTCTTCATTGCACATCCCAGGGATCGTTTCCAACCCCCTCAGTTGTTCTAGTGTGATTATATTGTGCAAATATTTTAGCATTTTTTTAACAAATCGCTTTGTGGGTTACTAATAAAGTAATGTTCTGGTTTATTGTGAGATTTGTGACCATAAATTTTGTGATGTCATCACTTTAAGGAGTTTAAGCTTTCTATTGCACTTTTGAATTTTCTCAGTTTGCAAAATACGCATAAAATATTCAACTCCACAGGAATCAATCTCATCAAAGTCTACCCCCCCCCCCCAGTGTTTTTTCTACAATTCTCACACTGAACACATTACCCATAAGTCTACTATATTTATTCAACACCACTATAAATATATAACGCAGGCGAAGTGAAATGTCATAAATAACGACATTTAAACACATCCTGACATCAAAACAGTGTTCAAAATCATAAATCTTAATGGTACTTCTAAAATAAATAGTTACTTTCCCAACAAATTTACTCGGTTGCACGACTTTCGCCTCTGGTCCCACATCGTGAGGTGATTTACGATTTCGGTGCTCCAAAATTCCGTCCCGACTTCCTAGTTTAGAATGGTGGCAACCATAAGTGGAACTTGTAGTGATAGTGCACTGGTAGCAGTGTGAGTTGATGGGTTTTTCTTGAAATGGTGCTTTATAAATGTCAGATTACAATGATAATTGCAATGACAAATTATGCAATGTAATGTAAAACAAGTTCATATATGCAATAACTACACGATGTAATGTGATGTAAGACTTGATGGCTGGCTGACTAGTGTACAGGCCCCTTTCCTCAAGGTGATGGTTATTTTGGTTTCAGAAATCTAATCTTGTCTAATCCAACCTAATCTAATCGAATATCAGCTGAAGACTTCTAGTGATACAACACGAATCAGGGTTTGGTTTCATAAACAAATCTAATCTAATCTAAAAATTGCCACAATAGACTAAGCATCAAATACATGAAGACTTGAACAGATGACAAACGAATGAACACCTGAACAGGTTACAAACAAATGAACACCTGAACAGGTGACAAACAAACGAAGACTGGAACAGATGATAAACGAAGACCTGAGCAGGTGATTATAATTGTAATTTTGTAATTGTAACCGAAAACTTATATAGCGCCACTCAAATCAGCGACGCTTTCAACCCGCATCAATGCCGGAACCGGCAAAAAGGAAAGTTTTCAGGCATCTACGGAACTGGAGAGGGGAGAGGGCAAGACAACCACAATTGCTTACCACCAAGAAATCCTTTCGCTGTTACTGTTTTTCCGGCATTGTCCAGTCCAAACAACGCCAAAGTGACTTTCCTGCAGAGCAAAAGAAAACAGATGAATTAGTAACGAATTTTTCCCCCTTTGTCAATGTGTCCATGTTAACCACCTTCAACAAGTTCTTCAAGAACATCTGTAAATGTTTTCATATATACACAATGTACCTGCATGTGCACATAAACATATATATATATATACACAAATTACACATGCACATATATACATACATAAATATATATATATATACATACATACATACATACACACATACATATATAAACATATATATACACATACATGCATACATACACACAAACACACACATATACATACACAGGGCCTATAGACAGATTCATACATACATACATACATACATACATACATACATTCATACATACATACATACATACATACATACATACATACATACATACATACATACATACATACATACACACATACATACATACAGACTTGCATGAATTGATGTCTGCATGCATGCATATTTGTGTACATATGCATGTATCAGTATGAGTTTGCATATATGTATCCGAACATTTTATATAGCGCCTTTCAAGTAAGTCTTATATGCAATGCATGCCAGTATCGACATGTATGTAAGCAAGCATACCCGTATATATCCATGCAGGCATGCATACACACACACAGATACATCACGTAAATACAGAGACATACACGTATGATTCAACTCTGCATATTCACGCGTCTTTATTCTTAATCTGTATAGCGCCATACATCCTCTCTTCGACCATTCATCCACGTTAGACAGCCAATCCGAGGCGACTGAATTACCTTACCGTGACCTACTCAACCGAAACCGATGTTTAGTAAGAACCACCTGTTCCCGTTCTTTTTGCAGAGAGTTCCGCTTGCGTCCGACTTACAGTTACCCATCCTAAGAGACCTAAATTCCTACATCAGCAGTTAATAATTTCCTAGAATCACTTTGTTAACGCAGTTGGCTAGTGTGTTAATCTTAACGAGAATAAAATCACACCCGTCCATTTACAGTTTAAGCCAAATGGCTGTTTGTTTACAGTTGGAGCCAGGACAACCATGAGGATGGTCAGCCGATGGTATGTATAATGCGAGCAGTTTCGAAATTTGTCAATAGGTGTCTCCGAATAGTAAGGGAGAAGTATTCCAAGAAGTTAAGCCTGGGAGGCAGAAAAGGATGTAAAGTGCTAACGATTTCGTTTTCTTAGCCTCGGCATGTAAAGATGATTTCAGTCCCCTTCCTTGCTGAATGATCTGCTAAAACATTTCCCGAGTCCGCTTGAGCGAGCAATTGAAGCAGAATTTTTTTTAAATGTCTCTCTGCCCTGGGATTTTTGAACCCAAGAACTCTGCGTCGACAGTCCAGCACACGTGAATTATCACAACCACCATCGGGTAAAAATAACAACAACAACAACAATGATGACAAAGATGATTATGATGATGATGATGATGATGATGATGATGATGATGATGATGATGATGATGACGACGACGACGACGACGACGATGATAATCGCTTGTGTTCAGTTTGCCAAAGAATCCGATAATTTCAATAAGGTCTTAAGAACAGATCGTCAAAAGAATCGATTTAACAAGACGAGAAGAAATAAATAAACAGCAAAATACCATACAATAAAATATAGGCTAGGCCCTAGTATACAAAATATACAGTAATACAATACAATAAAATGCAATACAATTCAAATCAACACGAGACAACGCCACAGTAGGCCCTATAAATAATTATTTATACTGTGACAACACAACACAAAATACAATACAATAGAATACAGTACAAATGAATACCGGTACAGCACCAAACAATACAATTAAAAAACCAACAATAGAATGCAATGCAATATAAAAGACAGTACAAAACGACTGTTACATCTGTGCATGGCTCGCTTTCCCATTTCCATCACTCACAGAATCCTCCTCATTATATGAAAAACCAATGAGCGATGAACCGCCGACTGAGGTCTACGCAGTGCGCACAAACATCTATTTCTCCATCTCTCCATCCATCCACCCATCCATCTATCACCGTCGTATGTCAATAACGATATGCACCAAGTGACAAAAACAACATGTTTTGACCAATATGTGCATATAATAATTATTATATCCATATATTACTTTATATATATGTATGTAAAGTTTATATATATATTTGCATATATAAAAACTAATACATGGATTACATATATATATAAACTATGTCAGCAAATATTATATAAACTAATATATGGATATAGAAGTCATAAAACAAGTGAAACACTATTGGTAACTACACACATTATAGACTTATGATATATATATATATATATATATATATATATAGGCTTATGATAGCCCTATATATATAATCTTGTATAATGTTTATTTATCGTATACATGCATGCATATATATATATATATATATATATATATATAGTTTATATATTGCTGTAGGTTTATATATGTGTAGTACAGTTGCATAAATTTTATTATGTGTGTAGTTTTTTATGACATAGTCTGCAGAGTAATTTATATATATATATAATTATATATATAATTATATATATAATTATATTTATATATAGTGCGTATATAAATTTATGTATATGGTCTATACATACATACCTTTACATTATATAGAGTGCTTTATATGTCATATTGAATATATTATATATATATGCATATATATATATATATATATATATTCTTATATGTTTGCATCCGGCACCTGCACTTGTTTGCCATGGATACGGACTCCTGTGTTTATGCTTCACTGTATGTTTTGTATGTGTAGCTTCGTCTGTACGCGTCTCTGTATGCTTTCGTCCTTCTATGCGTATGCGGGTGTGTCTGTCTGTGTGGTTTTGCTTCGTGAGCGTGTAATTGTGTGCGTGCGTTTATATTATCTTTGTCTGCGAGTGTGTCTGTGACACTCTGTGTGTGCCTAGATGTCTCGGTGGATGCCTAAGCGTTGTCGTAATTTCGGAGCTATGTATATATAACTGGGAAGTCGAATGCCGGAAAATCGTAAACGTTCGGAATGCAATTATATGATTGAGTTTTTGTTGGCTTAGGCAACTCCTCTCCTTCTCTCCGTGACTCCCTCCCTTGCTCATTCCCTGACTTCCTCCCTCCCTTGCTCCCTCCCTCCCTTCATCTCTGTCCTTCCTCTGTTTCACTTACTCATCCCATCCCTTCATTCCTTGTTCCTCAACTCCATCCATCAGTCTAAGAACAAATCTTGGAAGCGGTATGAACGGAAACAAGGACGGACGGAAGGACGGACGGACGGAAGGACGGACGGACTGTGGCGAAGGAGGATGGACGGACTGTGGGAAAGAAGGGCGGACGGACTGCGGGAAGGAAGGAATGACGGACTGCGGGAAGCAAGGACAGTCCGTCCTTCCTTCCCGCAGTCTGGACGGAGAGACGGACAGAGGGAAGTAATGTAGGACGGTCGGATGGACGTACTGAAGGTGAGACGGAACAGCAAAAGCGAAGTATTAATATCATCGCTGTTAGTGTTATTATTGTTGCGATCGTCATTAGTTTTGTTATTACAGAAAATGATGTATTGCATCTGGCAACCGCAATGACCGACGGGAAAAAGCAAGGGCGGATCCAGACGATCACCTTCTGCTCTAACTCTGCCACTGCCCTACTCCGGTAGTGCCAGTCCCAAGCCTCCTGGGTAAAGGAGGATGGCTACGCTAATTATCTTTGTTATGAAACTAATCAACTTTCCACCACGCCCAAACTTAGTTATGGTTTACTGAGTTGGGACCTTGACCAAGTCTTTCACTCACAATTGCTCAGCGCCATCTGTTGATGCTTGGTCAGTATATAATGGCGCTTAATAAATGCAAAAATATAATAATAGCGATGATAATCATGATGACGATGACGATTATGATAATAATAATGACAATAGTAAAAATAACCAAAACAATAGTAGTCGTAGTCGTAGTCGTACTAGTAGTAGTAGTAGTAGTAGTAGTAGTAGTAGTAGTAGTAGTAGTAGTAGTAGTAGTAGTAGTGGTAGTAGTAGTAGTATAGTACTAGTACTAGTACTAGTAGACTAATAGTAGTAGTAGTAGCGGTAGCGGTAGTGGTAGTAGTTGTAGTAGTAGTGATAGTAGCAGTAGTAATAATAATAATTATGATAATAATATTATAAAAGGTAAAAATGATTTTGATACGGAGATACCGTCCTGTCCACTGGTCCTGTCCACTGGTCCTGGCAAGTGGTCCTGTCAACTGGTTCTGTCCACTGGTCCTCCCCTTTGTAAACTTATGGTGCCGCCACTGTGCCGGCGCTAGTCCGACTAAGGTCATCCACACGAGCACGTGTCCCTGGATAGAGTAGCTCCACGCAACAGGCGCATGGGACCGTCCGCCCGGATGTGTTGCAGTACATCAGCAACAGATTCCATCATTGTCATTTGAAGACGGTAATTGGCGATTCAGCCAGGTTGCGGCAGCTGACATCAGCACAGCATCCTCAGATGAGGTGAAAGAGGTGAAGGCGTTCTTCCCCTTACCGTCTCTGGGAAGCCCTTCTGGCACGACGACGCAACGCTCGTGAATAAGCTGGTGCCCAGCGCTTAGCTTTAGAGTAGCGCTTTAGAAAATTGGAGTTTACGATTACGATTACCACCATAGTAATCGTCATCATCAGCAGCAGCATCAGCAGCTTCATCATCAGCAGGACCAGCGTCAGAATTAAGTGAAGATGTGTAATAAAACGAAAGCCAAGGTCGTGCTGTTCACGTTCAACTTCCTCTTCTGGGTGAGTTAGCAGAACTGATGCGCGCAAGATTTTTAGTCATTAAATATTAATTGGTTATCGTCGACAGTAATTTATTAAAAGATTTTTTTATTGTGATCGTTATTTTTAACTCAGGGTAACAAAGATCCATTGGGAGTTTGAAAATTTATTTAACCAGGAGCAAAAGGAATTTGGTTGGAAGTATGGTAAGGCAGTCCATAAGGCTGTTTGAGAAGGTCCCTTTATGGTGATGATAATGATGATGATGATGATGATGATGGCGATGATGGTGACGATCATACCCCTAAGCCGCCGCCGTTAGCCGCCGAGCCGAAAAAATTTCTGCAAGCCGATAAACCGCCGGAAATTTTGCGGCTTAGCCAAAAAACCGCCGAGAGTTATTTCACGGCTTTTCAATGTTTGGCTAGAACATGCACACAGTTGTGATTATAAAGTTTCCACGCTGGCTTGCAAATTTGTACTTATTAAGTGTTCAATGAGCGGTAAATGCTGACGTCAGTCACATATGGCCGTCTCATTGTCTGTTGTAATGGCCCTGTCCAAGCTGTCCTATGTTGCATACATTCCGAGTTCTAGTCTTCTGGGTTTATAGGCCTATTCAAAGTCAAATAGCCTATTTATAATTATCTCTCATTCGGGTTAGTGCAGAGTGCACACTCTAACTACTCTGCTTAAAAGGCGGCTGCAGTCTATTACCAGAATTTTCACTTTTTCGCTTCTGTGTATCTGTTTCCTTTTTCTCTCGCTATGCGGCTAGTCTATTGATTCATGTTTGGTAGCCCCATTATTTTGTAGTTCTAACTTCCAATCAGTATTACGATTACATACTCGTAAATCGTAATTGAATGTGAACTCAATGCAATGTAGGGCCTACGTATGTGAACTGAAAACATGAAATGTCCGTTTGTTTCTTAACATAATTATTTGAACTTTTTTCTAAAATTATTTTCAGACTGAGTGAATGTTGCCCACCTTTCGATTAAAGTAGTCCCTAGTGTATATTGTATTACTGTGTTAATGATTGATGCACTAATAGTCGAAAAAGGTAGTTTACGCGCTTAAAGAGCGTAAGCTACCTTTTTCGGCTAGCCGTAAAAATTTACGGCTAGCCGGAAAAGGTAGTTTACGCTCTTTTACGGCTAGCCGAAAAACCAGCCGTAAATTTTCTCAAGCCAGCCGTTAACCAGAAAAATTACGGCTTAGGGGTATAGTGACGATGATGACGATGATGATGATAATAATAATAATAAAAATAAAAATAATAATAATAATTATTATTATTATTATTAACCCAAGTAGGAATGGCATTATTCTGGGATGGCTAGTCTTCATTGATGTCATGTTATTATTATTATTTTTGTTGTTGTGTTTGTTGTTGTTATTATTATTATTATTATTATTATTATTATTATTATTATTATTATTATTATTATTATTATTATTATTATTATTATTATTATTATTATTACTATTATTATTATTATTATTATTATTATTATTATTAGCATTATTATTATTATTAGCATTATTAGCATTATTATTAGTAGGCCTATTATTTAAAACCCGAAGTAGATGTGATCCCTCAGTTTTTTTAAAATGCCCAGAGACAATACAATTGTATTGTTGTATTGTATTGTATATGGGCATTTATAAAGAGCCTCTCGCGGTATATACCATTCAGAGGCGCTAATAATAACAATTGTTATTATTATTATTATTATTATTATTATTATTATTATTATTATTATTAATTTTATTATTATTATTATTAATTTTATTATTATTATTTTTTGCCCCGAGGTAATTGTTATTATTATTATTATTTTTAATTTTATCATCGTCATCATCATCGTCGTCGTCGTCGTCATCGTCATGATCATCATCATCATCATGATCATCATTGCTATTGCTGTTACTGTTATTATCACTGTTATCATTGTCGATTGGTGGGTATGTCTAACCTTATAGTTGATCGATGGTTGTGTTGATTGATGGATGAATGTATGGATCATAAGCAACCGAGCCATCAGGGTAGCCGGGAAATCCCCGGTGGGCCCATACCAGTTCAAGATTACTCGACCTACGAACCCTGAAATTCCGTTATTTATAGTTATTTGACATTTGCTGAATCGTTAGTCACAGAGGGCCTCTGTGATTGCGCCGCTGCCCGTACTCTGGCAGTGCCAGTCCCAAGGCTCGATGAAGGAGGAAGGCGACGCTAATCATCTTTGTTATTACACAGCGTTGTCAAACAGCAACTACAGATGAGGGCTCCGCAAACATTCCTACATTTTTATCAGAGAATTTTCCTAACGCAAACGTTTGCGAGAGTTTGCGGCAGCGTTTTAAAGGTCGTAGATCAATAACGCTCTAGCTTTCGTCAGGATTGGTCCATGACAAACCGGAGCTGCCCAGACGACGGGGCCCAGCAGGTCCCCTCAGAGAACATCGGGCCCCGGTCCCTGAAGTCCAGCAAAACAGGTGCAGTTAAGGCTAGGCATAGGCCAAATTATTTCAAAGTGTGCCACCCATCAATTCAAAGAAAAATGAGTAGGGTTGAGGCCATGCTGTCGTTATAGCACAGTCCGTAAACGGGACCTTATTTGGCGTGGCACCCATTCAAACGGGCAGCGGTGATAAAGGATTTCACCCGATCAATTCATTGACAGTGAGCAGGGTCGAGGCCATACGGTCGCTATAGGAAAATGTTTGCAGGTTCATCTCTGAACATACATATAATATTCAATTCAATTTAATTTATTGATCCACACAAGTAAATAAAACACCAAATGCTTATTATAGGCCTATCTATGTCTCTGAACACGTAAGCCCACGTTAAGAAATGTTTAATATAGTGAAGTCAGCATGCATTTGCTGAAAGCTGCAGTCTTCAGTCCTAACTTCTTCCCAAAACTTACCACTATTCAACGAGATTATCGCTGGTCATGGACTTCCTAAATAAGTTAGTAAGTAGCCTTTATTTGCATCTGAAAAGCGCGCATGAATTACATTGTATACAGCGATTAGCCTACATACAATTTCTAAATAAACTATAGGAGCAGATTAATTATGAAGTCACACATGCACAACTAAAAATAACTAAAGCTACATCGATTAACAAACATACCTTTAAACAGTTTAAGATTTAACTATAGGCAGCGTGAAAGGATGTCCTCTCCGGCGAAGTAAGCAGGGCACACTTGTCGTCACTAGACCTGTTCCTGCTGAAGGCGCTTTTTCTGTTGCTGGGCCTAGATTCTGGAACTCTCCCTGTAGCTGTTCGTTCTGCTCAATATCTCTCCCTGTATCTGTCCATTCTGCTCAGTCGCCTATGCCATTTTGTTCTCAAATTGAGACTTTCCTTTCTCCAATTACCTATCCACCATAGGCTGCCTCTCTGTCTTAGCAGACTGTTCTTCTGGATATTATTTACCAGATTACGGCTTGGTTTAGGTGCGCCATCAGTTGATGCCTTGTGCAGTAGACACTGGCGCAATAGAAGCTACAAGTACAAATACAATCAATATCTTCGTTATTTCGACAAGATGGCCATCATCTTGTGCATCACCTCAACTTCTGAAGACCTTAACAGTTGGCAAATACGTGGCAATTGGTGCCAGGCGGTTGGCATGAAGTAGCTGCGTATACATAGAAATGATTTATGATGATCGACGGTCAATGGAATAAAGGATGGAGGCCATCAAAGTCCACGTTCACTTCTGTTATAAATATATTATGTTATTATCATCATGCTGTTATTATCACGTTGTTATCATTTTATGTTAATATTAGTATATCATTTTATGTGAGAATTGTCATGTTATTATTTTCATGTTATTATCATATTACGTTATCATTATTATGTTATTATTTTTATATAATTTTTTATGTTATTATTATATTATGTCATGTTACTATGTTCACTTATGTAGGCCTATTTCAATTACGAGAGGATCGTAACTAGAAATAAGTTGAACTGCAGACAAAGGAAAGGAATTGGTGACTTGAGTGCAATGCAACTTCGGCAAAAGGACGGTATTGGTGTTTCTACGATGACTCAAATACAGCGTGTAATTGTTAGCTGTTCGCGGCTGGATGGACATGATGTATGTATGTATGGATGGATGGATGGATAGATGGATGGATGGATGGATGGATGGATGGATGGATGGATGGATGGATGGATGGATGGAAGGATTGATTGATTGATTGGCCTATGGAAAGACGGATATGTTGGATGAATAGATGAATGGGTAGGTGCATGGTTAGATGGGTGGTTTGATGGATGGATAGTTGGATGGATGAATGGATTGATTGATTGATGGATGGATGAATGGATTGATGGATGGACGGAAGAATGAATGCAGTCTGATGTTTGTTCGTTTGTTGAAGGCTGCTGGAGTGGCGATGCTTGGATTTGGGATCTGGATGAAGGTGGACCCGGAAGTGGTCACCCATTACATGGAATTCTTGACCCGCATCGAGAAAACGGATCCCCTCGTCTCCTACGTCGCCATCCTCTTCATCGCCATCGGAGCTTTCGCTGTCTTCGTCGGATTCCTCGGATTATGTGGCGCCTATAACGAAAAGAAACCAATGCTAGCACTGGTCAGTTCAACCCTATGATTCTAAGCCTGTAACAATCCACAAGTATGGATTAATGTGGTTAATGCGCTGTAGTGTAGCCCATCCATCCACCTATCCAATCCAATCCAATCCAATCCATCCATCCATCCATCCATCCATCCATCCATCCGTCCGTCCGTCCGTCCGTCCGTCCGTCCGTCCGTCCGTCCGTCCGTCCGTCCATCCATCCATCCATCCATCCATCCATCCATCCATCCATCCATCCATCCATCCATCCATCCATCCATCCATCCATCCATCCATCCATCCATCCATCCATCCATCCATCAATCCAACCATCCATCCAATGCAGAAACCATTCCCTTGATTGTTGCTGTTGTTGTTGTTTTCTAGTATTCTGGTATCCTCATCCTATTCATGATCGCTGAACTGGCTGCAGTCGTTGTTCTCATCGTCTACAGAAATAAGGTATGCACAGACAGACAGACAGACAGACAGACAGACAGACAGACAGACAGACAGACAGACAGACAGACAGACAGACAGACAGACAGACAGACAGACAGACAGACAGACAGACAGACAGATAGGCAACGGAGAGATATACATAGAGACAGACATACAGACATGCATCATAGAGCAACACAGATCTACAGAATATGATGGAGTGGCCAGTCCTCTCCTTCACCGTTCTCAGCAGGAAATCCCCTCTCAGTATGTAACCAATCCACTTCCTCCATCTCTATCTCTGTCTCTGTCTGTCTATATGTCTGTCTGCCTATCTGTCTGTCTGTCTCTGTCTCTGTCTGTGTCTGTCTGTCTGTCTCTGTCTCTGTCTCTCTGTCTCTGTCTCTGTCTCTGTCTGTCTGTCTGTCTGTCTGTCTGTCTCTCTGTCTCTCTCTGTCTCTCTCTGTCTCTCTCTGTCTCTCTCTCTCTCTCTCTTGTAGTAACCATAAGAGATCTTTCCTCTTCCAACACATACGGCTCCTCTTTGTTTGTTTTATACTCAGTCCAACTAACCTTTTCCTTCATGCTCCACAGCTACATCCCGAAAGCCTCCAGTCTTCTTAAATCCTCCCTTCCAATGGTCCATCAGACCATCCTCGCCCTTCTGTTATTAATAGTTGAATATCTTGGTCTCTGGGTGCTTTGTAGGTCGATGAGACTCTGCAAGAGGAGCAACTGAAGAAAACCTTTGGCAACGATCGACTCTTCAAAGACGTCACTGAAACGGTCTTGAACCTCATTCAGTCCGAGGTAACACACTGCACGACATTCCTAATGCAGCACAACATAGCATCACATTACATAGCATAACATAATACAACATAGCGCAGCCTAGCGTAGCGCAACGTAACGTAGCGTAACGTAATGTAACATACCGTACCGTAGCGTAATGTAACGTACCGTAACGTACCGTAATGTAGCGTAACGTAACGCACCGTAATGTAGCGTAACGTAACGCACCGTAGCGTCATGTAACGTACCGTAACGTAGCGTATTTTAGTGTAACGTAACGCAGCGTAGCGTAACGTAACGTATCGTAGTGTATCGTAGCGCAACGTAACGTACCACAGCGTAACGTAACGTAGTATAACACAACTGAACATGATATAACATCGCCCCAGAACATAACATTACATAACATACCACAATTTGGCAGTATACGTAATATAACATATGGCATAGCACCAAGCAACATAACATAAGCATACACATAACATAATATAAACATAACATAACATGAACATAACATAACATGATATTATAACTTCCATTGGGCCCGTGTCTAATGCGCAAGGAATCAACAACTGGTGCAGCAAAACCAAATTGTACTCAGAGACGGAAATCTAATGTTGTGTATTACTCTATAATAGAACAATACAACGCAACGTAAATATGATGTGAATGTGAATGCCTTGTAACAAATTAAGACTATAGCTAAACTAAACTTAGTGAATTAAATTGCCTTTTGATAAGCGAAAATTAATTGAATGAAATTGAATGAGTTAAAAGCCTTTTGATAAATGAATAGTTGTCGTAATGAAAGAGGACTTTAGTTAACATTTTTATTAACATCGACTCTGTGTGTCGTTTCAGCTGCACTGTTGTGGAGTGTTTGGCTTCACTGATTATCGGAATTCATCGTGGTGGATCTCAACTAAGGTCTGATTACACACATCCCTAAGGAGTGAGAGATTACCTTGTTAGCACCGAGGTCGGGCATTCAAATACCCGCCGGGGCGATGTTTCAAGATTTATGGTCAACTTACGCACTCTTGCTAACTCGGCTATACTGTCGCTGTATTGTATTGTATCTCAAAACTTATAACTTATAAAGCGCCTCTATCCAGTGCCCACCAATCAGAGGAGCTCCCAGTGCGAAAGTCATCGGGAATAAAGGCAAGTTTTAAGACAACGAAAAGCTGTGGCAGGACCAACAGATAGTATTGCAGCCCGAACCGAAGGAGAAAGCTGATCCCACAATGAAGGGCCAATACTAACAAAGTAACGAGACTGGGCCATGGCTGTTCCATTAGATACCGGGCTGTAGAAGTTACTACGTGTCTTATATTGTATTGTCTTGCTTTTATTGCCTTGTCTTGTACTGTCTTGTCTTCAACCGTTTTCGCCCTCTATTCCTCCTCTTCTCCTACCTCCCTCGCCGTTTCAACACCATCCACCTTAGCTGTCTGACCCTTATGGATCTTGACTGGGAACGATTTCTACCACGCTCCCCCGCCTATCGATTTCGTTTTGACTAAGCCTCTGAATATGCTGTTTCCCGCGACTTCCAATATTTGGGCGATATAGAAATCTCGAGATTACAATTACGATTACGAGTATTGGTTGGACCTTAGACAAATTTGTTCCATCGACTTCTCTCTCTCTGTCTCTCTCTGTCTCTCTCTCTGTCTCTTTCTCTCTGGCTCTTTCTCTCTCTCTGTCTCTGTCTATCTGTCTGTCTGTCTGTCTCTCGTTTCCCTCGATGGACGATCAAATAATACATAGGCCTACATATGTCGACGCCTTCATGCTAATTCAGTCTATGTCATTTTAGATCTTCCATGAGCTCTTGATCCTGGAAGTATGCCCCGAATAATCTCCTTCTCCAGCATATCTCCATTCTTCCGCAGCACACGCCCGAAATACGAAAGCACCCTCTGTTTGATGCTAATTATTAGAAACAACGACAACAATAATTATGATAATAATAATAATAATAATAATAATAATAATAATAATAATAATAATAATAATAATAATAATGATAATTATTATGATAATAATGATGATGATGATGATGATAATGATGATGATGATGATGATGATGATGATGATGATGATGATAATAATAATAATAATAATAATAATAATAATAATAATAATAATAATAATAATAGTAATAATAATAATAATAGTAATAATAATAATAATAATAATAATAATAATAATAATAACAATGCCCCCTAATTTTTGAACTCCCGAGGGATCATATGTACCTCGGGAAATAATAATAATAATAATAATAATAATAATAATAATAATAATAATAAATTGTTGTGTGTGGGTTAGGCTAAAAGGAACCAATCGGCCGATGACGCCCATGTACCTGATTCCTGCTGCGTCAAAGCGGCCGATGGAGGAGGGGGAGGATCGGGCACCTCATCCTCAGTAGATCCTCCTCTGAAGAATCGCAGTCGTTGTCAGAGTGATGCCCTAAAGAACGTCAGAAGCGGCGAATACCTCCACGCCCAGGTGAGAAACACCCGTTTCATTCTCCACATTTCTACGATCAACATTATAATTGATGACGCTCATAATTATCACGATCACGATGACTATTATGATTATTATGAACCCCATGATCATGATAGTCACCAATTTAGTTATTATTATTATTATTATTATTATTATTATTATTATTATTATTATTATTATTATTATTATTATTATTATTATTATTATTAATTAATAAATAATAATAATAATAATTATTATTATTATAATTACTATTACTATTATTATTATTATTCTTATTATTATTAGTCTTATCAGTACTACAACTACTACTAGTACTACTACAACTACTAGTAGTAGTAGTAGTAGCAGTGATAGTACATAACATAACATAACATAACATAACATTTTCTTTATTGAA
The DNA here is from genome assembly GCA_963556255.1 of Allolobophora icterica. Classification (NCBI taxonomy): domain Eukaryota; kingdom Metazoa; phylum Annelida; class Clitellata; order Crassiclitellata; family Lumbricidae; genus Allolobophora; species Allolobophora icterica. Next base: position 95,365,121 of record OY744603.1, read on the forward strand.
ACCAAAACATATAACAAGCAGCAGTACACACTGAAAACAATTCAAGATGGTCGCAAAGGTAGGCCCTGAAGGGATGACTCCCGCTAGTAGGGACACCTACTTACTACTTGTATTGACATGGCGAGAACCAACTTGAGGCTTAAGCTTCCAATTAGTATTTCTAAACAAGAATCTGGGTAAATGGAACTAAGGATTGCCGCCAATTGGGCAGTGGAGGAAAAAACTAAGAGACTCCGCTCAACAAGGGGGCAGAGTAAATGATCTCATAACGCATTGCTTAAGCTTAACTAGTAGAAAAGAAAAAAAACAAAAGAAACTTAGGGACTCCGCTCATCAAGGGGGCGGAAAAAAAAAAATAACTGCAATTCTTAACTAGGAGGCATTGAGGCACGGTCAACGGCGGGTGAGGCAAATGGCGAGGTCATTCTCAATGAGGTATTGGCGAAGCTGTCTTTTGAATCCTGCAAGTGATCCCATCTGCTGTAGCGAGAGAGGGAGAGCATTCCATATCAGCGGTCCTGTGACGTTGATGGAGAATCGACGTGGATTGGAGTGAGCAAACGAGGGCCTATATTTGTTAGCACTCCTTGTGAAGTGGGAGTGGATGTCAGAGCCCATACGGTATAGAGTTTTAAATTTAGCAGGTAAAAGATCTCGTGTAAATTTATACATAAACACACCGATCTGAAAGTTCCTTATTTGGTCAATTTTTAGCATCCTATACCTGGAGAAGATGGGATTGGTGTGGGAGCTCCAAGGGGAATTACTAATATAACGCACTGCTCTTTTCTGCAAGATCACCAATTTTTGGAGTCTGGTGTTGTAAGTTGAAGCCCATACTACACTACAATAAGATAGATAGGGGTATATTAGAGTATAATATAATTGAATACGAATGGAGGGGGGAAGTTTGTTTGAGGCACGATGAATTACCCCTAGATTCTTAGCAATTTTAGTGGAGATGCATTTAATATGCTGATCCCAGGTCAGATGTTGGTCAACCATGACCCCTAGGAACTTAGTACAGTTAACTAGAGTAATTGGAGTATTATTTATTAGGAGTCCAAGCGAGTCATCGGGTGGCCCCACCTTTCTATGTGACTTAAACAGTATAAAGGAAGTCTTGTCTATCTTCAGGGATAGTTTATTCGATAGCAACCATTCAGTTACTCGCTTAAGCTCGCTGTTCATAGTAAGTACTAGATTAGTGTAAGATTTGTCAGAGTGAAATATATTAGTGTCATCGGCAAATAAAATAAAGGATAATACAGATGAGGCATTTGGTAAGTCATTTATGTAGAGTAAGAAGAGTAGTGGTCCCAAATTAGAACCCTGGGGAACTCCAAATTTAACAGTTAATTCTTCAGATCGGGCACCATTACAAAAAACATATTGAAGTCGGTTACTCAGGTAGCTCGCAAACCAAGCTAACTGTGTACCTCTTATTCCGTAATTGGATAATTTATGAAGGAGAATATCGTGGTTTACCGTGTCGAACGCTTTGGCCAGATCTAAAAATATTCCTATGGAGTACTCATTATTATCGAAGGTGCTGGAAATTTTGTCATACATGTTAATGAGAGCCAGGGAAGGAGACTGGCCCGCCTGGAAGCCATGCTGGGAATGAAAAACAATGTGCGATTTTTGTATATAGTTGGTAAGTCTATTGGACATTATTTTCTCATAGAACTTTGCGAAATATGGGAGAATAGATATGGGCCTATAGTTTGAGACCTCCTCTCTATTCCCTTTTTTGAATATCGGGATAACTTTTGCAATTTTTATTGCCTGAGGAACAACGCCTGTGTTTAGGGAGCAGTTTATGAGCTCTGCTAGGGGGATGGCAATTAGGGGCAGACTACTGACAGCTAGTGTTCGACGATCTGTCTCTTCCTCTGTTTTCACAACGCTGGTCCATGCTTTCATTTGCTCCAGAATTGACTACTGCAATTCGCTTCTAATCGGTCTTCCTAAGGTCCGTCTCATGCCTCTGCAGTCAGTCCTAAATGCAGCTGCGAGATTAATTGCCCGTCTGCCACGCTACTCACGCATTTCATCCTTCATGTTTGAGAAACTGCACTGGCTTCCTCTCTCTGCACGTATTAAGTTTAAAATCCTTATTCTGGTGTCAAAGACACAGCGGGGTCTCGCCCCCAAATATTTAATTGATGTAATTCACCGGCCTCTTTCTGTCTCTTCGCATCGTCCACTTCGCTCCTCAAACAGATTTGATCTCTCAGTTCCTCGTACTAGAACAGCTATGGCTCAGTCCCGATCTTTTGCCTCAATTGGTCCCTCTCTCTGGAATACACTGTCTCCTTCTACTCGCTCTTTAATTTTAATAAGTAACCCCTCATCTTCTTTTACTTTCCTCAAGACTTATTTCTTTTCTCTCGGCCTTGCGCACTGGGAGCGCCTCTGAACTGTTCACCCTACTAGAGGCGCTTTATAAATGTTTAAATACAATACAATACAATAGTGTAGGATCAATGTCGTCCGTTCCTTTGCTATGGGTAGCGCGAATCGAGGGGCTTAGTTGCAGTAGTTCCTCTGGGGAGGTGGGAATTAGTCCAAAGGAGCAAGGCATGGGGGAATTGAGGTATTGATGGAACGAGGTGTGAGATGCTGGAATGTGGTCGGCTAAGGTCTGGGCTATATTGGTAAAATAGGTGTTTAAAGCAGTAGCCATAATTAGGGGATCTTTGCTTTCAGTATTTCCAACCTTAAGTGATTGTATTGGAGGATCCCGATCGCCTAATTTTATTACAGTACGAATGAGGCTCCAGGTTTTCTTTAGATTGCCACTATGCTTAGCAAATTCGGCCGAATAATAGCTTTTTTCAGCATTATTTCTGACAGTTTTAAAAATGTTCCTAAAGGTAGTGAATTTCTTTTTGTTAAATGGAGTAGGATTTTTTATGAATTTCAGATAGAGGAGGGCCTTCTTTTTCCTAGATTTAAGAGTCATCCAGGGGTGTTTTATCTTATGCTCTTTATTTTTTTTGGATTCTAAACGGGGAAATGCAATATCGTAGATAGTTTTAAATTTATCTAAAAAAAGTTCATAAGCTAAGTTGGCATTATTACTGTTACATGCATCATAAATAGGGGACCAATCAATTTCACTTAACCTGCTTAGGAAGATCTGTTTTTGCTCCTCGTTAATTAGTCGGCGCTCATTATTTTCAAAGTATTTGGGATTAGGAGAATCCAACTCAAAGCTAGCGAGAACAGGTAAATGGTCGGAAATGTCAGATACAATAATAGAAGATAGAGCAATTCTTGCCCAGACATTGCTAAAGATGTTATCTATTAATGTCGAGGAGTGGGTTGTGATTCTAGTGGGCCTTGTAATAGAGGGAAGAAGATTGTAAGAAGCCAAGCCATCAAGGAACGTACTAGTACCGTGGTGGTTCTCTGCTCGCAATAAATCAATGTTAAAATCACCTAGTAAAAATAAATTGCTATTCTTTGTGGAAAATGTTGCTAATACTGAGTCAATTTCGGAGCAGAACTCTTCCAGGTTAGTACCGGGCGGTCTATAAATAGTTCCCAAGATACTGGACCCCTTCGTTGTTATAATTTTTATGAATAAACCCTCAAAAGTTCTAAGGGGGGTATCAGGAGTTAGCTTATCTAAAATATGGAAGGTGATACCCTCTTTTATTAGAAAACCCACTCGACCACCTCTACCAGAAGATCTTGAGTTGTGGACAAAGTAGTAGCCAGGTATTACTATGGTATCCACTACGTGGGGCTCGAGCCAAGTTTCGGTAAGAGCAAGTACTGAGATTGGCAACTGTGACAATAATTCTTCTATTTCCTCTATCTTGTTCAATAGGCTTCTGCAATTTACGTGCATTATGTTAAAGTGATTATCTGTGTTGAGTTTCTGAGCGATGGATTCAGGTGTGGAGTATGGACTATCCCACGAAAGGCCCGCATACAAATTAGGGTCGGGGTCAATATCGCTATTATTTAATAGGGGATGGTCGTCAATTTCCGAGGCTATCTCCAGCCTAGAACCTGCATTTAGTTCGGTAATACATTTAGGTACTTGTGGGTCAGGGCTATTTAT
>OY744603.1:95374198-95384198 GCA_963556255.1 Allolobophora icterica
TATCATCATGATCATCATCATAATCATCAGCATCATCATCAGCATCCTCCTCCTCCTCCTTCTCTTCCTCATCATCATAATCATCATCATCATTAGCATCCTCCTCCTCTTCCTCATCATCGTCATCATCATCATCATCATTACCATACTCCTCATCATCATCCTCATTATCCTTGTCATTATTCTCCTCATCGTCGTCATCCTCATCATTGTCATCCTCCTCATCGTCATCCTCCTCCTCTTCCTCCTCCTCCTCCTCCTCCTCCTCCTCCTCCTCCTCCTCCTCCTCCTCCTCATCATCCTCGTCATCATCGTCGTCGTCGTCGTCGCCACTCAATCCGCAGTGTGTGTAGTTGAGGACCTGTTCCTAGCTTAGTTGGCTTAATCTGTCGAGGTCTTCCATCGTCTTGTGAACTGGCTCCCATGTCGTCGTCGCCTGCGTTGATAGCCTCTGACAGCAGAAGACAAATAATTACCCAGTCTCCATAATTAATTAATTAGTAACTTCTATGCAATAGAACGACTCTTCGCTGACGTTTCATCTTCCCCTATCTATACGTTTTCGATCTTAATTATGAGTTTTATTAATAAATTATTATTTACTTGTTTTAGCCCAATCTTTTCAAAACTTTTTTTATTTTAGTTATTCATTTGAAGCATTCATTAGGCGAGCAAAGCAGGACAATCTCATCACTGCTCCACCTCGTCCTCTCAAGTGCTGAGAGGATTTTGAAACAGAAGAACAGCAGTCCCTTAAGCTAGCTCTGAGGCATGGGTATGAAGTGCTAGCGACTTCTTTTTCTTAGCCTCGGGATTATATGATGGCGGATGGCCAGTTCTCTCCCTCACCGTCTCATCTTCCCACCGACAGTGTAGGTCAGTGCAGGGGCGTCTATTCCCCCTAAGTCATTGGAGCAACGTCTTTCCCCCTCTTCTTCCTCCCTCTCCGTTCCTTCCCCCATACGTCTATCCCCCCTAAGTCATTGGAGCAACGTCTTTCCCCCTCTTCTTCCTCCCTCTCCGTTCCTTCCCCCCCCCTAAAATGGTGGCACAAACACTGACAGATCTCCCCCCTATTTCTTGGATGGAGCATTTGCTCCAAGGTTTCTATGGTGTAGACGCCCCCCTGGGTCAGTGTACTCATTCTAGCTGAATTGACTAGAAGGCGCAGGTGGAGCAGAAATCTCGAACCAATATCTGCCCTGGCGGGTATTCGAACCCCCGACCTCTCGATTGACAATCCAGCATGCTAACAACTACACAAACGAGCACCCCCGTATTCCTGACCTGATTACGGCCTGAATGTGGGCGCCATCGGTTGATGCCTCCCGCATTAGACACCGGCGAGATAGTAGTGCTCAATTAGCAATTAACAATAACTGCACAAGTGTCTATACAGCTTCTCTGGCTATGGCTTGGTCAATGATCATGCGGTCGCGGGTTCGACTCCGCGCAACGACCTTGGGCAAGTTGATCACCCATACGTATCTCTGTTACCAATGAGTAGAATTTGTATAGGAGTAAGCTGAGAAGTAAACGGCCAAGTCCTGCGTGTCAAGAACCTTAGGATTCGTCCATTGCCGGCTCAAGGGGTGAAGGGATGGAAATGAGAGCCTCTCAGACGTTCACATTGGATATGGGATCTTTACTTATTGTATAAATAACAAAACGTTTGCTAATTACAGTTACAGTTATAATTACAATTATAGTTACAATTACAACTGCAATACTATAGTTTTACAACTGCTTCCTGGGTCTCGCATTATCACAACAGTAATTTTTATACGTCTGATTCGTAACTGATAACTTCTATTGTACTCTTCTATTATTATCTAAACAACATGGTAGCCGATTGGTTACAGCGCTCGCCTTATAAAGCGGATAGTAAAGGTTCAATCCTCCTCCTCTGAAACATTTACTGTGTCTGGACATTGAGCAAGTCATTCACTCACTTCTGCTCAGCGCCATCGATTGATGCTTGGCCATTAAATGGTGGCACTTAAGTAACGTATAATAATAACAACTGCTCTAATCATTACCAACGTCATATGCTGCATGAGGTGTAATGTATGTAACATAACATTATATAACGCCTCACAAAGGTGGCAGACTGCACAGTTTAACATTCGTTGAACTTTCTCTGAAACAGTTGCAAGCGCAGACGTTAGGTGGTGCCAGCAGGTAGACCTGGGAGTGACTTTGGTCAGCCAATCTGACCCCACTTGACTCAAAAGTGACTTGAAGTCGACTTGAAGTCGACGACTTGGAGCCAAAACGACTTGATCCGACTTGGCAGAAAAACAACCAACTTCCGACTTGAAGTCGACTTCTGACATTGTAATAACGATTACGTACGGCTAATAATACAATTGTCAAGCCAATTTTGCCTGGCAAGCTTTACTTTCATATAGGGCCTACTAATGAGTAATGAGACCTCAACACCTGATGAATAAACTTGTTAACATTTCGATTCGCCATTTTTTTAATGAAACGTACGTGTGACGTTTTAACATAGAATAACAAATAATAATAATAATATTATTATTATTATTATTATTATTATTATTATTATTATTATTATTATTATTATTATTATTATTATTATTATTATTATTATTATTATTATTATTATTATTATTATTATTATTATTATTATTATTAATCTGGCATTTATAGCGCGCATAAACAAAAACACATCTTGCACGAAAGCGCGTAACAGAAAAAATACTAGTCATAGTATATCTTAAACAGGTAGGTTTTAAGGTTGCATTTAAAGATCGAAGGTGACGTGGATGTGCGAATAAAGTCCGGAAGTTTGTTCCATTCAGTCGGTCCGGCTAATGCAAATGCTCGATTTCCAAACTTTCTGACTGAACGAGCAATGGCAAAGTCACCTTGAGATAATAAATCGGCACGAAACCGATAAAAAAATAAGTAAGTAACTGTCTAGCCCAACCGGGGTCGATAATCTCTATAATAGTTTTCCAGATCCGTGTGTCCTGCGAAAAACGCTCTAGAATGTCTGGAATGTGACTGCAACGACCTCCCTAAGACCGGCATATCACGTGGGTGAGCGAAGTTGGCCCGGCCCGCCGACACTCGACGCTGGGCGGGTGGACGTGCGGGCGCACATCTGCACGGACGGACGGACGGACTGACACATGAACAAACAGCGGTTACTAAGCCTGTCTGTGCCACCCTCCCTCCCGCCATACCTCTCCACCCCTCTCACTCCTCCTTCCATCCCTCTGCCTCTATCACTGCGTTCGACGACCTCCGTACCTTTCCCTCGCCCTCCCCGTCATATGACGGGCAAGCATCTTGCTAATAATGCTTATAATCAGTTAACATAATCTGGCTACACAGGAGACCCAAAGGAGTCGTAGATCCCGCTACCAGGGCAACCTGGGTAGTAATACAGTTTGATGGAAAACATTATACTTAACTGAAGACTCGATAGCATATCATTGGTATGTACATGTAATAGTAACATAATACTTACTAAGGACTCGAAAGCACATCTTTAGGCTGTATCTCTGCATGCTCATTGAATTTCAGTTGATTAAGCTGCGGGCCGTCAATTAGTGTTCCTCGATCACGGAAGACCGTAACTTTTGCTTGAACGATCGTAGGCTGGGTAGTTGGTTATTTATGGTGGTATTTTATTCCACATGAAGGCCCAATGTATCGTATGGAGACTAACTGGGTATTCGTATGAGCGTATCATACCAGCGATGGCTGGTAACATTGTACATAATAATATCGCAGCCTAAGTATGCGGTAGAAGTTAGAACTGGTAGGTCTATGCTTTATTCATTTTTGCCAAAAACACTACAAAACTGCTTAAATGCGGCCATGGCCTCACGATCATTAGTTTGGCGTGATATATTTAGATTTGCTTGTGTCTCAAGTCAGTTTAAGTCGACTTGTGGAAAAAACAACTTCAAGTGACTTTTCTTTTATAAATTCGACTTGGGGTCAGTTGCGCTAAGCAGAAACGACTCGACTCGACTTGGGATGACCAAGTCGACCCAAGTCGACTTATTGGGGTCGACTCCCAGGTCTACCAGCAGGCAAAGGCGTCAACACCATAGAGTTCGTATTTTGTCACTTACCTCTTTGCGAAACAAGGTCGGCCATTCTTCTCCTTCTGGTGTTCAGCAGATCTAAAGGAAATTGAACGGATTAAACACATTCGTAATCGTACGTAGAGTAATAAAACACTTATATATAGTGCATTTCAGACAATTCCTACTGTGTATCTATTATCTACACTTGGTTAGAGGGTGGGTCATAGGGGCAAAGACAAGAGAGAAGGAAGCGGGACAGGTAGGTGAGACCGGATAGAGAAGACTATACATGTATGAGAGAGGGCATAGGAGAAGGCGAAAGAGTGGTTAGCGATAAACAGAAGAGACTTTCCTCAGAAGGGACATTTTGCCAAACTACAGCGCATGTACTGATCATGGAATAGACTATATGCCATTCTTACCCTCATCCGGGTAGGGGAGCTGGTACGTGAGAGAGGTGGGAAGGTAAAAGGGAGCGAGAGATGCCTTCTCAGAAGGGACATTTTGCCAAACCAGCGCGCAGATGATCAGGACAGACACAGACAGACGGACAGACAAACAGAGATACCAACAAACAGTTAGCTTCGTAACGGAAGCCATTGTATGTTATGCGAATATCCCTACTCACTCGCTGGTATGATTTGGGCAATGGTGGCTTCCGGTCCTCCGTTCTGAAAATCGACGATCCTGCCATTCCCAGCTCGAAGAATGAACTCCCTGAACCCGAACGAGTCCTGGTCCGGCAGTCCAGCGGTCGATCCAGCTGGCAGGACAGCCGCACGCTGGCGCAGCTGCGCGGACTGAACCAGGCCCTGACCGACGACCACGAGAACCACAAAGAAGGGACCTGACAACCTGCACGGAGACATCGTACCAGACAAATGTAGGCGAGTTGCAGAAGAGATTCCACGGCAGCTGGAGGTTCCACGACAAGTACCAAGCAACGACAGCGTCGGTATTTATATGGAAAGAAAAGATCCAATTTTGTTAGCTCTCGGAGGAAGCTCTAATTCCTAATATTGCTGCATTTCACCGAAGGGGAAGTGTAGTCTCGTTGCTTAGAGGTGGAAATGTAACGCCTCTGCCGGCGGAAAGGTGTTCTTAATATCCTGTCCACGCTTTAATGAAAGTAAACAAAATTATGAAGCTGGATGCGAGTTCCGTTGAAGGCGATTCGAATTGAGCAAATCGCAACAGAAGTAATTGCAATCAAGTTCTGTCGTTCTGCATTGGTTCCTGAGCGGTTTCTTTCCGCCGAGAAGACCTGCTGTGAGAAGAGTCGCGCGCAAGTAGAAAACATTTCCACAAAATTGAACAAAGAAAATGAAAAAACCAGGCTTTATAATTTTTAATTGGGTCTATTAGATGTCTGTACACCAAAGTTTGATTAGCAATTGGTTCATAAAGAATATACTTACCTACTTACTTCTTTACCTGTAGCTGAGGTGTGTAAATCTAAATTAAAGTACGAATATCACTATCAATACAAATATTAATATGAATGTACAAACCACGAATATCAATATGAACAAGGGGTATTAGTACGAACATGAATGTAAACAGGAATATGAACATTAATAAAAACATGATTTAAATATGAATCGAATAAAAAGAATATAAATATGAATAGGAATTTCAATATGAATATGAATATGAATATAAAAACAAATAGAAATATATAGATATTAATGAGAATTTAAATATAAATATGGACAAAATGTGACTATAGATATGAGTATGAATAAAACCAGAATATGAATATATGAATCTGAATATACACACGAAAATAAATATTACAATAAGCCTAATTACTAGATTTATAAATGGAAGACGCAACTAGATCTCCTAGAACAATTGTTTCCTTTTTTCGCTAAAATACTTCTCTAATTATAATCTAAACTAATTGACTACCTGTTCCATCCACGACACGGTTGTATTGAACAGAGCAACTGTAATTAGTTGGGCTTATTAAACCCGACAATTTGTAAGCGTGTGCAGGCCCTACGTGTATGTGTGTGCGTATATATGTGTATGTGTGTGCGTGTATATGTGTTTGTGTGTGCGCATATATGTGTATGTGTGCGCGTATATGTGTGCACATGTGTATGTGTATAAGTGTGTGCGTATATGTGTGTGCACATGTGTATGTTTGTGTATGTTTGTGCATGCATGTGTGTGCAAATGTGTATTTGTGTATGTGTGTGCGTTTATGTGCGTGCGCATGGGTGGGTGTGCGCGTATGTGTGTGCACACGTGTATGTGTGCATAGGTGTGTGTATGTATGTGTGCATTGTTATGTACTGAATACTGGATTCCTTACTTACATACATGTAGGCCATACTTTAAGACTTAAACTCCTCAAAATACTGTTCTCTCTGGTCGACCTATTTGAATTTTGACAGAGAACTTTCACTTCCTCCATACTGGTCTTGTTGCCAGGTCTTTAAAAATGTTCAAACGAGTTTACATGCATACACGCATGCATACATCCATACGCACATACATACATATACATACATACATTACACACATGCATACATACATACATTCAGACAGACACCTACAATACATACACATATATACAGATGCATACATAAATACATACATCAATACGTACACATACAGAAACGTTCATGCATACATATACACATACACATACATATAAACATGCACACAAACGTACATGTACAGCACAGACATGCAATACATACATACATACCCAAATACTCATATACATACATACATACATACATACATACATACATACATACATACATACATACATACATACATACATACATGCATACATACATACACACATATATACATACATACATACATACATACATACGTACATACATACATACATACATACTTACATACATACATACATACATACATACATACATACATACATACATACATACATACATACATACATATACGAACACAGCGTCTAGCGACGCCTTGCGGTCTAATTATCTCCACTGGAACAAAGAAACGTGGGCGCATATTTCGCTCCCTCTGAAATAAATTTGCTGTGTAGAAAAAATAAAACTAATATTACAAAGTAGCTTTATTATTTTCTAAACTGTTAATCTAGCTAAAGTTTAATAATTTCTGACGTGTCTTCTCGATTTTGACACGAAACAACTGCAACATAATTATCTATTTAATTTAATTCCATTTTTAAAACTGCAACTGAAAACTGAATTAAATATTTTCTAAGCTTAAATTAAATTAAATTAAATGCACTACAGATGCTCGAAATAAAATTAAATTTCTCGAGTGTCATACTATATTATATTGGACTCTTGACTACATTTATTTAAACGAAACTGTAGGTCCTAAGTGTTATGAACTTGTTATTAGACTACCCTCGAATAAATCACTTGACAGACGAGTGAGGTTAATTCATACCGTGGAGTGAAGACCGTTTAAAGGTGTCTAAGAGAGGTTTGCTATCGATAATTATTCCACTCTATCTTAATTCTCTTTGTTGACACTTATTATTGTCATGATTACTTATTATTATTCTTTTTATTTAGGCCCTATTACTATTATTATTAGTAGTAGTATCATGATTTATTATAAGTATAATTATTATTTATTATTATTGTTGTCATTGTTATTATTATTATTATTATCATTATTTTTTTATGCCCCAAGGTAGGCCTATACAGGATCCCTCAGGGAGTTAAATATTAACTAATGTAGAAAAAGTGTTTATTATTATTATTATTATTATTATTATTATTATTATTATTATTATTATTACTGTAATTATTACATCTTATGAATGAAGCTTGAAACAGCCTTTGATGGGTTACTTTTGTTCGGGTACAAATCAATGTGAACACAATGCAGTTGAGTAGAACAGAATATTATACAGACCGGTATCACATTATTTGCCTCTGGTATCAAACTCTGCAGTCAGAGTCCAAAGCGATACTTAACAATCTTGAGAAAATTCACAAATGCATACATGATACACCATCGAAATGTCCTTTCTTTGTCAGAGACTGAGAGTCAACTAATACTAAATCACACGTGCACAACTGAAGGGTCTGGAAACGACCTCCTGGGGTGTGCAATAAAGACTCAACTGTGCGAGCCCTAAGAAAGACTAGGGGGTTGAACCCCCCAAACACTCCGACAATTCCCACCAAAGCTCGAGGGTACGTACCATACGTATTCTATTTTTTGAAAGGTACGTACGTTTTTTAACGTACCCTATTTTAGGGTACGTAAACAATACAAAAATACGTTAACCACGTCATTGCTCATTATAAGAATGTTCAATTTAATTTAAGAAAACAATCACAACCCAATAATTTTCGTGTATGATACGTACCATACGCGTATTGTATTTTTTTAAAGGTACGTACGTATTTTAACGTATTCTATTTTAGGGTACGCGTACCCTCGAGCTTTGATTCCCACCCTGAAACTAATACAATAAATAAAAAAACTGATATAATAAATTGCCAGCAAGTAAAAGGTAATAAAAGACTTTGCAAAATGAAGACGAACAATCCTCTTTAAAAAAAACAAATACGAAACAATAGGAGGGAATTCATGAAAATTCCTGGCGACTCCCATCGCAAGAAGAAGAAGTAGTGGTAGAGGAAGAAGAAAAGGAACAAAAAGAAGAAGAGACCCTTAAGCTAGGGGTGCAGATGGAGCAGAAATCTGGAACCACTACACTATCGGGCACCTTCCATCGTAAAAACATCGTAAAAGCATCCGCAAAAAACATGCGGCGAATTTTGGTACACCTTGTTCACTTGTCTACCCCGTTATAGGCTACATCTAAATACGCGACTGAATATCTCAGTGCTTGCCGTATCATACGCAGCCTAGAACAGCGGTTTTCAAACTTTATTTTTTATTGTACCACCAGGTAAAAAAATCGAATGTTGGCGTACCACCAGCAAAGATCAGATCAAAACCAACAGGCGATCGCGAAGTCTCTTTGCAATTATTAGCGTAGGACCATAGGGAGGCAAATTATTTTTTTTTAAATATATAATTTTAAGAATGTAATCTTTTTGAATTTTTTCGCGTACCACTTGGCGACACCTGGCGCCCCACTAGTGGTACGCGTACCACCGTTTGAAAACCGCTGGCCTAGAACTCATATAGTCGTTTGTTGTTGCTACCTAAACACTACTAACCAACATAGTGCATCGAAGCATGCTTGTCGTAACGGTAAGGCTAAATTGATAACACACCACAAGATATTACGCTCACCAGGAAACAATTAACGTTCAACTAAGTTTATGATATGTACACTGTTTCTTTAACTGGATTGTCTGGGGCAGAAGATCCTCCAAGGCAAAGTTCCTGGATCGATAGTTCAAGGAAGACCTAAAGCGGCATGAACTGCTAGCATAAAGTCATGGACTGGATTACCATTCGACCGGTTATCGAAGAAGACAAGTAACAAAAGCGCATCTATGGAACAAAATTGTCCGAGGTTGGAGGCCAATCCTCGGATCGAGGACAGCTGAAGACAAGTCAAACTGCCCTGTCATTTACACTGTAACGCAGATAAGTTCATTATATAGCGCCAGACGTTGTTCGTATCGATTCAGATCGATTCAAGATCGATTCAGCTCGATTCAGATCGATTGGTCGTCGTCCGGGGCGTTAGCTAGTGTTCATGTTGGTCCTTGTAGTTTCGGACCACTGGCATTTCCATACCGTTGTCATCTCCACGCCTCGACTCCAGTTTCCCAGGGGCCGACACATCGTACTGTTCCTCGGACGGCAAGATCCACGCCTGGTCATCATCGAAGAGTTCGTCCGCACTCGGTTGGTTCCAGATTGGCAGACGAAGAAGCACGCCTGCAGCAAAAATAATTGCGCTATATAGTTAGTGATCGTTTGGTCCGTAATGTAACCATGTTATGCCAGCACCGTTGAGA
>OY744603.1:95389198-95414198 GCA_963556255.1 Allolobophora icterica
GGAAGTATTATAGTGTTGATGTAATAAATAATGTTCTATTAAGGTAGGGTTCACCATTAAGTTCATCATAAGTTTTTCCGGAAGTATTGAATCAGCAGTTCAGTTTACTCTAGTCTAGACGGTTAGACCATTTTCATTATTTTGAAATTTATTATTTTAATGACTGTTTGAAAATAAATAACGTAAATGTAAGTAAATCATGTCAGCTATAAAATGAACTAAAAGCGATTAATATTATATTATGGGTCGACGGGCAGCTCAAATGTAGCTTAGCCTAGGGCCGCCAAATGTCTTGAACCGGGCCTGCTTGGTTGCATACTTAACTATCGAAAGGTGATGGAAGGAATAGGGGAGGGGGAATGGTAGTGAGGAGGGGATTAGTCACCACCGGTTTTATAGCGCAAACTTTCGCCATTTACCATGTTGAACTTGTCCTTTTGAACGAGAGCCGAGATGGCGAAAGTGACGACGGTGCTGGCCGTCAGAGAGTAGTAGGTGTTGATGACGGCTCGTAGTCTTCCTTCATCAACCGCCGTTGCAGAGTTGAAGCTCGGCCAGAACAACCAGAGGAATATCGTTCCTACACGACACCCAAGTCACAACATAACTAAGTAAGACAAATAAAGGATTTATGCGCTATATGAATGAGAATGCTTGCATACTGCCAGGTAAACCGAAACCAATCGAAATGCCATTGTCAGTGTTGTCATGGTAACCTCCACGCAACGTAATGTACACTGTACAGCCATGTAATGCAATGTATAAGAAGACACTGTTAAAGCGTCTCTCAAGCAGTTCGCATTTCGCATTGCCGCTTTTGGGGCGGGGGAGGGCTTGAAGTGGGTTTAGCAATACATCAACAGCTTGTGCTAAATTGATGGAATTCTGCAACCGCTTCTTAGTTTATGCTTCTTTGGAATGATCTTCCAAAAGATCTCCGCCAGTTTGCTCATCCTACTATCTCGCCTGTTATTTCACGTCTCCTCCGCTTGCACTGTCCTCCGCTGCCTTCCACTCACGACTGAAAACCGAACTCTTCAAGACATCCTATCCTGATTCCATTCCTGCGCCACCACACAACCACCATCATCACCGATTACCGCCGTAGCATCATGTTGTCTCCTCGGCTTGACCTCCCTGGACTCTGACCTGGCACCAGAACGGACAAGGCGGACATGGCTATTGCGGACTTGATTTGATATAGCGTCGGTGAATAAACTGGTCTATCTGACGTGGCTTTTGTGTGGCGCTGAGAAATTTCGGAGATTTACATTTACGTCAACCTTCACAGTTACATTTACATTCACATTTACATTACATTTATATTTACACCAGTCCACCGTTTCGTTGCCCACCTATCATGGAGAAGAGGTCCGAGTGGTAGACGGAGCCTTCCTTCTCATCCGCCTCACGCACGTCCTTCCGATAGTTGACCCAGGCGACGGCCAGACCGAAATAGGCTCCAAAGATATGAACAACCATCGAATATCCCAAGTCAGTTGCCTAACAGACACAAGCACATGGAGACAATGAATGGGTGTTTGGGGAACTGGGTCAGGTCAGCGAAGGTCAAGTACTTTTATAGATTAGCAAGTAGACTAGTAAGTAAGTAAGCAAGTGAGGAAGCAGTAAACAAGAATTAAGCCAAGCAGTAATTAAGATATAGATATTTTCTAACTGGCTCCTGATTGACTGACTAATAACTGGTTGGCTGATTGGCTGACTAACCAATTTACTAGATGTTAGACTGGCTAGCTGGTTAACTGACTGACTAAATTACTGACTGACTGACTTACTGGTTGACTGAATAACTGACAGGTTGGCTGACTGATTGGCCAGCTGGCTGATTCACTAGCTCACACACCTATGCAACAAATTATTTTTCCTTATCTTCCGATGTTGATAGGGCGCCTGTTTTGAAAGAAAGAACGTCGAAGAATTTGACGAGTAAGTATGCTTACTTGAAGGAATTTGAAGACGAAGAGTTGATTGGCCTGGTAAGCGACAACCTCAAACAGGGCCATAATCATCAGCTGAGCGGCCGAGACCTTACCGAGGACCGCCCCAAAGGAAATGAGGATAGCCGCCGCCGCAAAGTCCGCCTCGATCAACCTACGAAGACGAACAGACGCGCACGTTCAAGGTCATATGTACATTCAAGGACATACGTACGTTCAAGGACATATGCTAAGGCGTCTCCGGGCTATTCGGCGGTCTGCCTCATCCTCGACCTTCACCTCAATTGTTCATGCATTCGTGTGCTCTCGAATTGACTATTGTAATTCTCTCCTTATTGGCCTTCCCAGATCCGTCTTTCTCCTCTCCAGTCGGTACTCGATGCTGTTGCTAGACTATTGCCCGTCTTTCTTGGTTCTCTCATATCTCCACCTTCATGGTTGAACACCTCCATTGGCTCCCTCTCTCTGCCCGTATTCAATTCAAAGTGCTTATTCTTGTGCTTAAGTCTCAATTAGGTCTTGCTCCACAGTACTTGCGTGATCTAATTCAACGGCCTCATTCTGTTGCTTCGCTGAGTCCTCTCCGATCTTCTGATCGTCTTGACCTCTTAGATCCTCGTGTCAGGACTACTATGGCTCAGTCCAGATCCTTTGCCTGCATAGGTCCATCACTTTGGAACCGACTTCCTCCTTCTGTCCGCACCACCATTTTCTCTGGCAGCGTTGCTTCTTCCTTTCTCACCTTAAATCCTGCTTTTTCTCTCGGGGTCTAGCGCACTGGGAGCGACTCTGAATGGTATATTCCGCGAGAGGCGCTATATAAATGCCCATATACAATAGGGCCACAATATACAATAGTACCTTCAAGGACACATGTACATTCAAGGACACACGTACATTCAAGGACATACGTATGTTCAAGGACTTACATACGTTCAAAGACATACGTACACTCAAGTACATAGGTATGTTCAAGGACATTAAGTATTAAGTACTCAGTACTATGCACTTGTACTTGTCGTGAGTACTTACGTTACCATGTTGACTCGGACGATGTTGTTTGCTTTTTGGAATGCGACGTACTCTTTGATCCATGAGCCTGTAAGTGTTGCCCACTGAAGTACGAAGGCGGCCAAGAGGAAGTTGAACCCGATGCTCGAGAAGCCGTATCTCTTGAGGAAGGTCATCAGGAAACCAAACCCGATGAACATCATGACGTGAATGTCCTGGAACGCTGAAGAAACAGCAACCAGACTGAGCTGTTTTCTCAAGGACAATATGGACAATCTACGGAGAGACACCATCCAATGACCTCATCTTCAGGTAACTTACCTTAATTTGCCTTCCCCATCTCACCTTGAAGTACCTTACCATAACATACCTAAACTTAACTGACATTACGTTGCTGATCTTATCACGACAACCGTCACGTTAACTTACCTAAGGTATCCTTACCCTGTCCTACTTTACCTTTACTGTCTGTACCTTACCTAGTCTATCCATACCACAGCACACCATACCCTACCATATCCTACCATACCATACCATACCACACTACACCCTGTCCTACCATATCATACCACCTCACATCACACTATGTCATACCACACCGCACCATGTCACACCATACCACACCACACCATACCGCACCATGTCATATCATATCATGTCATACCATACCATACAACACCACACCATATCATACTGTGCCATACCACACCATGTCATACCATACCATATCATATCATGCCACAACACACTATCTTACCTTTCCTTACCTCACTTGAATAAGCTGGTAACCTGCGCTGGCTTCTATGTTGCCCTTTGAACAATTCCAGCTTACCACTACGTTTACAGCTACATGAAACTACATGTAAACAAGTTTTTAGTCTTTCAGATACATCCGTTAATCACCTACGGGATAAGTCTGGGTGCCCTTACCTTACCCCCTCTACTTAAATGTTTACGTTCAGCAACTCAGCCACTGCTCGTACTCTGGTAGTGCCAGACCCAAGCCTGGATAAAAGAGGAGGGCGACGCGTATCATCTTTGTTATGACACAGCGTCGTTAAACAGCAACTAGCCTCCTACTCAGCAAAGGGTTTCTTTAAAAATCGGCGTTCATAGTTTAGAAAACATTGAACCCTGTCTATCCACAATAGTTGCTGTTCGGTCCTCTCCAGACTTATCGTAATATTGTCGAGACTTCTACAGCGCCCAAGCGGCCCAACAAAGCGGAGTTGCAGGAACCAGCCTATTCATAGGCGCTTAGTCAAAGCAAAATTGATAGGTAGGGAGGGTCAAAATCGGTTCCAGGTGGATGGCGTTTAGAATTGAGACGGCGACAGAGATAAGAGGGAGATGAGGAATAGGGATATGACTTGTGAAAGAGCAATGATTTCATGTTGAGTAACAGTCCCGCGGACGCAGATAGGAGCGTTGAGAAGATTGAAATGTGTTGTGTAGAAGTGATAGGACTGTGTATTCTATTCCTTCAGGTATCTTTCGGGAGTTTTAAGCGATTTTGTTAGTAAGCGGTTTATCATTATTCAACGAGGTCATCTGGTTATCTTTCTCTGGTTATACCTAGGACTAGAACTGTTCTTGGTTTTCTTCTGTCCTGCTGTACCAAGATTTTGGAACTCTCTCCCTGTGTCTATGCGCTCCGCTCGTTTCGCTTGTGTCATTTCGTTCTCAACTTAAAACACCTCTTTCAAATTCCTTATCCACCATAGGCTGCCTCTCTGTCTAACAGACTGATCTTCTGGATATTGACCTGATTATGGCTTGGTTTTGGTGTGCCTTTTGCATTAGACACCGGCGCGATTGAAGGTACTAAATTAATAATAATTAAAAGCAATAACCATACCATGTGCTATTAGCGACTTAAGATAAGCCTTTGTCTTACCGGCATAGTAAGTAATCACGTGATCCACAGAGTTTTGCGCGTGCACCACTTCGTTAATTGGTTGTTCTGGGAGCGCAGTTGTTGAAGTCCCGTTACCTGCATTCGGATCGCCCTGTACCTGGTTACCGGAGGGCATGCTCATCGTAGGAGATGACGCTGGGACGGTCGTAGAGTTTACCATTTGTTCCACGGTGATGTTGCTTCCAACTCCTGAAGGACTGGATGGCAATGGCGTGACCGAGATTATGGGTAGGTTGGCTACGCTGGGACTGGCGGTGTTGTACGTACTGGTACTTGGCATGTTCATGCCATGCATGGCATCAGTTGAGTTGGGGTTAAGGGTTGTTTTTGCGTTGTTGTTGGGGTAGAGGGGCATTCCCAGGGTTTCATCATAACGAACGAAGAACCCGAAGAGGATGAGTATGGCGATCTCAAGGAGAACGATTACGATTGTTGTCCCTCGGTATCGGGCGCAACACTCCCTCCGAGCACTGGCGTCCATCTGTCAAGTAATCGCAACCGTAATCGTAATCGTAAGTGTAACTGTGATTGTAACCGTAACTGTAATTTAAATCGTAATTGTTATTATAATTGTCCTTATAATAATATTGCAATCGTAATTGTAATCGTATTTGTAATTGTATTCGTAATAGTAATCGTAATTATAATCGTAATTGTAATCGTATTTGTTATTGTAATCGTAATCGTAATTGTAATCGTAATTGTAATCGTAGTTGTAATCGTATTTGTAATCGTATTTTAAATTGTAATCGTAATTATACTAGTAATTGTAATCGTAATGGTAACTGTGATAGTAATTACCACGCTCTGCAGAGCATCGTCAGCCGAGAGCTACCTCTATTGTGCTTCACAGTGACTATTGTCAATTGGCATCCTATGGTGGCGCAGGTGCCACCGTAAAACAATGTGTCGAACTGTCATGCAGTGTGATGCGATGTGAAACGATGCGAAGTTATGTGACGTGATCCAGGTAGATCTATGCCATGTGTTGTAACATCGATGCATGCCATGTGATTTTATGTGATGTAATGCGATCCGGTATGATGTTACATGTATGTTATGTGATGCAATGTCATATCATGTAACGTGATGCGATGTAATGTGATGCGATCTGACAGAGGTACCTTGCTGCTGACGATGTAATGCGATGTGATGTAATTGTTTAAAGCAATTTAGTACCTTTTACGTGCCCTTCAAAGGCGTCGTCTGTGTAAAGCGTCTTGTAATGTATTGTATTGTAATGTATTGTATTGTAATGTATTTTATTATAATCTATTGTATTGTAATGTATTGTTTTCAATACAATTGTAATGTATTGTATTGTAATGTATTTTATTATAATCTATTGTATTGTAATGTATTGTTTTCAATACAATTGTAATGTATTGTATTATAATGTATTGTAATGTAATGTGCTGTAATGTATTGTATTGTAATGCATTGTATTACATTGATTTGTATAGCGCAGTAAAAGAAGGAAATGGAGGCTCAGACTAAAGCAACCGCTTGAATGTCATTCGTAACAATCAACATATCATAATACCATTATTAAAACAACTCTTAGCGTAGTAGCTTCACACTGTAACCGTTTGGTTACAGCGGTCACCTTGTAACGCGGATAGTTTCGATCCCCACCCCAGATGGTTGCTGTGTAAGGTTCTTCACCATTGCTCAGCGTCATTGATCCAGGGTTATTATACAGAGGCGCTTAATGAGAGCCGAATACTAATAAATTAACAGAGACCGGATATGAGCCAAGTAATAAATTCATCGTACAGCTCTTTGCCGCCAGAAAAATCATTCCTAATACTTTCGCTTGGTGCCGCCCCTCTACTTGCTGACGTCACTGGCGAATATTGGACAGCAAGTGGCGCACCTATCGAATGAAAGGCGTACCTGCACACAGCCATTACTGTGGTGTAAATATGACTATTTATCAGTCACGGTTTAGTGCCTATGAATGAATGAATTGCAAGAGTTCGCGCTCTATGACGAGGGCGGTGTATGTCAAGAATTTTAGACAGCTGTCTAACTTGCTAAATTAATTTACTGATCGTGCATAATAATTGAATATACCCATATATCTAACCGCATCTCCAACCTTTCGCGCTCATGCTTCATACACACTCGTGACCTTCGCCACGTGATCCGGCTCAGCTTCGACTCCAAAACTGCCTCCGTATTGCTACCTCCATTGTTCACTCAAAGCTCGACTTCTGCAATTCTCTCTTCCTCAACCTCGAATCCACCCAGATTAAGCGTCTGCAACTGATCCAAGACTCACTAGCCAGAGCTGTCACTAGGACTCCCAAACGTCATCATATCACTCCCATCCTCAAATCGCTCCATTGGCTAAAAATTCCAAGTTAGTTAAAAGAAATCGTAAACAGATAGTGGAAATTTTTCAACCATAAATATTTTGAGACGAACAAGCAGTTAGGATCGTGTTTGTAAGGGGTCTACATTTGAGTCAAGAGTCCTCTTCAGACGCCAATAAACAAAAACAACAATGACAATAACAACACAAAAGACAATGATAACAACAATAGAACAGAATAGAGCCCTCCACCCGCCTAGAATAGAATATGTATGTATGTATGTATGTATGTATGTATGTATGTATGTATGTATGTATGTATGTATGTATGTGTGTATGTATGTATGTATGTAGGCCTATGTATGTATGTATGTATGTATGTATGTATGTATGTATGTATGTATGTATGGCTTTACCTCGAAGGAACTTTACCTTTACCTTCTTTACCGATGCCATTACCTTACTTTACCTTTACCGTTACCTTGCTTTACCTTAGCATTACCTTCAGCTTTACCTCGACTGAAAGCGACGAGCAATCCTGGATATATATAGATGCATCAACGTGTTGACTGTGAACGGGTCTGATAATAACATCTTAGCGCGGTAACACCCGACGCCTTTGAAAGCAGCTTTAGAATGAACGCCTAATCTGATATCAATGCAGATGAATCCTCCACCCGTCTATGTGTCAGGCAGTTAGCCTAGACTGTTGTTAGAAGTCCGTTATCTGGTCCCCGTGCTTTTAAATGCCTGCTGGTCATCAACCTCCGTCCACATTTGTTCACTGTCAAGCCGCTTGAAACCTTGTATGCCAACAGCTATTTCTTCACCACTGCGTCATGCAAGTACTATGTATGTATGTATGTATGTATGTATGTATGTATGTATGTATGTATGTATGTATGTATGTATGTATGTATGTATGTATGTATATATGTATGTATGTATGTGTGTGTGTTTACGTCGGCGTGTATGTATACTTTCAATAATAAATGAATAATAATAATAACAATAATACAACTCTTTTTGTTTTTCAATTTGAACTAAACATATTATTTGTGTCATTTAATCTCATATAAACTGCATTTTTCGATTTCAGCTTTCAATAAAGCATTGAGGAAATAACAAAAAATTAACAATAATTATATAGGCGTGAAATTTCTGTAATAAAACACCGCGGATTGTAATAAACGGACAATAAATCCGATCAAATTATGGTAAATAAAACGGAATATTACTTGTAGAAAAACAGGACTTAATATGTCGGTCAAATTCTCACAGACGTCTGTCTAACTCGGTTTTAGTTCCATAAGCCTGCCACGCTTCAGTGCTTTGATATTTTAAGGGCTTATATACTGAGCGCTGGATGACGAAGACTTCGATGGTTTGGACACGTAGAGAGAAAGCCAGTTGATCGAATTCCACACAATGCGCTACGTGCAAGATTCGAATGAAGGAGAAACAAAGGCAGACCAAGACTACGCTGGATAGATAATAAAATGAGGACATAGCATCACTTGGACTAACACTAAGGGAGCAGTAGACTTGACAAATGACCATGGGCAATGGAGATCATTTCAATCAATCATCAATCAATCATAGAATTTATGTAGCGCCTCTTCAAGAAATCTACTCAGAGACGCTCCCGAGCAAGGCCTGATCGAACAGAAAACAAGCCTAACACGGTGTTTCACGCAATGCGCCACACCCACAAAAAATTTGTTCGTACCCATCACCGCCGAATGGCTGGAACTGATGATGATATAAATTCCCAGCTACATAGAATGATTTTCTCGCTGGAATAACTGAAGAGATAGACAACTGCAGTCTAGCGATTAGCGTACTGGACTGTTAATCGAGAGGTCAGGGTTAAAATCCCCGCTATGTGAGAACCTTGTTTCAGGTTTTCAGCTCCACTTGCGCCCCCTAGTCAATTCAGCTACACTGAATACACTGACCTGCGTTATAAGTGGGAAGATCAGACAACAAGGGAGAGGGCTGGTCGTCGGATCTGATATGCCGAGGCTAAGAAAATGAAGTGCTCTGGGCTAGCTTAAGGTACTGGTGTCCAGTTTCTCTTCTGACATATTCTATCTTATTTTATACAAAAATCAGTTTAATTTCCTCTTCCTTTTAAAGAGCGCGTGAAGAAATGAAGAATTAGAGAAACGAAGAAACGAAGAAGGGAAAAACGAAGAAGAGAAGCTACGAAAAGAAGACGCGACAGTGAGAGCCAGAAATGAAAGCATATCTAGAAGAAACTCAGAAATGAAGAAATCCAGTAGCAGTACAGAAAATGCTCTAATTCCACACTAAGCAGCTTAGACTCAGAATATGTTCTGATTCCAATTCTAATCTGCGTAGAATCAGAATATATTTTCTAATTCCACTTCTATCATCTCAGAATCAGAATACGTTCTAATTTCAATTCTAATCATCTCAGAATCAGAATACGTTCTAATTCCAATTCTAGTCAGCTTACAACGGATATTAGAACTCGAATTAGAACCGTCAGGAAACGAGCAATCTACTTACGTCGTTAGAAAAGCTCTCAGAGTTCTTCTAGAAAGTTTCTCTTCAGCGCAAAACTGGCGTCGAAGAAGTGAGAAGCAGTTCGTACCGCTTCGCTCTGCTCCGCTGCGTTTTGTTCTCTAAGTTAAATAGTCAAGTGTTGCCCATCTTGGGGCGCCTCCCATTCTTATAAAGGAGGGTGGACACGCTTCGCTGCGTCTTGTTTGCGACGCGATGTGACGACAGTCAGCGGCGCCACTGTATCAGTGCTAGACGTGTGGGACACCGTAGCCGACTGGTTAGGCAGCTTGCCTTGAAACGCGGAGTGTACGGGTTCGATCCTCCTCCTCCTCCTCGTCCTCCTCGTCCTTCTCGTCCTCGTCCTCCTTGTCCTCCTCCTCCTCCTCCTCCTCCTCCTCCTTCTCCTCCTCCTCCTCTGAGACGGTTACTGTGTAGGGACCTTGAGGAGTTCTCATAGGCGTAATCTGTGGGGGGTACGAGGAGTACACGTACCCCAACCTTTTGGACTGGTGGTACCGTACCCACCACTTTTTAAACAATGCCAATCAATGTTTTATTATTGAGCCTTCCCAGAGGTCAGAGTATCCGCCTTGCTTCGTGCATGTAAGAAATTGGTACCCCCACTTTTAAGACCAAAGTTACTCACCTGGGAGTTCAAGCCGTTCCACACACTTAACAGTTTTACTAATCTTGAAGTCCCTGAGGGATCATTTTTACCTCGGGGCAAAAAAATATAACAGACTATCCAGTCTTCATGGTCCCCGCCATGCGCCTCGGAAATCATCGAAAAGGTCGAAGGATTTCCGTCCAGGGCATTTTTTAACATGTTGACTGGTGGGGAAATTCCCCACCAGCCCTCTCGAATTCCCCACCAGTCCTTGCCCTTTTCCCCACCAGTGAATTTTGCCCTTTTAGTCCCAAATAATTATTTTTTTTAATTTGTGTGACCTTATGCATAATGATATACTGTAAATGCAAACCACAGCAGACGTGAAATCTTTATTATTTATATTTCTTTGAAACTTATATTTCTTTGGTCACCAGTAGTCTGCTCTTCGCTGTTATTTACGTCTTTGGTGTGTTGATATTTCTTATTTTATCATTTAAAAGCGAAAACTAAACAAACTAAAACCGTAAAACTGAATTTTAGTCAGTGGTTACGATAAAGCTATTCTCTGCGGATTAGGATTTATCCAATTTACCCAAGAATAGTATTGGTTAAATTACAAGCATGCCGATTACAGAAAGAACCAAGAAACGCAAGCAGATTTGCTTTTGGATAGCGCTAAGAAATGTCAAAAGCTTTCAGATTTATTTGGCCAAACTCGACAGCAAACAATTACAACCAGTCTTCCAACAACCAATCAGGCAACAACGGTTAGAACTACTCACTTTTAACCTGTCCGAGTAAAGAACCAAATCAATCGTTAACTGTTGCGAGTCAGGCAGCAAGCGAATGCGAATCGTCAATTGTAGCAAATGATGTAGCAAATGCAGCAAGTCAATCGTCAATGATTTTTGTGAGCCTGGATGCTATTCCATCGTCAAGTAGGTCAAAGTCTTCAACACGTGTCAACGAACTTATTCAACTTACCGAAGCAGGTTTGTCAACTAGGTCTAGTCAACCGACAAGTTTGACATCAGTTAAGCGATGTAAAGTTCAGAACAAAAGAAACAGTGTTTCTTTTTACAAAGGAATAAAACTAGACTTGAATAGTTCATTAAAGAACAACAACGAACTAGAGATATTTGACACAACCAAAGATTCAAAGAAGCTTGTGCATGTGCCTTGTAAATTGTGTCTTCAGTAAATAGATGAGTCAAAGTGTATTTGAGAAACAGCACTATGCCCATCGCAATAGGTGTCAGAGCCGATGGTGAAGATCGTTTAAAGTTAATAGTAGATCATTTGCAATCTGAAGAAAACAATGCCGTTAAAGATCGAGATAAAATGCATAAGGAATGGGAGAAGGCTTAAAATCTTGAAAACTCATAAAGCCACATATTTCTGTACATTGAAGAATAAGACGAAGTTGCTGCATTCTGAGCTCAAAGATGCCAAACAGTTTCCTCGACATCATGAAGTACGTTTCGCTCATCATCAGGTACAATTGATGCGATAGCCTATAGAGTAACATTCATGGCTACAAGTCTGTGTGGAATAAACTAGAGCAAAATGGGGACCGTAAAGAGAAGGCTGAAGCTCGAGGTTTCACAAAGACTTGGAGTGACAGACAAATTTGGATATCTACATTAATGGACGATATCTTTGATGTATACCAAACTTTACAGAACCAATTTCAGCGAGATGATCTTGTCCTTTGTGACTCTTACTGACATACAGAGATGGCGCTCTTAGGAAGCTTCAACTGATGAAGAATAGACCGTATCTAGGTAAAGGTACTTGTTAAAACAGAAAATGCTGTACTAAATGTTTCTTGTCTATTAGACAATTATATAAAAATAATAAATATTAAATTAATATTAAATTAAATTATGACATTAAATAATAAATTATATAATAAATTAAATAATATAAAATATTATAATAAATAAATTATTAGTAATTATTTCCTGTGGCCCACAGCTCATAAAGGTTTCTCTGATTCATTGCTTTTTTACTTAAAATTACGCGCGAAAAATGCCCATTTTTCAAAATTCCCCACCAGTGAAAATTTCTTAAAAAATCCTCTGTTTCCGTCCACTTTCGGAATTGACCAATTTAAGCCGTAAAATAGAAATGTTGTCTGCTAAAAGGTAAAGAATTTAGTTGCAAGATCAAGGGCAGCTACGCACACAGTAGAGGACAAATGTAACTTCTCAATTTTGATGCCGTAATTTACTTAAGATCAACCACAAGGTTTTTCGTGATGCAGAACTTTCAGCGATTGAATTAGCCAAATAAGCAGATTTGGCAGATGAAACAAGTTTTCGCACAGGTTTACGCTGTTGCTTAAACCTACCGTGATCTGACGGTAGACGAGAGTGGGCCACCAATGCTCTAATAGACTTCTGCGACGCCCAGCTTCAGAACTTCCAGAGTGAACCAAGACTGCGGTGTGCACTCAACTATCCCCTTAGTTTTTAAAGGAATTTTGCTTGTCTACACTGTAAATGATTCGAGTGTAAAAATAACGGTACTTGAACAGGCAGCTAAGAACACGGTGCAGAATGTAAAAAAAAACGGCCGACCGTTGATATAACAGGACCGTTTTTTTAAACGGTTCACGACTGTACTTTTTAGCACTGCATTTAACGGCGTCCGACTGTACTCTAGCATTACCTGCAGTATTCGACTGTAATATTTAACTGTTAAAGACTGTACAAAATATCTTATTTACACTAGTTTGTCGTTATTGTCACCGTCAAGGAGTGTATTTAGATTGTATTTTGCAGTAGTCTGCCGTTGATTTTAACTGTCAATTACTGTAAGCATAAACATTTTTACATTATGTTGCCGTTGATATGTACTGCAAACTACTGTATTTCTTACGGTTTTCTGTTGTAGTGCTATTAAAATTTACCGTCCTCATCAGTATTTTTTACACAATGCTGCCGTTGATATTTACACCAAATTTCCGTATTTTCTGCTTATTTCATTTCTTTGAAGTAGTTTTCAACTTTATCATAAGTTATAAGTAAATTACGCAAACACTGCATGAGGTACACAAATGCCTAATTCAGTAAATGAAATTATTTTAAACTTTGTTCTGTTCCTGAAATTATTTTAAACTTTGTTGTGTTCCTATAATTCTTGAAGTCTGATATTTTATCCAAACTTAACACCTAGTTCAACTTAAAACAATAACAAACAACATGATAGTATTTTAACTTTTGTATTATTTGATTTATAATGACAATTGACTTAAAATCATTCCGCTAGAAAACCTGGTAACAGCACCAAAAAAAGAAGAAATACTAAAAGAAGTCTGTAAACATTACATCTCTTGAGACACAATAATTGTTAGCACCAAAACTGTCCTGAATACAAATGCCATTTCAGTACTGGACAGCATTGTAAAACTAAAAACAGACTAGAAAATGTAAACCTATGGCTCTATAAAAATTATACCATTAAAACTGCTCGATTACGATTAATCAATTATTTTGATTTGTCTTAAACATAGTTTTACAGGAACATTAATGATCATGTATTGTGTAAGGAATTACTGTTTCTCTAACTGGTAAAGCAGCCAGAAGTTTAAATCATTCAACCAGAAAATCTTTTAACAGCAGCAAAATGAAGAAAATACTAAGTCTGTAGACATTACATCACTTGAGACGCAATAAGATTTAGCACCAAAATTGTCCTGGATACAAATGCACAATTTTACTGCAATTTTAGTACTGGACACAATTGTAAACTAAAAACAGACTAGAAAAAGGTAAACCTTATATCGCAAAATGTATAGTTACATACAAATTATGCCAATAAAACCGCTAGAGAATCAATAATCAGTTATTTCGATTTGTCTTAAACATTTGTTTTTTACACAAACATTAATGATTATGAATTGTGAAAGGAATTACTGTGTGCTCTAACTGGTAAAGTAGCCATTTTCCAAGGTTTTCCAAGACCTAGTTGCAAAACCTATGCTATATCAGGCTTTTCCTGGCCTGGAAAACCGAAAATGAAATTCCAAAGTTTTCCAAAAATCAAGGCCGCTTAGGAAGCATTCAACTTATTCAACTCAAATATTCGCTGCAAAACTTCTTATCGACATAAACGTGATAGGATTGCACGGCTTTTAAAAAGAGTCAGCAATTATTATTAACTCGGACTTCGATTTGGCAACAGAGACTGTGACAGTTAATAAATGTTTCTATAAAGTTTGCGGGATATAAAGTTTTTATCATTCTTTCCAGGCAATGTAAAATTGTGAGCTCTCAACCGGAGATTGGGGGAAATGTTACAGTCAGCAGGAAAGCTGAGTCGCAGAACATGGGTAGGGACAGCAACGGCTGCATTGACTAGGCGCTCATTAGCCTGTCTGGCCAGTTCTGAAGCGTTCTGGATTGATGAGGCACGTAGGTCATTTCTGCGCATTCTCCTCAGTAGCTGTTCGATCCTCTCCCTGTCTGACCTGGTCTCGAATGCTGTTCAGCAAACTCAGCATCTTGGGATTGGTGGCAGGATAGACAGTTTTCTTGTCCTTCTTGTACACCTTCAACCCCCTCCGCTATTCAGATTGATCCAAAATATGCATCTAAAACAAATGGACACAGAAACAGAATTCAACAATAAAATTTAGTCCAAAATATATGTATGCAGAAATGTCTTCTGAAACTGTTTTTCCCTAAAAAGTTTTTAAAAAGTCAGAGGGAGTAAAAATAGCAATGATTGACAAAGACTGATGGATGCTTCTAGGGTACATTATGCTTTACACATTTGTCATGCCAGAGTCAAAGTGATTGCCACCCACCACCAGGCCTTCTCCCACAATGATAACCTCTGTTACTGTCACAGCTGCTCATTAAACAAGGTTTTCCTTGTTTAAATCACCACTTGGCAGCAGTTTAGGTGTGCTAGATCAGCGGTTCCCAAACTTCTCTGGGTCGCGACCCACTTGTGAATATCTTGGCAGTCTCGGTACCCACTGTGTGACATTAATCATTGTGTACTAAACTTTGCATCGCAATCTGGCATCGAAATATGCGGATTTACGTACAGCGTTTACAAATTGGCATATTTAAAGCATCAAAAGGAAACTTAGGTAAAACAGTTTACAATTTATTGAAAGCCAAAAGCAACTGTTGTACCTATGTAATGTAAAGACAGCTAGTTATAGCCCAATCCTAGCCAAAAGTTGTTGCTCCGAAAAAATAAATGTTTCTCAAAAAAACTTGGTGACCCACTTGCCAGAGCTTCACGACCTACTTTTGGGTCGCGACTCACAGTTTGGGAAACTCTGCGCTAGATTATATACCAAGAGGTAGTTACCAGAATACCGAAAACAGACCAATTTTTAATTGCCAACAAAAATCTACATTATTTATTTTCAACAATCAACACCCCCCAAACCAGAGAAAAAATTATTAATTTTATTTTTAGAACAAGTTATGCCTCTGTTTTTCATAGCAATCTAAACTGGTTTTGTTGCCAGTTTCAATATTTTGTTCTATTGGAAACCAAAAAATCAGTTTGCAATATGATCAAATGGAGCATTAAGTCAGAAATGTTATATTTCAGTTAATGCATCTTTGCACAAATTTCAACATGTAACATTAGGTGGGATTTGCCATTTCTGATTATAGAAAACTGGTGTCACTGGTAGCATATGAAAACAGCAACCGCCAAAGCCAGGCTAACAAATGTAACATATATTATGCCTGTCAGTGACAAAATATTTATTTTTATTTTTACCTCTGCACTAAATCCAGTGTATTAGAACCCGGCTGTGGATACTGGATGTTGAAGACAAAATAAAGGTGCAGCATCAAGGTCAAGCGAGTACTGAAATTCATGATGTTTTCATTAACGATACATTTATCGATGGAAAGAAACTTTCCATCAATAAGCATGAATGTCCTAAATATAAATTAAATCAGAGATTATACTCACAACAAATTCAAAAGTGTCTTCCCACTTTAGGTCTGTGTGTTGTTTTAGGGTAGTCGGTTGTTTTGGAGACATCGGTGATTAGGAAGTTGATGCTTCCTTTGCTAAAATAAACAATTACGAACTGTCTAGTTACATCACCAAGCCCACAGGTCTTGTAGAAGGCGAGTAAGAAAGTTGGCATCAGGAAGTGCATTTGGCCATGAATATTTGTCTCAGCATTTCCTTCACAAGGTGGCTGGTCCTTAATACCTTCCTTGGTCATAGCAGAGTTATTTTGTATGCTTGAGAGCGTGTACGGAGGGCTGGTTATTGAACTGTGGGAAGAAAACAGTCCAACCCGTGCAAGCATGGAAAAGAGATGTAAAACAATGATGTGAAAACTGTGAAAACAATATGATACCAATAACAATTGCACATTAGATCTATTTTTGAAAAACCATACTCACCTACAAGTTTCCAAGACTGCAAAAGTTCCCTGGCTTTAACAGACGGAAGGACTTCCACCAAATCCTGCACATTAGATCTATTTTTGAAAAACCACAACAAACAACAAATTATTCAATGATAATACACCAATTTCTCCTAATTTGTACATGCGTCATTGTCGATGGTGGGTAGAATTTCTTTGACAATATTTTTGAAATTCATTTTGCATTCTACAATATTGCATGATGCAACGCAATAACTGATTCACAAAATGGCAAAGGAAAAATAATCAAAATATTTCGTCGTTACTGTCACCAAGGTTCAATTTTAAATTCCATACTCCACATTTAACATTCTGAAGCTGTAAAGAGTGCAGAACTCTTTGGCTAGAGCCATAACTAATACATCAAAATATGACAATAATAACACCTATGCTTCAATCTTTGCACTGGCTTCCTGTTCAGCAAAGAATTAGTTTTACATTGGGCTCATAGTTTATAAAACTTTGAACTCTGGCAAGCCACAATACTTAAAATCAGTTCTTATTCCTCAGAATCATAATTCAACGAGGTCATCTGATTATGGGCATGTGTAAAATGCTGATTTGCAACGGGTAAAATGCTGATTGCAAAAATGCTGATTGTAACAACAGAATGTAACAATCAGTTATTATTTTTATTATTATTATTAATTAATTATACTGTTTGGAGTGTACAATTACGTCAATAGAACCTTTATATCCCTGGTTACGTTGTCAGTAACAAAGATTGTAATTCTTGCTGCGACGATATTTAAGTGTATTGTCATCTTTGGCTGTTAGGTAAAAGCTCACCAATCAGTATTTTCCTGTCAGCATTTTAGCCATCACCAATCAGCATTTTACTCGTGCCCTCTGATTATCTTTGTCTGGTCATACCTAAATCAAGAACTGTTCTTGGCAAACGAGCTTTTTCAGTGGCTGGACCTACTATTTGGAACTCTCTCCCTGTGTCTGTGCGCTCTACTCATTCGCTTGTGTCATTCGTTCTCAACTTAAAACTTACCACTTTCAAACCGCTTATGCACCATAGGCGGCAAACTTGCAGTACTAGGGTCCCTCATATACACGCTACATAAGTGAAATGTTTAACTTGTGATGCGTTTAATGCGTGATGCGTTGCATCGTGAGGGTCGGTTAGGGTCAGGGTAAGCGTCGTGAGGGTCGATTAGGGCTTAGGGTCAGTGTAGCCTGTTTTTGTGCGACTAAAAAACTATTGAACTTGTGATACTTGTGAAACTTGTGTGCTGTTTAACTTGTGATACGTTTAATATATTCTTCATGATACATAGGCTACACTGACCCTAAGCCCTAACCGACCCTCACGACGCTTACCCGGGGTCGACCCGAATCACCGAAACCCGAATCCCCGAAAACGCTGAAAATACAGAACTTCCCGATTTCCCGATGCAATGCAAAGACACCCTAACAAACCCTCACGATTCAAAGACACCCACCCAGAAAATTGGCTGTTTCATTAATGTGCCAACAATTAATTGGATAGGCCATTGCCAAAGTGTGACCTCTTGTGCTTTATTCATAGACCGGCATATGTAGCATGTATATGAGGGACCCTAGTACTGCAAGTTTGCCCCATAGGCTGCCTCTCTGCCTTACGAACTGATCTTCTGGATATTGGCCTGATTACGGCATGGTTTTGGTGTGCCATCGGTTGGTTCCTTGTGCATTTTATCTCGACGCAATACAAGTTTACTAATTACAACTAGGCCTACAATTCCAGGGCCAGATGATCTTCAGATTTTTTATGAATGATCTAAATTTTGTGACATCGAGAAACATGAGATGTAAATGGATATCTTTGCAAATGTTTACAGCAATTTTTAAAAGTCAATCAAATGCCTTTCCTGAAAGTATATGGGATTTCAAGTGTAGTATGCAAGGTGAACACTAAAATTGTTAGAAATAAATTAGCACGTGATAACTTGCAAGACTTGTGCCGTCATGCTGTACAACCTTGCGAAATTTTACCTCGTGGTTTCATAAAACATGAATTTGTAATGCATTGTGCGTTAATAAAACACTGTAGCAATGAGCAAAATAGCATCTAAAAGAAACATTAGGAAAATACGCCAGATTTTACTTTTATTTGTTTGCTTATAGAAAATGACCTTCACTCGCCGGAAGCTAGAAAGAAAAGGAAGAGGAACTTACTCTCGAGTCTCGA
Source organism: Allolobophora icterica (assembly GCA_963556255.1). NCBI lineage: Eukaryota > Metazoa > Annelida > Clitellata > Crassiclitellata > Lumbricidae > Allolobophora > Allolobophora icterica. The sequence goes on from OY744603.1 coordinate 95,408,145, forward strand.
GGGCTTTGAACCGGTTGTCAGAAAAACTTTTATAGCGCATAAATTCTTTATATAACACGCAACTAGATTTCATTTATTTATTTAATAATTCATTATCAATCTAGAGTCCAATCCGAAAAATCAGTTCAGACAAATTAAATGTGAACTACAATTTCATTATATTTACGTTATTCCATCTTTAAAAATTAGTTATGAAAGTTTAACTTATAGGCCAAATACCAATCATTAACACGCCCTGTAGTGAGTGTAGTCTATAAACATTCGCCGACATGGGCCAATATCTTCCACAACATGAACATCGTCTTCAAGTTCATCAACGATTTCTAAACTTCAGCAGACTTAATCACAATGTTTGATTTGGGAATGATAAGTAATTTTCTATAAATTTAAAGATTGCTCCATTTTGGTCCACCGTTGTATTTTTTGAACACGTGGAGTGTTGATAAAAACAACATAATAACAAACAACATAAATAAATTACAAATCCCATATTTATCGTATGTATTAATAGGTCTGTAGATTGTTTTAATTCTGGTTGTAAACTATGTAGGCCTAGTCGAACTTTGTGCCCGCGTACCGTGTCTACGTATAGGCCTACACTGATCTTCACGAAGCCATCAAAATAATTGTACTGTCATTAAGCCTATCTAGTAATTAGACCTACTCAATGCAATAATCATGATTCGAAAACTGCTTATTACAATGCATTCATGAATGGCCTATTAGGCCTCTTAGCCTACGTTACGCTGGCTACCTAGTGCAATAAATACATGTAGGTCCTATAATTTCAAATTTTTCAATTTATATTTATACTAATTACAATTTTCTTAATAGGCGATCTGAAAGGCCTAGCAGGTATACCAATTTAATAAATAAACTATTTTGAAACTTCTACCCATACAAAACAATCATGAAAGTCTGAGTAATTGGTGGTTAAATTTAAACTTACTAAGGTCTTTACCTTGCGAGGTCTAACTACTGTCAAATACCGTCACCGTGAAATTTACAGTGATCCCACCCAAATAAACACTGCAATACCGTTTTAATTTCCAACGGCGGTAAACCGTCAAGGAAAACGGCCTTTCACTGTTAGAATAACTGTACAAGTTTACAGTGTAGTTAAGGTAGATTGAACCTGCAGAGCCAACTCATTAACTGTGTGGGAAGGAGTGGGTGACAACGAAGACGCCAATGTACCATTCTTTGGCTGATTTAAATCAATTTATGCCGATGCGAAATTTAAAGATTTTCTAATTTCTAATTTCTAATTTTCTAATTTAAAGATTTTGTAATTTCTAATTTCTAATTTTCTAAATTTAAAGATTTTCTAATTTGTAATTTCTAATTTTCTAAATTTAAAGATATTCTAATTTGTAATTTCTAATTTTCTAAATTTAAAGATTTTCTAATTTGTAATTTCAAATTTTCTAATTTAAAGATTTTCTAATTCGGTTTAAGTGGTAAATGAAATTTCGAGAAAACGGCAATGTGATCTGACTGTATAATTTAAACAGATCTAAGAAACTTCGAACGCCAGATCTCTGTCTGCCTCTCTACGTGTCCCTCTGTTTCTATCTCTTACTCTGTGTCTGTCCGTCTGCGTCCGTCTCTGTGGCCGCCTCGGTCTCTGTGTCTCTATCTACGTGTCTGCATATCTATGTATAGACAAAGAAACATACAAAGACTCACACAGACAGAGAGGCAGAGACAGAGACAGACTCTGTCTCTGCCTCTCTGTCTGTGTGAGTCTTTGTATGTTTCTTTGTCTATGACTCTGTGACTGCCTGCGTCTGTTTCTGTGCCTCTGTCTCTGTCTTCGTGTGTCCGAGTCCGTCTCTCTGTCTGTGTCTATATGTGTGTTTACGGTTGTAACGACGACTAAGGGGTTAAGGGGTGGGGTGCAGGGGTATGGTGGAGGGGTAGAGTGAAGGGGTATGCTGAAGAGGTATGATGAAAAGATATGGTGAAAGGCAGGGTGATGGGGTATGGTGAAAGGGCACTGTGATGGGTTACAGTAAATTTGTATGATGAAGGGTTATTGTTAAGAGGCTTGAATGTCTGGCCGAGACGGTCCGGAACCGGGGACCTAAAAATAAGTGGCATACATTCAAACGGGCAAGGGTGGGAAGGATTTCACCCGATCTATTTACTGAAAAATGAGCAGGGTCGGGGTCATACGCGGTCACTATGGCAAGGTCCGTACACAGGGACCTTAAATGGCGTGGCACCCATTCAAACGAACGGCGGTGGTGAAGGATCTCAATGAATTCATTGAAAACTGAGCAGGGTCGAGGCCATACGGTCGCTATACAGTCTTTACGCGGGGCACCTATTCAAGCGGGTCGAGGATATACGGTCGCTATAGAAAAGCGTACACAAATATATACATACAAACAATTAGCTAATTGTCATAGTTGTCACGAACTCTTTCTCTTATATATATACAGGCAACTTACAGCGTCGCCGCGTTGATACTTGGGCTGCTGCGAACGTAAGCCAATGATTTCAGGAGACACATGTCCTTGTCTTTTCTTATAAACAGCATCCATTCTCCGTCTTCTCTGTCACCAGTCCACCAAAAAAAAGATATCGACCTCGATTACCAGAAGATTCCAGCGTGACTGCATTGTAACACTCATACCTAGCAGAAATGTACACGATGACATTCACTGGAAGGCCAACGTACAGGGTTCGGTTGAGGGACGCAAGAGGGGGTACCTGGTTGGAAAGGATTGAAAATAGGCCGAGGTATCATGTCAATAGTTGATTACACCCGTAATCCTCGAACCGTGGCGGAAGATGACAACTTCGTCCTTCATCGTAAATTGATCGCTGGACAGAATGAAATAACTGTTATTTCTGGGCCTCTTGAATAACTCACACACGTGACCCGTATTTAGAAATACGGGTCACCCGTGTGTGCGGGGCGTGGAAGAAGACACCGAGGCGTCCCGAACTCTATACGAAATAATACCAACATAATATTATTGTCGACTCTCTGACTAATTCGCCTCAGTGTTGGGGTTGCCCTGGTATAAATGGCATGCGCTTTCGGAATGATTGGTTGTTTAGTGCGTCATAACAAAGATGATTAACTGCGCCCTCCTGCTTTATCTATCCTTAGGAGTGGCACTACCAGAGTGCAGGCAGTGGCGAGGTTTTGGAATGAAAGTACGGCTACGGTTGAGTCGAAACAGTGCATCGCATGGAAGACAATGGTGAAAAGATTGGTATCTGCCAAACAAAATGTCAATTGTTATGACAATGTATGGCTCTCACAGCCAGTGTGCGACCGTACGTATACGGAACGTACGTTATTTTTTCTATAACGTACGTACGGTACGCGGACGTTATTATGCCGTACGTTGGCGTACGTTGACATCAGTTCATGACGAAAATAAATACATAACATTATGCACAACAAAAGTCAATAACAGTTGGTGATTGACGGTCGTAACCAATTTTAGCTATTACATCAGCTGTTCAATGATCTCTACTTTTAAACTTTTAAATTCCAAGTTGTTAATATTCTGTCTAATGTATAATATGAAGATAATTAAGATTTTACGGCACACTTTATAGGATGGTCAGTGCCAGTGGTCTTTTAATTGGTAATACCAAATTTCGGCACCATTCATAAATACTTAGGCCTGCGTACGGGGAGACTAATACTGTAGAACTAAACTAATCATTTTTAACGTACGCGTACGTTATTTTTTTCGATAATGTACGTACGGTACGCGTACGTTATTTTGGTAAGTGACGTAAGGTCGCACTTTGCTCACAGCCATACACTGTCATATTCTTTCTCTCTGCAACTCTGTAACTCTGCACATGTGACTCTGTATCGGTATCCGTTAATGCGGCTCTACGTCTTGTATTGTCTTGTCTTGTATTGTCTTGTATTGTATTGTCTTGTATTGTATTGTCTTGTCTTGTCTTGTATGGTCTTCAATAGTCCTCGATTCGAGGATTGACCATACCACGGACAATTTTACTCTATTCCCTTCTGTTTCTTGTCTCTTTCAATAACCGGTCGAACGACAGTCCAGTCCTCGACTTTATGTTATCATTCCATCCCACCTTAGGTCTTCCTTGAGCTCCTGATCCAGGAACTGTGCCTTGGATAATCTCCCTCCTTCTCCAGACAATCTCCACTCTACCGCAGCACATGCCCGAAATAATTATGAAAGCTTCTTTTACTTGAATAACTTCCTGAGACCCAGAAATCCAAATGAGGAAATTTAAATTCTACCATTTATTTATAACATATAGGGTCCAAACAACTCGCAGACATAGTCATATCAATACTGTATTAAATCGAGTATACGCTCATTTCTACTCCAATGGTCTCCAACATCCACTCCTTTGCTTCATCGCAGGCCATGATACCCTGAAAATCTGTTCCAGACACTTCAATTCAACTGCGCTGAATCCAACCTCCTCATCCTTTGTAGTGGTCCAGGTCTCAGAGCCATGCATTGTCATATATTATTGTGAGCGTTAGTCAATGGAAATCTCCACTGAACAAGCAGGCCAGTTCAGTAGAGAAGATACGTTCAGTGACCAGACAGGCAGCTACGGTCGATAACAAGTTTTATGTCCAGACTTGATCGAAACCACTGACAGAAAACCCCACTGAACAAGCAGGCCAGTTCAGAAGAGAAGAGAGGTTCAGTGACCAGACAGGCAGCTACGGTCGATAACAAGTTTTATGTCCAGACTTGATCGAAACCACTGACAGAAAACTCCACTGAACAAGCAGGCCAGTTCAGAAGAGAAGAGAGGTTCAGTGACCAGACAGGCAGCTACGGTCGATAACAAGTTTTATGTCCAGACTTGATCGAAACCACTGACAGAAAACCCCACTGAACAAGCAGGCCAGTTCAGTAGAGAAGATACGTTCAGTGACCAGACAGGCAGCTACGGTCGATAACAAGTTTTATGTCCAGACTTGATCGAAACCACTGACAGAAAACTCCACTGAACAAGCAGGCCAGTTCAGAAGAGAAGAGAGGTTCAGTGACCAGACAGGCGGCCATATTATATGTTGATAACAAGTTTATGCCAAAACTTGATCGAAATCAGCCGCTCAACAGAACACTTAGAGATCGCAATCGGAGACATAAAGTTGAACATTTCGAAGACGAATTTTAGTGGCACATTATTCTCCCCGTAGCACGGACACGGCTGAACTGCCTCACATAGTTGTATAGTCGTCAGAAAGAGCATTGGAGTGTTTGTAATGACGCACAGTGTAGACGTACACAGTGTGGCAAAAATCGCAGCTATGTAAAGACTAGCGCTAACACGATCGCTTTAGGTATTTCGTCCAAGTATAATGTTGCCGTACAAAAGATATGATGTTTATGATTACGTTTATTACGCTATTCCTCGCATGAGTTATGTTCGGTGCAGTAAGGTAATGAAAGGTTAGCTTGAAAGGTTGGTATACGTAAGATAATGGAGGACAAAGTAGAAAGGTAGGTAGGTAAGGTAATGTAAGACAAGGTAGAAAGGTTGGTAGGTAAGATAAAGTAGTGTAAGGTAGAAAGATTGGTAGGTAATGTAATGTAGGGCAAATTAGAAAGGTTGGTAAGTAAGATGGAAAGTTTGGTTGGTAAGGTAATGTATTGCAAAGTAGAAAGGTTCGTATGTAAGGTAATGTATGGCAAAGTAGAAAGGTTGGTAGGTGAGGTAAAGTAGGGCAAGGTAGAAAGATTGGTAGGTAAGGTAATGTGTAGGTTATAGGTAGAAATGTTGGTAGGAAAGGTATGGTAAGACAAGGTACAAAGGTAGGGAGAGGGCTAACCCCGTCCTTATTGTATTGAGACAAAGAAAATGAAATCGCTAATAATTCATACTCATCAACCAAGCCTCCATACCCATGGACCATGGTTGCTTTTCTACGCTAGCTCTTCTTACTGTTATTATTTCTGTTATCATAAAGAGCAATTCAGTATAATAGGCCTAAGTAAAATATATCGCAAAGGAGTAGAATTCTCAGCAAAAGCGTTGTTAGAGAAGAAGGAATTTCGCACGTCGACCCCATGC
>OY744603.1:95416698-95442159 GCA_963556255.1 Allolobophora icterica
CCTCCTTTTTGACCAGATCAGTTCAAAAGTGTCCCCCCCCACCTGTCGAAGAAGATCGCCGCCTCTGGCGAACATCGTAGGATACATTGTGCATTATGATGACGGCGCTACAGAAGTCAGTAATCTAGAATAAACCAGATAGCAATAAATACAATACTGTACACTACAAGACAAAGCGATGTTCACGTAGGACCACAATAGGCATATATAGTACGCAATGGAAATTCAAACTTAAGGAGGTGAATAAGACGATACAATGAGAGTTTTCTGGAATGTCTGTGATAGTTCTGGATTCGTTCATAGTTGTTCGGAATAGGCGTCGTTGGTTTTCTCCGTATCATGCCACTTGCGACCGTTGCCAGGTGGAGACAGAGCGGGTGGAAAGTTGGATAATGGATGCGGATGTTCTGTCGAGCCTGGAAAACCGTCCTCTGGTATCAGCCAAGTTGCTTCATCGTTCATTATCCCTTCCTTTCCTGGCTGGTTCCAGATCGGTAGCCGTAGCACCAAACCTATAATACAACAGTGACATAACTGCTAGAATAAACAGTACCACAAGTCCTAGAATAAACAGATCCACTAGTTCTAGAATAAACAGTACTATATGTCCTATATACCCCGTGATCGATCGAGTCAGTCGATCAAGTCGATCGAAACTCGGCCAAGTCGAGTCGGTCGAAAAATCTTCGACTCGATCGACTTGCAAGTCGAGTCGATCATATGTTTTGACAAGTCGAGTCGATCGTTGTTTCCTCGACTCGACTCGACTATGAAATATTTTCTTACTATTTTTTGCGGCTACTTCACAAAATGACCCACATGATGTGATAACGTAATGCTTTGTAAACGCATAACTACCGTATTAACCTGATTTGAAGTTCAGTGCAAATTATGAGCCATTTGGTGATTCCGTATAGTGGAAGCTGCAGATACTTTTTTCACAGTTTTACGGTGAAAATGGAAAGATTCAGATGCGTTAAAAATGCGCTAGTTCCGGGAAATTTCAGCTCTGTAGTCAGTTACAAAGACGATCTCAAAACTTTCGAATGTCTGTATGTTAGGACGGGACTGAATACTTCGACTTTTGCCAAGAGCATGCAGTGGCTCGGAAAGTGTTTAAAAGTTGCGTGTGCTAACCTCAGCCAAGTATGCTACAGACCTAAGATGAATAGAATTATACATTGTATCCGATATAACCAATAAAAATATTTTGTCATTTTTACGATCAGAGGAAAAGTTTATTATACTTGGCCTACATATTCATGAAATGAAACGGGTCTCTAGCACAATAAGTCAATAACTACTTTGGCAAGCATCAAATACAAAGCGCCAGCCAAAAGTTGTGTGAGCATGCTTCTGCCTCGGCGCCATAGAGCCAAAACTTGTGTGAGCATTAGCACCTTTGGCCCCATGGCTCCCGGGCCTCTGGCAAAAAGATACCGTCCAAGTCGACAAAGTCGACCAAGTCGATCGTTTATTTTTCAAGTCGATCGAGTCGACGAGAGGTCGACTAGTCGACAAAGTCGATCGAGTCGATCGTCGGCCGAGCCACGTCGATCGTAGCAGTTCGACTCGATCGATCACGGGGTATAATGTCCTAGGATAAACAGTACCACAAGTTCTAGAATAAACAGTACCATCAGTGCTAGAATAAACAGTACCACAAGTCCTAGAAAAAAACAGTACCAACAGTTCTAGAATAAACAGTTCCACCAGTGCTAGAATAAGAAATACCACCTGTCCTAGAATAAGCAGTACCACCAGTCCTAGAATAATCAGTCCTAGAAGAAATAGTAGCACCAATGCTAGATTAAAAGTAGAGCTCTCATATCCCACATGTAACGTAGGGGAGGCGCTCATTTCCATCCCTTCACCCCTTGAGCCGGCAATGGACGAATCCCAAGGTCCTGGACACGGGCCAGTGATATCGCAGGACTTGCCCAGGTTCGTTACGCAGAGTCGAACCCACAACCTCATGATTCGCGCGTTGCGGATAGACCACCGTCCAATCTAATATTTAACAATAAACTGAGTAATTTTTTTAGAATCGTGTAGACATGACTCAGTTGATAAACAAATTGAGCTGATAAAATAAGTAACCCATAAATATTCCATTGTCTTAAAAATAACCAGTCCACTGAAGGCAGTAAGCAGTTTTACTCAAAACAGACCTATACAATTATATATTTAAATAATATATATTATATATATATTTAATATATATATATATATATATATATATATATATATATATATATATATATATATATATATATATATAAAGATGATGCAGTATACGTGAGGAGCAAATTGTGGTTCGTTCATGGACAAGGATAGAAGAGCCAACCAATGACCTGGAACTCTAAATGGGAAAAGGAGAAGGGAAGACCATGGAAGAATCAGAGACGACTTGAGGTGCTTGCGGATGTCGTGGGACGAGCCCAGAAGACTGGCGATGGACGGAGACGAATGAAGAAGGCGCCTTTCCCGAGGTGCAGACCTCCATGGGAAGGACTGAGTAGCCTACTAAGTAAGCTGTTAGTATCTTAAGCATTAAACATTGAGAGATGCTGGCGAACCTGTGATTGCTCCACCGACGAGTGCCGTGCCCACACTGACACCGAGAGCAGCCGCCTGGTAGCCTGCGTGTTGTGAAGGAGTTCTTTGTTTCTCAGAAAAAATCTTTTCCAGTCTGAAATGAAACCGTTACATCACATGCATGGAATTCAACGCAATGAACTGCGATATAATGCAAAATGTGGCCAATGCAATTATAATAGCTCAATGTAAAGTGACGAGACGTGATGAATTGTATTGTGTGATGTAATTCTACACAGATAACAATAGCAGAAACAACAATTATTTTACTGCCAGTTTCTCAAACGGATAACGCTTTGTAAGGTAACATCCCTCAACAGTGACTTTTTCTAGAATAAAAGGTTCCGGAACTGAACAATAGGTTCCGGAACTGAACAATAGGTTCCGGAACTGAACAATTATGGAAGGGCTAAAATCGAGGGCAAAGCCCGAGAAAACGGGATTGGAGGTTGAGAGGGGTCTCAATAAACACTGAAAACAGTTCACGACACTGAAATTAAATTAAAATAACTAAATAATTTTTTTATTATTAAAATAAATGAATTATTTTTTAGTAGCTGAAAAAAGGTCCCGGAACGCCGTTCCGGCGCGTTTATACGATTTTTCAACGTCTAGAGTCATTCAATGCTCACCCGTTGCCATAGAGCTGATCTGTAGCTAGACCGGCAGCCAAGATGGCGCCGAAACCGGAAATCAATCCCGGCATGCCATGCAGATTGTTCACACCGCAGGTATCATGAATTTTCAAGTATTTGTTCATGAAAGGCTAAAATAGTTACGGAACAATTAGTAAGTTTCGGAAATTAAGGATAAAAAATAGAAAATAAATTAAATATTCGCAACAACTTTGTCGCATAAATATGAGTGTTGAAGAGTTTAGTTTTCTTGAAAGCATTAGATTAGAAAGCGCTGTATATGATATCTCTTTATTCACTGGTATGCAATACAATATAATACAATACAACTACATTTGCTATTGCACTCCTAACAATCTTCAGAAGTGCAGGCTCAACCATACGACACGTCTTGGATCAAGAAAACACATCTTCAGGCCTCAAGAGAAATTAAGGCTCTATTACAGTTTAAGTTCAATTGAATTCTGCAGTTTTCTGACACGTTGACATTCTAAGGCATTGTACACTACAATTTTGTTCAGTATTCATATTTTCGTAATCGGTACAATATACGTGGTGACTAGAACACATTGCACGTAATTGTGCCAACAAGAATGTGACTTGTGGTTGTTGAAAGACTTACGGAGAGGAGAGGAATATGTATGGAGGCCTAAGGTTCAAAATATATCTTCAGTTGAACGGATTTTAGGTTCAGACTTAAAGATATGAAATGTGTAGGTACTGGTGAGCTTCGCTTACCGTCAGGTATCGGAATCCGACAACGGAAACTGTCCCGGCAACGATTCCGACCAAGATGGCCGCCCATGGCTGGATGATGAGGTCGGCCAGGGTTCCGATGGCAACGCCGCCAGCAAGAGTCGAATTTTGAACGTGAACCTGCGGACACGTTTGTAATTGTAATTGGAGTCACCATAGCCAATTTATATAGCGCCACTTCAAGAAAACCTCATAAAAGGTACTCGGAATCTCATAATAGGTGCATGTTTATCAGCAGATCTTTGGAGTCTCTTCATAATATTATATGTATTTATACATAGGGTCATTTATATAGCGCCTTACATTTGCATAGCGTCATGCATGGTTACATAAAAGACTTACAGGAGGTGCTTCGTCTTTAAGTGATCAAACCTGTCTGTGATTGATGACAATAGAGACGGCTTACATGACATGTGGCTCAATTTGCCAGAAAATATGACAATAATAAACATCATGAACAAAATTTGCAAAATACTTTTTGAAAGGCCAACCCTTGATGATTTGCTGCACGCCATTCAGCAGGCCAACCTGAAACGCTTAAGGAGAGGACGAAGAGAAGAGCATTTCCTTAAGCTAGCCATGGGGCAGCCATGGATATGAAGTGCTAGCGACTTCATTTTCTTAGCCTCGGCATATAGGGCGGGTAGTTAATCCTCTCCCCACCGTCTCATCTTTCCACCGACAGTGTATGGTCGGTGTACTCATTATAGCTGAGTTGGCTAGGGGTGCAGATGGAGCAGAATTCTGGAACCAAATTTCTGCCCTGGCGGGGATTTAAACCCCGACCTTTCGGCAGTCCTCTGCCTGTTTCTGTCTCTCGTCATCTGGAACCTGACTTTGTTCTTCACTTGGTATATTTATCGCTGCACAACCTTTCTGACACGACGCAGCGTTTGTGTGTAAGCTTATACCCTCTGTTTGGCTTTTATGATGCGCTTTAGCTTTTGAAATTTAGAGTTTATGATTACGATTAAGCGACATGTATATATTTATTACAAGTGCTCTATAGTTGAATCGTGTGCCATATTTTAGTCAATATTTTATTGTCATTTCAACAGCAAGGCTGTTCGAAGTTGTCAGCAACTCGACAGGTCTCTATATAATATTATATTATAGCAATACAATTAAACGACACCGGCGCAGCTAGACTACATGATGAATTACTCCTCGGTCTAAGGACCGTACTTCTTACACTCGTGAATATGCCAGCTCAGATTTCAAAACACATAAAGAATTTGATGTTTCAATTAACATTACATTTTAGGTGACTGAATGTCTACAGCGTTCCACAAACCGAATGTTCACCGAACATTGAGGCTAAGAATAAAAAATAGACTTTAACGAGATTTTCATTGCGAGATGTCGTCTGCTTAAAAATGACCGAAACGTTTTATGGTTCTGCAGCAACTGATCATAAAATTCGATCAAAGTATCAAGGTACACGTACCTTGTTGAACTGATGCTTGAGTCCAACAAGGTCCAGTGTGACCAAGGTTACCAAAGTACTGAAGGTTATCAACATCTTGAGATTTGTAACAGCGCTGATGGATGGCTAGCCAAATAGGTTCTATTGATCATTGACATAAGGGCTATTGTCTTGATATCTCAGAAATAATAGAAAGGTAAGTGTGACGATGGGCTACTAAGCTCTAAATCGTTAAGATTGTGATTGTAATCTGACAATTTAAAGGGCCACTTCAAGAATAGACTCATCACTTAACCAGTGAAATTACTGTCGAGCAATAGATTGCAGGCGCTTGTGAAACTGTGGAGGGACAAACTGAGGAGCTCGAGCCGAGCTCTCTAGAAAGGCGATCATTCTAAACTCTAAAGATTTAGTGAGGATGAGCAACTAAGTCTTAGCGCTATATTCTTAGCTTAAATATTCAGCGTAGCCATTATATTTGTAGAACTGACCCTTGTGTACGACTTGGGTGAATGTGACAGTGACTGGCGATAAAATGAAGATAACGAACAAGGTAATAGTTTGATAATTACGATGGTTAGCAAGATATTGAGGAGGAACTCTTGAACATGTTGAATTTGGTGACCGAGATCGACGAACGAGACAGTGGTTTAGCAGTATATTGACGGTGTATCTAGCCTGATCTCATATGTCTCCAATAACGTAATCCAATCCAACCTAATCCAGTCCAATCCAACCCAGTCCATTGTAATCCAAGCTAATCTATAGTGAGTGTGATATAATAAAATAATTTCTAAGCTTATAACGCTGTTGCCGTAAAGCCCGCAACATCAGTAGATGGTCTCTTCCAGTGATATCGCAAACTAGAATCATCATAACCCATTTTAGAATTCAGGTTGAAACCGGTGTAGCGCTTTCAGATTACCCCCATTTCCAATTACCCCCGGTAACTTTAAATCGTTTTCAGATTACCGTGGGTAATCTGAAATCGATTTCAAGTTACCCCGGGGGTAACTTGAAATCGATTTCAGATTACCCCCTACGATTTCAGATTACCCCCTCAAATTAATGGGCCCGTTCTTCGACTATCTCATAATAATAATAATAATAATTGTTAACATTTATCACTTAACTCTCATTACACCTCTAGTACATGATGTAGGCCCTACAACAAGCTATCTTTCTCTGTAGATCACAATTACATCAACTAGGTTGAATTTTGTATAGCTCATGTTTGTATGTAATACGTCAGGCACTTAGAACTAGTGTATGAGTGGTTTGTATACAATTAACATTTCTGTGACATTTTTTATTTTTTCAAATATTGAGAGTAGCTTTCAGTCTTGTATGTTTCAAGTGTTTTATTCAACAAACATATCATGACTTGTAAGCATAAGAATTTATCTTTTTAGCTAAATCAGACAGGGGGTAATGTGAACAGCGCAGAGGTAACTTGAAATCGCGTTCAGGCTACCTCCGGGGGTAATGTGAAATCGATTTAAAATTACCGGGGGATAACTTGAAATGGGGGGCGGGGGGTAGCCTGAAGTCTTTACACCGGCAGACCAGCGCAACGAGAAGTCAGGTTACGTTGGGTTAGCAAGTTGAAAGAGACGAGTCTCACGTCTAGACCCGAACGACATGAAGAATCGACCGTAAGACCTGAACTGAACAGCGAATTCTAAAGCTACGGGCCACCGACCGAGTAAAGCCCGAGAGTCACACAACACCATTCGGTTGCGGGTCACATCAAGAGTCACCTACTACGAGAGGTGAGCACTGAACAGAGACAGGTCGGTAAGTTAAATGCAGTACATTGTTAAATACATTTTAGCCTACCTATTCTGTTCCAAGCTCACCCACATAGTACTGCGTTGTGATACGGAGTCGTAGTATTCATGCATAAAGAGCTTGCCACTTTAACCATGTTCAGCTGTTTTATTAAGTCTGAGGTGGACGAACTTGAGGATGGATCAGCGATTTGTTGGGTCTTGGTATTACGATAAAGTTAAGAGTAGCCATTTACCATGTTGAACTTGTCCTTATGAACGAGAGCCGAGATGGCGAATGTAACGATGGTGCTGGCCGTCAGAGAGTAGTAGGTGTTGATGACGGCTCGCAGTCTGCCTTCATCGACTGCAGTCCCTGCGTTGAAGCTCGGCCAAAACAACCAGAGAAAGATCGTACCTGCACACGCAAGGCACAGAGTAAGGGAAACAATTTACGCTGTAAAAAATGCAGAGAAAATGTCCGTACCTCACAGCAGTCAGAACAACCATTAACCCATCGTGCCTTCTCGTATGTTGGACTATCCTCCTGGAACACTCTGCCACTGCACTTACTGAATATCTGAACCCTATATATGCCCCTTAAAAGACTAAAGCTCAATAGTGCTTGCGCTCTAAGTCGCTTATGTTTACCCAGACATACATATATAGCATGGATATGAAATGTTACCAACATCTTTTTCTTGGCCTTGGCACACGAGGGCGAGTGGCCTGTTCTCTCCGTTGTCACCTGGTATTCGCATAGATCGTATACGGTCAGTGAGCTCGTTTACTAGATGCGGTTCGACAGAGGACGCAAGTAGAGCAGAGATCTCTAAGCTGTTTACCACCCGTAGCTTCATTTAGGGCCTGTGGTTTCTCTGCTTATATTATGATTTCGACTGATCGCTCTAATGGACTTTTGATCACGGTTTCCATTGATGCCTTGTACGTCATGATCAAGGCGCTATAGAAGTCATCCGATTGTATCAGATCCAGAAGCGAGTCTCACAGTATCTTGCATTAATGCAGCTAACAGTGCAAACACTTCTAACAAAGAATGTAATAACGTCAGCTGTGTAGCCTTGCACAGTCTGGTGCCTCGCAACTATTTCACGCCAAATTGGCACGTCATTTCAAGGGACATTGACCTCAACCAATCACACGTCAGCTACTGTTTTTTTTAACGATTCGCGCATTATAGCCCAAGCGGAACGATTTACTGAGAGAAAAGCAGTTTTTTGCAAACATCGTAGGTAGATTATAACTCATGTAAGTGATTATCTCAGTGACGTCTTTAGAGTCTAACTTTCCTCGTGCGTAGACATTTTTTAGTCGGCTGCATTGTATCGTATCATATTGAACGCGTTCAAAACGTTCAAGGGATGAATAAATAATTCCAGCACGTCATCTCGGTAACAGCAAACGTCCAAACATGTCAAAATGCGTCGCGCAATTTTAGTATATTAGTTTGACAACCCGCCAGACTGGCAAAACAAACTATGTGGTGTTGACTCAAACATTTTGACGGTTCTGCGTTGCATAGGCCTACCATCTTCGCGTATACGCGGCTGCGTTAAGAGGGATGGACTACAAGTTGGACGGTGAAGCCTTATGTCTACGGACATACGAGTACCATCTGCATCCGTCTAGGCCGTGGAAGAGCGTTGGCATGCACGACCTCGACCGTCATCCACGGTTGACCCTTCGAACTAGGAATACCTTTCCCCAGCAGACCGGGCGGTTCGAGGGATTTCTGGACCCAGCGACACGTATACCACCAACGAGGGATCGTTGCGCGGTGGCGCTCTCGCGTATCGCGGACGCTGCCGCTTGTTGCCTACACTATCGACTCAACTTGGTCGAGGAACTCTGAACATGGTGTCGTCTATGAACTCTGGAGGGATATCCTTTAGTTGGGTTTCATGTCTGTTCGTTATTAGCCTGCCACTGGTGACTCTTGAAGTTGTCTGTGCATTGCTTTGCTTGATGACGTTGCGCATACTTTAGGCTGCAGTCCATGGGCAGAACTTTGTGAGGTGCTTAACAGGCCCGATATTGAATGTTTCGATTCACCAACTATATTTTACTGTGTTTACTAAAATGCAGTGTACCGCGTTGTTTGGTACTGTATTGCATCACATTGTATTACATTGTATTGCATTGAGAAACATTATATTGGACTGCATTGCATTGGGTTGGTTTGTATAGGCCTACTGTTACGTTGTATACTGCTACTGTTAAGTTACGTGTGTATTTATGCATGAACATAATGTATGAACGTATGCACATATTCATATAAAAAATTATGTATTTATGTGTATGTATGCATATATATGTATGTATTTATGTATGAAGGTATGCATTATGTATATATGTATGTATGTATGAATATATATGCATGCATGCATGTATGCATGTATGCATGCACGTATGTATGAATGTATTTATTATGTATGCATGTATGTGTATGTATGCAAATATAATGTATGTGTTTGTGTGTGTATGGTAGAGTAACGATGTACCTATCATTGAGAAGAGGTCCGCGTGATAAACGGATCCTTCATTCTCCTCGGCCTCTTCGACGTCTTTCTTGTAGATGATCCTGCTGACCATTAGACCGAAGTAGGCACCGAACGCATGAACGACCATCGAGTCTCCCGTGTCAGTCGCCTGCATCGACATCAATAGACACAATCGTATACACATACTCGTCGGCTGTCAGGATGACGGAACGGTAAGACAGGACAAGGTAAGATAGGATAGTGTAAGATAAAGTAAGATAGGGTCAGGTAAGATATGGTAAGATAGGGCAAGGTAAGATACAATAAAGTGAGGTAAGATATGACAAGATACGATAGGCCAAGGTAAAATAAGGTAAGGTAAAGCAAGATAGGATAAGTTAAGATCGGGTAAGGTAAGGTAAGGTAAGATCAGGTAAGATAAGATAGGGTAAGATACGATAGGGCGAGGACACTGAAGTTTTAAGAAGATAAGGTCAGACGGGATAAGGTTACATTATGTAAGTTAAGGCGTCTCGCACTACATGCGAGAGGTCCTGCACTGGTTTCCCTTTTCTCAGACATCTACTTCCAGATCTCTTCCCTGGTCTTAAGGTGCCTTTCGGGGGCGGCGCCCGCTTACTTGCGGGAGCTTAGTCTCGTCCCATAGCGGTCGTCATCTCCTTCGCTCTGCTGCCCATGGCGATCTGGCTGTTCCTTTTGCCGTACAGCTACAATGCAACACCGGACTTTCTCCATTAGTGACCCTGAGACGCGGAACTGGATTCCTCTGACGGTGCGTCGCCTCCCTCGGGTCCTTCCCTCCAGTTCTATCGGCTCACCAAGACTGCTTATTCCGCTTGGCCTGGGTCGGGAGCGCCTCTGAAGGCTCTGAGTAGAAACCGCGAAGAGGTGCTTTATACATTTCAATTAATTGATTGAAGTTCAGCAAGACGGAATTAAGTTATACAAGGTAAGGTGGAATATGGTAAGGTAGGGTAAGGGTCAAATGAGGTCAAATGAGCTCAAGTGTGGTGAGAAAATCACGCGGTTATCGGAGTTTGTTATGCCACACACACAAACGCGTACACATAATTATAATATTTCTTTACACAACTTGTACCTCAGTCAAATCAGCGAAACTTCTTATTATAATGTTCGTTGTAAAGAGTTTCGTAGAGTGGCGCCTTTTGCATTACATTACATCCATTCCCATCGCAACACATCTCATTACACTACATCCCATTACGTTATGTAACTTCGCTGCAGAAGAACTTGTCGTTGATTGAACTGTAAGACCACATGATGCTTGTGACAACAGCGCCTCCGAGTATTTATTAAGTATATAGATGCACATGTTCATTTGTTTATGCGCTGAAATTGTCTGCATAGGATGCCTGGTCGAACGAGAAGAGGATTGTGAAGAGGACTGCGAGGAGGAATTCGAAGAGGAATGGGACAAGGAATGCGAAGAATGCGAAGAATAATGCGAAGATGAATGTGAAGATGAATGCGCAAAGTAGGCGAGAAATACGAAGAAGTATGTGAAGAATGCGAAGAGGAGGAGGAGGAGGAGGAGGAGGAGGAGGAGGAGGAGGAAGAATAGGAAGAGGAAGACGGAGCGGAAGAGGAAGAGAAAGAGGAGGAGGGGAAGAGGAGGAGGAACAAGATGAAAAAGAAGAAGAAGAAGCTGATGAAGAAGAGGAAGAGGAAGAAGAAGATGATGATGAAGAAGATGAAGCTGATGAAGAAGAAGAATAAGCTGATGAAGAAGAAGAAGAAGAAGAAGAAGAAGAAGAAGAAGAAGAAGAAGAAGAAGAAGAAGATGAAGAAGATGAAGAAGGCAAACATGAAAGGGAACTAAATGAAGAACGTAAAGAAGAAGAAGAAGAAGATTTGCGTACGTGTAGGTAGTGGAAGACGATGAGTTCGTTGACCTCATAGACGACGACCTCGAACAGTGCCATGATGATCAGCTGGACTACGCTGACCTTTCCAAGGACAGCGCCGAACGAGATGAGGATGGCAGCCGCCGTGAACTCAGCGTTGATCATACTGTAGGCCAAAGTTATAAGCACCTTATGTAGCGCAAGTTTGAAGGTTAAAGTGTTACATAAAAATACTGCAACAGAAGATAATCACGAACATCAAAGAACACGTAAACAGAATGCTGAGAATCCGGACTATTTGGAATCTCTCGACAACCCCTCTGACTCGACGCAGGAATCGTGAATAAGCTGGCGTCCTGCGCTTAGTTTTATAGGGAAAAGTAAAAAGTAAAGTATGTCCCATATCCCACAAGTGGGACGGTTACTTTTATAACCTTTAGGGCCTACTATAAAAGTAAAAGTAAAAGCATGTCTCGTATCCCACAAGTGGGACGGTTACTTTTATAACCTTTACTATAAAAGTAAAAGTAAAAGTATGTCTCATATCCCACAAGTGGGACAGTTACTCTTTAGTGTGCGACCATACGTACGGAACGTACGTTTTTTCCTTCTATAACAGTACGCGTACGTTTATATGCCGTACGTTGGCTTACGTTGACATCAGTTCGTGACGAAAATAAAGTAGGCCTACACAACATTATGCACAACAAAAGTCAACAAATTCCAGCAAAACTAGCCTACTAGTATATGCATATTTCTAGTTCTCGGCTGTAGCTACTATAGCTAGCCTGTTATTGTCAGCCAGTCACATAGTCCAGCAATAATGAATTTATTCACTCGTGTGCATCACTTATTGTTCAGTATCGGACTCTTATGTCACTGCATTTACATTTTTAACGTACGCGTAAGGTACACGTAAGTTATTCTTTCGATAACGTACGTACGGTACGCGTACGTTATTCCAGTGAGTAACGTACGGTCGCATTTTGATTACCTTTATTATCTTTACTATAAAAGTAAAAGTAAAGTATGTCCCATATCCCACAAGTGGGACGGTTACCTTTCTTACCTTTACTATAAAAGTAAAAGTAAAGTATGTCACACATCCCACAAGTGGGACGATTAGCTTTATTACCTTTACTATAAAAGTGAATGTAAAATATGTCACATATCCCACAAGTGGGACGGCTACCTTTCTTACCTTTACTATACAAGTAAAAGTAAAATATGTCACATATCCCACAAGTGGGACGGTTACCTTTATTACCTTTACCATAAAAGTAAAATATGTCCCATATCTCACAAGTGGAACGGTTATCTTTGTAAAGTAATTATGTCCCATATCCCACAAGTTGAACGTAGGGAAAGAGCTCATTTTCTTTTCTAGGCCCTTGATACTTCAATGGACATATCCCAAGGTCCTGGACATGTGGTCAGCGCATCGCAGGATTTGCCATTCACTCCCCAGCTTACGCCTCTACTAAATTATACTGCTTGGCGTCTCCCCCGCCCCCACCTGGAATAAGCTAGTTCACCTTTATTTTTCGCGCAAGGCATGACGGGAACGACGTTCACACACAAAGTAAAACATGGCGGATCGCTTAGAATCGTTGAATGACTTCAATCGATGGAAGGTGGAGGATTTAAAGAAATATATAAAAGAAAGAGGTCACAAAATGAGATATGACCATTTGGAGCAATGGCAACTAGATATTTGAGGGTGTTGTGGTGTTTATAGTCAGACCATGTGGCTGCTTGCAAATAAAGGTCACGTGGTCTGTGGACGAAGGTTTCAGAGCAATCAATAGTGCGTCGAAGACTGGGATATTTCTTTGCCAATGATTCTGGACTTTAAACTGTGCTTAGAACCCGCAATTAACAATCGCACACAAGCGCATTTTATTGTTACAGTATGAACGGCTAATCAGTCAAATATTTTTTTAATATCTGTGTCAAACTATAGATCATAGCAATAGAGGCAACGGCATGCTTCAGTTTGTTTGTGAACGGCCGGAAGTGAAAGCAAAATGGCTGCGCATGCGCATTGATAATGGTGAACTGGCTTATTGGAGAACAAACACCCACTCTGAAACTTGGCCTCCGAGATAACATGTGTATTCGATGACTTAGCCCACATGATACACTGTCTTGTTATGGTCTGTCTTGCTTCACTGCTCCATTCTATATACAGGCCTAACTGTGGTCTATTACATCGATCGCTACTCCTCTCTCTACTATTCTATACCGTATTCTTCGCTATTCTTTCGTAGCAGTCCCCCTCGCCATATGTAGGCACCCGCGGACGCCTCGGCGCCGGTGGCGCCTCGACGCCAACACCCGTCGACGGTTAACAAAGAGACGTTGTAATACACCAGCAAGTAGGAAAAACCGTCATATTCGGACGTGTTTATGACGAATCGGTTGAAGGAATCCGATAGTCCACATGAAATATGCGCACTTTGTTCGGCTTCTGCGGTGGGTGGCGTTTGAATGTTGTTATGTGGAGGTGGAGGAGTTCAAGAGATTCCGAGGGACTGTGAAGAGGCGGCGAGGGCGTGCGCAGGTTGGTATATATCAGTTGGAATTACAGAAGAATCAAATGAATGAATAAATTAATGAATTAACGAACGAATGAACGAATGAACGAATGAACGAACGAATGAACAAACAAACAAATGAATGAATGAACGAACGAACGAACGAGCGAACGAATGAACGAATGAACGAACAAACAAACAAATGAATGAATGAACGAACGAACGAATGAATGAACGAATGAATGAATGAACGAACGAATGAATGAACGAATGAATGAATGAACGAACGAATGAATGAACGAATGAACGAACGAATGAGCGAAGGAACCTAAAAACGAAAGAACGAACGAATGAGCGAAAGAACAAACGAATAAACGAATGGACGAACGAAAGAACCTGAAAACGAAAGAACAAACGACTGAACGTATGAACGAAAGAATGAATGAACAAACAGAACAAACGAATGAACAAAAGAACCAAAAGCGAAAGAACAAACGAATGAACAACGAATGAACGAGTGGACGAACGAACGAAAGAAAAAAGAACAACCAAAAAACGAAAGAACAGACGATCGAGTGAATAAAGAAATGAACGAACGAACGAATAAACAAAAGAGCAAAAGAACAAACGAATGAACGAAAGAATAAACGAACGAATGATATACTGGCGCCTGTGCCCATGGCAAATGTGTTCGTTTGAATGGCAAAGGTGTATTGCCCTTGTTGTACTTGATGCCCTTGCTCCTATCGTTGTCTGAAAGTTGCCTTTAAAAAAGACGGTCTGGCGAAAGGCTCGGCAATTCTGACGACGTGTTTACGCTATGTCAAGAACCAATCTCTTTACAGACCCGTCGGATGACTAATTCTCGGGGCGTGCACAGAAGCTGGGTATAAGAAATACACGAGGAGAAGTTGGGACAAGTAACCTAGCCTTGATCAGAAGAAGAGCAGTCCCTTAAGCTAGCCCCAATAGGCAGGAGCGTAACTTAATTTGGTCTGAAAAGTGGGGGGGGGGTACCAATTCTTACACACACGAAACAAGGCTGAGGCTGCGATCTCTGGGAAGGCACAATAATAAAATTTTTATTGGCATTGTTTGAAAAGTGTGGGGTACAGGTACCCCTCGTACCCCCACAAATTACGCCTGTACCAATAGGCAACCATGGGCATGAAGTATTAACGACTTCACTGTTGTATCCTCGGCAGACAAGTCCTTGCGCTGATAGCGTCTTTGCTCCCCACCGACAGTGTGCGATCAGCGTACACAGTTTACAGCTGATTCGCTAGGTGGCACCAGTGGAAGAGAAATCTCGATTCAACTTTCTGACCCGGCTGGGATTTGAACCCACAGCCTCAAGATTACCAGTCCAGTACTACGGACAGACAGACAGACAGACAGACAGACAGACAGGCGGACAGACAGACATATAGACAGACAGACAGACAGACAGATCCCAGCCGGGTCAGAAAGTGAATCGAGATTTCTCTTAAACTGGTGCCACCTAGCGAAGTCAGCTGTAAACTGTGTACGCTGATCGCAAACTGTCCTGTGGGGAGAACAGACGCTGTCAGCGAAAGGACTTATATGCCGAGGCTAAGACAATGAAGTCGCTAATACTTCATACCCATGGTTGCCTACAGACAGACAGACAGACAGGCGGACAGACAGACACATAGACAGACGGAAGGGTGGAAGGACGGACGGACGAGCGGACAGACAGACAGACAGGCAGACAGACAGACAGACAGACGGAAGGGTGGAAGGACGGACGGACGAGCGGACAGACAGACAGACAGACAGGCAGACAGGCAGACAGACAGATAGACAGACCGAGACAGATAGACAAACAGAGACAGACAGACAGACAGACAGACCCTTACTTTTCTAGGTTGACATGGATGATGTGGTTAGCTTTGTTGAATTCTTCGAAGTGTTGGATCCATCCTGCTGCGAGGGTCGACCACTGAAGGACGAAGGCAGCGACGAGAAAGTTCAGTCCAACACTCGAGAAACCATATTTCTTCAGGAAGGTCATCAGGAAACCAAACCCGATGAACATCATGACGTGGATGTCCTGGAACACTATACAAGCAAAACAAAGCATACGTTGTTTACTGTCTTCTTTTAATTAATTAATTAATTAATTAATTAATTGCCCCGATTGCTTCCAACGGTTTGAAATTAAGCTCCAACATCGGCTACTGTGGCTTTGTTGGACACGGTAGCCGTTGAGCGCTGGCCTTGTAACGCGGAGAGTACGGGTTCGAACCTTCTCCTCTGAGACGGCTACTGTGTAGGGACCTTGAGCAAGTCCTTCAATTACAATTGCTCAGCGCCATCGATTGATGTTTGGTCGTTAGATAGTGGCGCTTAATAAGCGCGTAATAATAATATTAATAATAAAAAATAATAATAAAAAAATAATATTAATATTAATAATTACAATGACGATGATGATGATGATGATGATGATGATGATGATGATGATGACAATATCAACAGCAGTAACTATATTGATAATGATGACGACGACGACGACGACGATGATGATGACGATGATGATGATGATGATGACGATAGTTGACAACGCTATTAATAATAATAATAATAATATAAACATTAATACTACATTTTGCCATAACTTACCTAATTTACCCTCTATACCCTACTTCTACTTACCTTGCCCTGTATTACCTTGCATTTATTACATCATATTCGTCTATAGGTCGATGCCCTAAGTAACTACTCGAACTTTGTTGACCCTGGGTACGCACGAGACGGAATGTGAACGCAATTGCTTGCTGTTTTGTAAGCAGGTTTTAAGCGCGCGTGTGTATCGGAATTTTCCCTTATGTCACGGTCAAAGGATTATGATTTTTATTGCGATTTCACTCGAAACGACCATCGACTGATGCCTTAGGACTTATCATCACGGCGCTATAGAAGTCATTAGATTCAATATGATTATGTGCATGAACTTTTTGTTCTTTATGGTACTTATTAACATCGATTAGGTCACCCTACAGAGCATCTCTTGGCAGTTTCCTCTTGAAGCGGCGCTATATAAATGTCTAATTAAACACACATTGACAACCAGCCGACCTACCTGCGTAGTAGTGCGAGATGTGTTCCTCGACCTTGACCTTCTTTTCCTCGGCCAAGGACTTTATCGTCATCGTCGTCGTTCCGCTGCCATTACCGGAAGTGGCTTCAGGAACGACGGGCATACCCAGTTCCTCATCGTAGCGCACGAAGAATGCGAAGAGGATGAGGATGGCGATCTCCAACAGCAGCAGCAACACCGTGAACCGGGAGGGAGCCATCATGACCTTCAAAGTATCTCAATCGGTCAGGCAACGTCTTCTGAAAGTCCAAGCAAAACAGACGACTCGTAACAGTAGTCGGAAACGTAATAATAATAATAATAATAATAATAATAATAATAATAATAATAATAATAATAATAATAATAATAATAATAATAATAATAATAATAATAATAATAATAATAATAATAATAATAATAATAATAATATTATTATTATTATTATTATTATTATCTCGATTTTGCAACGTTTTCTTCAAGATTGTATAGTTAGGTCCAGCTTGGATGGGCCCGCTGGTCCTCGATCCCGGGTAGTCCTGACAAGGTGCCCTGGAATGCAACGGCATTGAATCGTTGAATTGTTATTGAAATGTTCTGGAAGAGAAAGGTTGTCTCGCGGGCCTCGCCAGTGATTGCCGTCAATCGGCGGCCGATTTCAGAAACGAAGGCGAGACCTTCTTTGTTTGTAGGGCCCAATGTCTCCACGGCGATCGGCACGAAGGTGTATCTCGTTTCTAGTTCTAAATATTTGGCGTGCTTCCTTGTGGCCGCCCTTTCTGCTGCTCCTCCGGCCGTGATCGCTGTCTCGGGAAGATATGAAGCGGCTACCGTATCCACCACGGTCGCGTCCCATATCAGAGGGCGTCCGCCACTCCAAGGGATCAGAGTCTGGCCGTCCGGCCTTTTTCCGTCGGATCTGGTCAGTCCTGATGGTTCTTTGATCGCCGGGGTACCCGCTCTATTAAGAGTGCGGTGAATAAGGTCATTGATGGCGCTATGTCTGGCTTGTCGACCGAAACCGAGCGAACACGAGAGGCCGTGCGATCCCCTTGCTGAGACGGGGGCGCCGCATGCGCAAGTGTGTGGTTCACAAATGACTGCGCCCAACCGCAGGCCGACCGCCACGCGCACGGCCTCGTCGCTCAGCCTGAGGCCGAATGCGGTGAGAGGGAGAGCATGTAACCAGTCAGAGGCGTGTGAGGTCGTTATGGCCTTTAGGCGTGCCTGATCGTAGGGGCTGTGCAGATTATAGTAATAATAATAATAAATAATAATAATAATATAAAAAAATAATATAAAATAATAATAATAATAATTTTATTTATTGTCATTCAAACTGAAAAACGCTGTAAGATTACATTGAAACATAACCGTACAATCAAGATCTTAATTAAACACACGCTTTGGCACCCATGCGAGGCGCCGCCCTATTGGAGTTACGGGAGTCGAACCGCGAATCTAATGCTTTCCTGGCCACTAGTGTTACCGTTACTCTATCCCCTCCTCAGACCAAGAATGATCTAATCTGATATGATCTCCTGCGATCTAATCTAATCTTATGCTATCTGATCTGATGTATTATAATCTAACCCGATCGTTTTGATCATCTAATCCCATATGATCAAATCCGATATGATTTAATCTAATCTACTCAGATCTAATCAAAGCTAATGACGCGATCATGATCCAGAAAGGATCAATCGATGGCTCTTCAAGTGACGCGGTTGTAAAAACAAGTCGCAATCATTTTTAAAACTTCGACCCGTAATGCAATAGGTCAACGAAATGAGCGTTTCCATTGTAATTGTAATTGTAATCTGAAATTTATAAAGCACCACTTTAAGAAAAAAACTCATTAGCGGCGCATCCGACCCGAACCAGTGAAATTAGTAAATTACTGTCAAAATAAATAATACAAACTTGAGGCGCTTGCGAAACTGTGGAAGGGACAAACTGAGGAGCTCGAGCCGCAGCTCTCGAGAAAGGTTATTCCAGCTGGTGGGTCCAACATAGACAGAGCTTCTGGACTGAGCTGTAGAAGTACGCTTACGAGGGACAATCAGGAATCCACGGACAGCCGGCCGAAGGGTGCCACGACCCGAGACCAAGGAGACTGCCTGCCACTGCGGCAGCTTCACACTTACCTCAAGTCCTTAAGTATAAGACTAGTAGGCCTAATTACTTCGATTCGATCCCGTTCAGTTAATCGCAGTAGATCCTCTGACATGGTCTAGAACAGCTACTGCTCGAAACGGTGCAATATTCTTATCGCTTTCTTTAAACAAAATTCTAGCAAACTTTTCAAACGGAACAAGTTTTTTTTATCTCTTTCTTTGAACAAAACTCTTACTTTTCAAACGGAACGAGTCTTGATACCTTTCTTTGAACAAAGTGCTAACTTATTTTCAAATGGAACAAGTTTTGGTCGTATTGAATAAGCAAAACTCTAGCTAAACTGTTCAAACGCGTCCGGGACGACTGTGAAACAGTTTTATTATGATAAAATAGTTGTTTACTAGACCTAGAAAACCAGGAGAAAGTATTGACAAATCACTTATCGGTCAATAAAGCAGTAGCGCAGGCCTACGTTCAAACAACTAATAGGCCACAAATAGGCTTCGGCTTCTCGTAAATTAAATCAAGAGAAGCTAATTAGCGTTCAGTGCTAGTATATTTACATGCAATTTACGTAAAGTGATGTTTGTGCCTGTTGAAACGTTTCAAAGATATGCATGTATGCGTGTATGTGTGTATGTGTATGTATGTATGTATGTATGTATGTATGTATGTATGTATGTATGTATGTATGTATGTATGTATGTATGTATGTATGTATGTATGTATGTATGTATGTATGTATGTATGTATGTATGTATGTATGTATGTATGTATGTACTTATGCATGAATCATGAATGTATGTGTCCGAGCTTTGCATAGCGCCTTTTCTAACCTTAAAAGTTTTGTGAACACGGCTGTTCGAGCCTTAAGCAGGTGTGTCTTTATACAGGAACAGAATGAGTTAGAAGTCCCATATAACTATCAACAATCGGCTAAAAGTTTGACGATTGTATATACACAGTTCAATCAGCTAAAGGCCCCTGTACTAATAGCCAACATTTTTCGATATACGAGATTATATCGAGGGGAGAGGGGCCCGATAGCGCATTGGATAACATCTGGCGTAGAGTGCGAGAGGTACAGAGATCGAGTCCCATAGGCGGACATGCTTTGTAGGCTGCAATTTGCGCCGTGTATTGCAGGCTGTCTGTTCTGTTAGTAGTTAAGGTTTATCGCATAACATGTACATGTACAGCGCAGTGCGTTTGCAGGCGCTTAATTAAAGAATAAATATTATTATTATTATTATTTATTATTACAGCCAGATAAATAGAGGCTCCGTGTCCCATAATTGGATTTCGGGAGGCCCTCATATCCTTCCCTTCACCCCTTGAGCCGGCATGGACGAATCCCAAGGTCGTAGGCACTGGGCCAGCGCGTCGCATGACTTGCCGCTTACTTCCCAGCTTACGCCGGTTACAACTTCTACTGCTTGGTGACAGAGGTACGTATGCGGAGACACCTTGCCCAGGGTCATCGCACGGAGTCGAAACCGCAACTGTATGAATCTTGATCAAGCGTGTTACCACTAAATTGGGACTATAACAAAGTTAATTGATTAAGAATTGTTTATATAACGCTCTTTATTAGATTTATCTTATTTACGCATTTTTCTAATAAAACTGGCCTGAAGAAATTTCTTCTAATTGCAAATTGTCATTATTCGAAGCTGAATAACATACTATAGGTCTTATCGTATTGTCTGCGGAATTGGTTAACGTACTAAACTACGTTCTAGTCATCCACAGTTTCTATTGAACAAAGCCAACAGTGTCAAAGGCCTTATCGAATCTTCCGGTCGAACGAAGGCAGTTCTCTGAAACCGGTTTCCGACTATCCGTCCACAAACTCCGAGCCACAGAGATTGAAAATTTGTCGACCACAGCCCTACGGTCTCAATCTAGCACTTCAACACAGTGCTTCACCGGTCCTTATAAAATCAATACCAAATCGCCGTTGAACAGCGAGAGATCCACAGTAAATACAAAGCACTTACGCCAATGAGAAACTTGATCGAACTTGATCAGTCGAAACTACCTCTTCATCGAGACCCTTGATCTCACGTTTACAGCCCGCGACTCCAACGTCGGCGTATAACTGTCGATTTAATAAGAATAAATAAGAATGTTCACGTGATTTTCTTGTGTTGTCCCACGTGTCTTGAAAGAGACTAAAGTTCGGTTACAGCACACGTCACACGCGCCTCTGTATGTGATGATGACAAGTGACTTGTTAAAGAGAATTGAGTCTCGGGCAGCACGGTCCGTACACGAAGACCTCAAACGGCTATAGAGGTGGAGGCCCAAACAGTCGCTATAGAAAAACTTATATATATATATACATATATATATATATATATATATATTTATATATTATGTAGTCTGACATTGTGATGTCATTCAATGCAAGGTCATGTCTCTCGCGCAGAGGACATTTCAGGAACAATCTCCTGGAACTATTTCCTGGAACAATCTCGTGGAACAATCTCCTAAACAATCTTCTGGAACATTCTCATAAATAATTTTCTGGAACAATCTCCTGGAACAATCTTCCACCGAAGTTTTCCTGCGTAGTTTTCCGTCACAGGCAGCTCAAGAAACGTTTTCAGCCCACGTTACATCACACTTTTTTAGATTCGTTAGATATGTGTGCCTGCCTACGAGCCACTGTGCTCTATCGGTAATACGCTTGGTCGATGATCATGCAGTCGCGGGTTCGACCCCGTGTAACGACTCTGGTCAAGTTGTTTGCGCACACATATCTCTGTCACCGAGCAGTATAACTTGGTAGAGACGTAACCTGGGAAGTAAACAAGTCCTGCGATGCGATGGCCCAGTGTCCAGGACTTTGGGATTCGTCCATTGCCGGCTCAAGGGGTGAAGGAAAGAAACGAGCGCCTCCACTACGTTCCAAATGGGATATGGGATCATTACCTTGAGCGACTCTGAGGAGTCTATTTTATTAAGTGGCGCTATATAAATTTAATTACAGTTACAATTACGTAACCAATCAACCTACCAGTAGGCCTAGTCTTCGGTGTGTACATAAGTAAGTCGTTATCCCGATTTCTAAACACACTTCCCTTCCCTCTCGGATTCCGTCAATGACTGACTGAAGTTTCCGCACGAGTAAAACTGTAGTCTTAGCACTTTTTTTTACACCCACTGTAGTCAAAGCTACCACCGACGGAAGAAGATTCGTGCATTGTTCTATCGACACTTTAGAAGTTTCAAGATTTGATTGGATTAGTTGAATTTATTTATGGCGCGTATTACACGAGTGTCTGCAGAGTAACACTGAATCACAGGCGAGGTACACCACACAGGTCCGCGTGAAAAACTTGCTCACATGGTCGTTCGTTACACGGAGTTGGCGAAGCAGACTCTTGACTGCAGTCGTTGGAATGCATATCCAGAGCGTTACCAAATAGAACAATTGTCGCACGGTATTGTGATTAGATTAGGTTAGATTAGATCAAGTAGCATCTTGCAACAACTGAATCGGATTGAGCATTTTGAATAGAGATGAGATCAGTTTGGACTATTGTAACGCTCTTCCTGCATCTATTCGTTCTGCTTAGTCTCTTGCGTCATTTCAGTTCCAACTTTAGACTTACGTAGAACCTCCGCTTGGTATGTCTATAGACAAACTACCCCTGTGACATGACGCAGCATTTGTGAATACGCTGGTGAATCTGCGCTTAGCGTATCCGCTGTCGGCTACCTTTTTGCTTAAGCCGACAAGGTAGGCTGTTGACTTTAATGAGCTATCAGTTCATCACTAATAAGCTAATAAGGAGTAATTAACAAGTACTCAATTCTGAATGTTACCTGTATAGGTTCAATGATTATCTTTTCGCATTCGAATTAAAATTGATAAAATCCACCTGATTTCAGATAGCTTGATACAGAGTGCGTTGAAACCTTTTTGCAGTCCATAGGAAATATTGCTTGATCACCGCTTACGTTAATCAGTTGTTCACGTCGACAGGTGATAATTTACGTATGCAAATCCATTCGATGGTAATTACGCTAGCATAATTTTCTAAATCACTGTCACGAGGCGGTCTTGCCTGAATGGAGCCGGCGAATTTCGATGGGAGGGGATTGGGGGGTTGGGGAGGGTGGGGGCGAGAGAAAGATACACAGAGCACTGCTTTCTTCCTCGCTACTGCGCATTCGTCCATGCATTCATTCATTCATTCATTCATTCAGTCATTCATTCATTCATTCATTCATTCATCATCATTATCGTCGTCGTCGTCGTCGTCATCAACATCATCATCCTGGTGAAAACGAACAGCATGTAATCGTTGAGGCAAACTCTGCTTGTGGCTTACATTGTCAGAAAAAGACTCGGGTTCAGAGTGAGGACAATTCGCCTCTCTGGTTTATTCCAGCCGATCAGCTCAGCCGGGTACGCAGTCAATTCATGCTGCTGTTACTAAAGGTCGTCGAAGTGCTTGTGACCGCCTGTTCCGGCAGCTCAAACAGGGGTCCTATCCCAAAAACGCCGTGGTATAAATGTCCTTTGATCGCCCGCAGTGCAGTTCGAAAATACTGAGACTGGTCCATCATGTGAGAGAAAAACTTTCCATTCATCACTGCGGGTTCACTGACATTAGAGTTTATATGCTGTGTTCTAGAACAGAGTACAGACCTTTGTTACGGAAATTTTTCAAAAATCGCCCGACAAAATCATTCAAATTGCGCTCAGATCAGATAGAATTGAGATTTCTGAAAAATTTTCTCACCCCATCAGTCGACCATCAGCCCTAGACACGCCATGATTTCCTCGCATCCTTCTGGATCTCGTTGCCCTTGGAACAGTTCCAGATATTTCATGAATTCTGCGCCTCCTCATGGGTCCAGTTGATCCTAGCACAATTCCAGATATTCCAAAAATTCCTCACACCCTCCTATAGCTCCATTTGCCCCTAGAACAGTTCCAGATATGCCTTCAAATTTTTGAACGATTCTGGTTCCACATCTCCCTATACAGTATAGGCCTACTCACCTCTAGAGACCGTATACTCACCTCACAAAATATTTTTATTTATTTATATTAAAACACTGTAGTGTATACTCACAAAATACTGTAGCGAATACTCACCTCTAATTTGTTTCGGAAAACTGTATAACCATTAGGCCTAGCGTATACTCACCTCTAATTTTACCTGTTTACCAGCCCTGTTTACATCCATCAAAGCAGAGGTCTTGCGAAAACAGAGTCGAAGGGTACGTAAAGTCAATAAACTTAGACACAGTTATATCGCATCCCTTGCGCACCAGATGATTCTGAAGGTCGCATATACCAGGCTCTACCTCCGCCTCTGTTTATGTCTCTGCCACTCTCTCTCCGTCTCTGCCTCCGCCTGTTTGTCTGCCTGTCTGTCTGCTTAACTAGATTTTACAGATTATATAACCACCTACGCGGAAATCATCGGGTAACTTAAATGAACAACATACGGTCTTGGCGGAAGCAAGTAAACTTTGTGAAGTGACGTATGTTCCTTGTTGTGTGTAGGATTTCGAAAGGTCGTAGACATCTCCAAGAATCCGCAAGCACTTGACCGCCAGGAATAATTGCCGCTCAACTCTTGACACCGCCATGGATCCCAAACATCGTCCAACGACATTGCCTCTTGAGAGTGACCCAGTCACGACTCAAACCGATGTCTAGAAACGACAGACTTAGGTGTATCCAGAACTAACCTAATCTAGTAGTAGTAGTAGTAGTAGTAGTAGTAGTAGTAGTAGTAGTAGTAGTAGTAGTAGTAGTAGTAGTAGTAGTAGTAGTAGTAGTAGTAGTAGTAGTAGTAGTAGTAGTAGTAGTAGTAGTAGTAGTAGTAGTAGTAGTAGTAGTAGTAGTAGTAGTAGTAGTAGTAGTAGTAGTAGTAGTAGTAGTAGTAGTAGTAGTAGTAGTAGTAGTAGTAGTAGTAGTAGTAGTAGTAGTAGTAGTAGTAGTAGTAGTAGTAGTAGTAGCCTAGTAGCAGTAGCAGTAGCAGTAGCAGTAGCAGTAGTAGTAGTAGTAATAATATTCGCATTATTGTTACATCGTATTTATCCTAATAATACGGACCCAAGGTCAGTGATTCCGTATCTGTGAGAAATTTCATGATTTACATA